>CM035806.1:104407778-105007778 GCA_020466095.1 Chlorops oryzae
AGACAGACAGACAGACAGACAGACAGACAGACAGACAGACAGACAGACAGACAGACAGACAGACAGACAGACAGACAGACAGACAGACAGACAGACAGACAGACAGACAGACAGACAGACAGACAGACAGACAGACAGACAGACAGACAGACAGACAGACAGACAGACAGACAGACAGACAGACAGACAGACATACAGACAGACATGGCTAGATCGATTCCTCTTGTCACCCTGATCAAGAATATATATATATGTCTATATCTACCGCGACTCCTTTGGTATGTTACATACACCGTGCCAAACTTAATATACCCTTTCCTTCGGAAAAGGTATAAAAATTAAAATATCAGACAAATTTCGTTTATATTAAAAAAAAACTTAACTTAACCTGTTTTTGATTAAGAATTAAAGATTAAACGCTATTTAAGCAAAAAAAAAGGTATAGTTGCCGTCTTTTGACCTCAGAGCAACTCAATATAAGGTTTCTTAATGACCGTTGTTGAATTTTTTATGGTGGGCCTTCATAGGCCTTCCAAGAAAAAAAAATTTGCTATTGATTTTTTTACCATAAACATACCTCTGTATCTTCACAATACAACAAACTTTGTTATTTTAAGAAAGCAACCCACAATTTCACTATAGATCATTATTTTTTAAGCATCGTCCACTATAAAAATGGCTTTTTTACGCCTCTGTTATTTTCAATTGACTGTGGTCGCCGCAAATATAGTGCGATTGTCTTAATTTTTTATTTCTACGAAATAACTTGAGGACATGTTTCAACATGTGCAAGTACAGAAACATTTGATAGTTAGAAGTTGGTTAAAATGAAAGTGGGCCTTACGAGGAGCCGGGCCTTACGTGGTACACTTACCTTACTAACAAACTAAACAGATATTAAGCGTATATAAAAAACTAAATTTCTCCAAAATCGGTTAAAAATAAAGAAGTTATCAGAGATTTTCCACATGCTTTAGACTAATAAAATTTTATGTTATTTAGGCGGGTAGTTTTTGAGTTCTTTGGCAAAATTTTATAAAGTAACCAAAAAACACGTTTTTTGCATATATCTCAAAAATTATTTTTTTTAAAATAAACGGATGCCATATTCGTGATCAGTGACCTTAATTTAGTCTAAGAACCATCATTTCGTCTCTGCTCTCGCGAAGGTCTTAATTTCTGTAAACAAGTGTTATCAAACTACGGACTTCGTTGTGAATAGTACTAAAGACTTTTTTCGGTCCCTGAAATTTCCCCATTATTATTTGGATAGTAGTTAAGATATATAGGTAATATATTTTCTGTATCAAATTATTTTGCAACTTACCCACTGTTCATGTCTGGTTCAAGAACCTCTCAATACGAAGAGAAAAAACAAAAAACAGAGCACGAACATCGACGTGAACAGCTTAATTGTAAGTTGATTTGTGAATTTCACACTGAAGCAAATGCCTCCGCAGAATGAACGTCAAACCGGAGTGCAATAATAAGCGGAAGCGTTTGATGTTGGAGACAATGGAATTCAGAATGTATTAAATTGTTATGTTTTTTGTTCATGTAATGCTTTACTTATTAAAAGTTTTGTCAACAACACAAGCACAAATCGACTTGTTTTCAATACACGAGCAGAGTTAAGCCACAAAACCTGTGCACGACCACGGCAAGGCGCAGAGCCGCTGCTACTTCAACAGTTGCTGCTGCTACAACGAAAGCTCTAAAGCGCTAAAAAAACGTCAGCAAAGCGGGGTAAAAAATCAATTTATAGATTTTATAAAAACTGATGAAGACAAGCTCATAAATCTGATAACTGAAATAGTGGAGCAAATAGGTAGTTAGTCATTCCAAGTGTAGACTGAAATTGCCGACGCCAATGCGATTTTTAATTGTTATGGTCCTTAGGCCCCCAGCATGAGCACGGCAATCGCTCAGCATTGATTTCTAGCTCTTGGACTAACAACAGAGCAATTGACATACATATACAACGGCAAATTGAGGGCAGCTGAAAAGTCACACAGGCCAGACAGTCAGGTGGACGGACGGACACATGAACGAACGGACACACCACGACGAGCTGACTGAATTCGTCGCATAAAAGCTTCATACAAATCGAATCCGTGCGGTCGACATTAAATTCCATAATTGAGCTAAATGATACAATAAGCGCGTACTCTGACGCGCCAATTTCAAATTCAAATCTATTTATCTCACTCGTCATGGATAACAAGTAGCGTAGCCACCCTCGTTGTTATTTAATTTCAAAAATTCTTTCGAACGTGTCAACGTGAAACGGCCTCAACTTGAGTATCTTGATATATTGATTTTTGAATTATAAGAAATAATAGTAATAATAAACGGAAAAAGGTGCAATGATTTCTTCTTTTTTCCGTCATTTATTTCTATTTATTGGAATATGTGGCTGCTACAACAAAATTTTGAGTCGAAATTCTACACTTCTACTCAGTTGTACTTGTTTCTGGGTTGCGCAAACTTCGCCGACGAGCGTCCGAGTCAAACTGAAATTGGCAGCGTAACTTTGATAACTTTTATCCTTCCGTACGCTTGACGCGAGATGATAGCGCTGACTGCTGCATACAGGCTGCAGCGTCACATGGTCCATTGCGAGAGCGTTAGTCACAGGTGGCAGAAGGCAGGTGGCAAGGGGAATTGGGTTAGTGGAGGAAATAAACGGCTCAATGGAAACAAGTCGAAAGGGTGGCAAGAAGGCAGACAAGTCAAAAATTGAGAGTAGCTTTCATTTATTTAGGAAATTCTCAAGTGGTACTTGTAATCAGTGTTGCCGTCTTAGAAAAGCTCTACCAATATTGGTAAAAAATATTTTATATATTAAGATTTGGTAGATTTGTAGTTTTGCTTAAGACTTGTAGTATTTGCAATAGTCCCTCGCTAATGTAAAAAAAAACTTTGAAGATGAGCAAAAATGGCAAGGGTGGCAAAGCTCTTGACTTTTTGCTGGGAAAGAGATTTATTTTGTAAAGTTATGTGTTTCGGTCAATGAGAAGGGAATCGGTAACAAGAGTAAATGAGATACGTTCATACACACAGAAAAATAAACGCCGTATTAACAAAATCGTTTCGTTCTTGATAAATTGTAGCAAAAAAGGATTTAATTCAAATGCAAAAATATTGAATCAACATTTTTATATTTGTACCAAGCACTTTACGACTTTTTTAGAAACAGTGCCGCTTCCAACGAGACAACGAAAAAACTCTTGAGTGGAAAAATATTTGAACTAAATTAAAATCATTTCGGCCAACAACTTTGCATCCAAAAATTGACACATTGTTAAAACGAAAACGAAATACTTGAACTGAGACAGATGAATTGTTGAAAAAATTTTATGAAACATACAAGAAACCGTTGAAACAAAAGCAAAGTATTTGATCTGAGTAGAAATTACAAAATTAAAAAACATTTAAAAATTTACAATACACAAACTTGTATTTCAACAATGCAATGATTTGAAAAAAAAAAAAGTTTTTGAATATAATAAAAATTAATCTTCAACGTCGCTTTCATCTAGCAAGTGCTTAGATTTGGAAGAGTGCCTCAAATTTAAATATTCATACTGATATTTTAGTGGTATATATTTTTATACCCGAGACACTCTGTGTCGAGGGTATATTGCGTTTGTGTGGTTGTGTGTAACACCCAGAACCAGTTGAGATAGACTATACAAAATATATAATATATAGAAATGATCAGCGTCACCAGGAGATTCGATTTAGCCATGTCCGTCTGTCTGTCCGTCTGTCTGTCCGTCTGTTTGTATACAGTTTTCTTATCGAAGGAGTTGAGCTATCTTGATGAAATTTGCTATGCGTACTCACAAGCACATGAGTAAGAACAAGTTCGAGTATGGACCCGATCGGACCATTTTTAGGGGTACCTCCAGTACTAGGGTCTGTTACGAAAATCACAAAAACTGCTCTTAAAACGAAGTTTTTCAAGATATTTTGATGAAACTTGAACATATTTAAAGCCAATTTATTCAATTTCAAAAAATTGGAAAAGTGGGCGTGGCCGAAGGGCGTTTTTAAAAAATTGCCTCCTACACCCGAATTTCAAATGGGACTTGAACGAAATTTGGCAGTTATGCTTCCTTTGTAGCCATAAACATTCTCTCCAAAATTTTTTTTGATAGGTCCATTATTAAGGGTACCTCCAGTTCTAGGGTCTGTCATAAAAATCTCAAAACTGCCCCAAAACCGGATTTTTTGAGATATTTTACTGAAACTTAGAATTTGAACGTATATTAAGGCCTCCGATTAGAAAACAAAAAAATGGGAAAAGTGGGCGTGGCAAAAGGGCGGTTTTCATAAAGAAATTCAATAAAAGTCGGTGTATGGGGCCCCTAATGGCCTTAAACACCTCTTGATATTAAAAATTATTTGAAGATGTTAGTCTGTGTCGGGTATTTTATTGTCAGGCTCGCCTGACTATAACACCCTTACTTGTTTTTAAACACAGATTTCGTAAAAAATTTTTTCAAGGGATACATAAAGGCTTGGTGTATATCGTTTGAATCTCGGAAATAAAATTCAAGTTGGTAACAGTTTTTTTCTTACAGCCTTCAAAATATCTGAATAGTATTTAGTTCAATTGAATCCGAGTTTTTTTCGAATATAGCGATACGAACGCTAACCAAACGTAATTTGATTTTGTTAAATAGCGAATCTGCAAAAGACTTCCAATTTTTAAAGTCGGTGTGCTCCATTTCTATGCAGCTGGAGCCCGATGGGTTAGTTCGTGCACTGGGAATAATTGTGGGACATTCTAAGTAACGGTGAAACGGTGACATAGAGGCATAGTAAGAAGACTACACAAAGCGAGCAATTCACTTTACATACCTATTCTAATAAATATTTGCAGCAAATAACTACAGGTAAAAAAATTTTTATGTTACATACGCTAAAGTCGCTCTCAAGAGAAACAAACACTGTCACATACGATAAAACCAATTCTGCATTATCTCCATAACTACAGTGGTAGGGTTATAAAATTTTCCCAGGCGATGAGTTGAGGGCTCTTGAATAATTTTGCATCAAAAAGTCAATTTCGTAAAAAATGTAACATACGATGAATTCGCGAACAGGGGTCGTTATGTTCTTGTGATTTCTGTTCAACAAAAAAAAACCCATTTTCTTCAAACCATTTTTTGGTAGATTTTTGGGAGATTTTGTTGAAAACATTTAGTGAAAATTTCTTCGGGCAACCCCCCTTGTAATGCATTTTGTTACCATGGCTGGTTCATAATATCTTGAGCTTTGTTTATTTCACAATTGAATACGCGCGGCTCTAAATTTCATTGAAACATTCCGAAAAAGTCCGATTTTGGGGCAGTTTTGGACCAATCAATAAAAATTTTGGGCAGTATGTTTATGGATACAAAGAAAGCATACATGCCAACTTTCGGGCGTAGGAGACAGTTTTCGAAAAACGTCCTTCTATCACACCACGCCCACTCTTTCAAATTTCCGATGTCACAAATTAATTGACTTCAGATTTGTGTTCAGTACCCCAAAAAACTTACCAGAGGGTAGTTCTCTTTCCAAGTGCAGAACCTTTATTGTGTATGCCTGCGTAAGCATGGAGTTATATTCTATAATTTTTGGGGACCCGTATTTCTGTCGCTGATTTAGTTAGGAGTTTGGAGTTTGGGCCATGGAGTTCTTGAATTTATAAAGTATTTGAATGATGGGCTTATAAATTTTCCACGATATCTGCGTTAAAATAGTTAGATATTATATATTCCATGTTTAATAAAATTTCGGCACATTTAATTGAGGTTATGTCAAAACCTGGACCCGATGGCGCCATACGGACCTTAAATTCTGATTCTGCGACCCAGAAAACAGACCGTAAGTATACGGGCTCCTCTGGGTCTGACCAAATTTTTTTTTTTGTGGGGCTGTGTCATTGAACAAATACAATAAATACAAACACCATAAAGCCCTTAAGCAGCCATCGACACCTGGCGCAAGTTAAAAACACCCAATGATCAAATACTCACCTTCGTCGTATCCAACAACAACAACAGCGTCAACATCATTATCGCCTTGATATGCGGCTATCATCAGCAATGAATTTTTTAAATACCATATACAGCATAGCGCTCCAAATATAGACATTCTACAGAGAGCACAATCCAAAATCCTAAGGACAATTACGTAATTATCAAAAAAACACATCTCATAAAGGATTCTTCAGATCTGAATATGCCATATGTAATTGTGTAAGTTTAGGTGTAAGATTTTTAAAAAATTATTGATACACTCCTATCCTAAAGGAGTGATCCAATAAATAAAGTGAATTATTAAAAAAAAAATATATAAAGAAAAGTAACATAAATATTTTTAATCATTCGATTTTTCGTAGGTCCCTTAGGCAAAGTCATAACGTATGAAAAGCTAGCAGTGAAAATGAGCAGAATCAAAATTTCTTCATCATATCTTTTGGAGCTATTTGAGAGTAAATTTTGAGTGAAGAAAAAAATGTTTGAGTCAGCGTGCGCATGGAAGTTGGAAATGCGCATGATTTTTGTTGGTATTTTTGAAAATTTTCAAAATTCTACCTATTTACGGGAGTTTAAATGACTAGAACTTCTTTATAAAAGCCTTTAGAGGGTAAATTATTCATCAAAACTATTTTTTTATTCAAAAATTTATTTCCAGCACTGTATTTAAAACTGTTTGATTATGGTCTTCCTTTAATTCAAATGCGCGAGGGCAAAGACGAGTTTTATGCGCTTGAAATTGAAGAAAATTTTCTCAAAATATAGGGATAATTTCGGCTCCATGAAAAATGGCCCCAATGCAAAATGGCCCCAAACTTAAAATGAAAAAAGGCCCCAAAATTTTATATTGAAAACAACATAACAAGTTTTAGGGCGATTTTTCATTTTTTATTGGGGCCTTTTTTTTCATTTTAGTTTGGGGTGATTTTTCATAATCCACAATTACCTCAAATTTGCGTCCTTTTTTCCTTTTTGATTTGGGGTTATTTTGCATAATGTAAAATGACCCCAAATTTGGGGCCTTTTTTCACTTTTAAATTTTCAAATATTATTAGCTCTATTTTTTTCTAGTTTGGGGCCATTTTTCATTTTTATTAAAAACACATTCTTTTTCTTTTGGGGCCTTTTTTCATTTTATTTTGGGGCCAAATTTCACTTTTGAAAATGGGGAAATAATTCATATGCAAAATGACCCCAAATGTTGGGGCAATTTGTCATTTTCAGTTTGGGGCCATTTTGCATTGGGGCCATTTTTCAGTTTCCCGATAATTTCGAATGAAATTAATTTTTATTTCCTAAAACATCTGTTAGCGGCAGAGCCTTTTCGACGTCGGCAGTTACACCTACAGCCCTACATGGGAGAAACGGCATTCGATACAAAGTTAATCGCCAAATGCGCGATATCCCAGCCGGAACTGTGTACAGAATGTGCCTGATCACTGCCATAATATAATACCATGTAACAGGTTGGCTGATAAGTCCCCGGTCTGACACATAGATGGCGTCGCTAGTATTAAATGCATATTATTTTTATATAGTGGCAACCTTCAAATGATTCGTGTCAAAATTTGACGTCTGTAAGTCAATTAGTTTGTGAGATAGAGCGTCTTTTGTGAAGCAACTTTTGTTATTGTGAAAAAAATGGAAAAAAAGGAATTTCGTGTTTTGATAAAATACTGTTTTCTGAAGGGAAAAACTACAGTGGAAGCAAAAACTTGGCTTGATAATGAGTTTCCGGACTCTGCCCCAGGAAAATCAACAATAATTGATTGGTATGCAAAATTCAAGCGTGGTGAAATGAGCATAGAGGACGGTGAACGCAGTGGACGCCCGAAAGAGGTGGTTACCGACGAAAACATCAAAAAAATTCACAAAATGATTTTGAATGACCGTAAAATGAAGTTGATCGAGATAGCAGAGGCCTTTAAGATATCAAAGGAACGTGTTGGTTATATCATTCATCAATATTTGGATATGAAAAAGCTCTGTGCAAAATGGGTGCCGCGCGAGCTCACATTTGACCAAAAACAACAACGTGTTGATGATTCTGAGCGGTGTTTGCAGCTGTTAACTCGCAATACACCCGAGTTTTTGCGTCGATATGTGACAATGGATGAAACATGGCTCTATCACTACACTCCTGAGTCCAATCGACAGTCGGCTGAGTGGACAGCGATCGGTGAACCGTCTCCGAAGCGTGGAAAGACTCAAAAGTCCGCTGGCAAAGTAATGGCCTCTGTTTTTTGGGATGGGCATGGAATAATTTTTATCGATTATCTTGAGAAGGGAAAAACCATCAACAGTGACTATTATATGTCGTTATTGGAGCGTTTGAAGGTCGAAATCGCGGCAAAACGGCCCCATATGAAGAAGAAAAAAGTGTTGTTCCACCAAGACAACGCACCGTGCCACAAGTCATTGAGAACGATGGCAAAAATTCATGAATTAGGCTTCGAATTGCTTCCCCACCCACCGTATTCTCCAGATCTGGCCCCCAGCGACTTTTTCTTGTTCTCAGACCTCAAAAGGATGATCGCAGGGAAAAAATTTGGCTGCAATGAAGAGGTGATCGCCGAAACTGAGGCCTATTTTGAGGCAAAACCGAAGGAGTACTACCAAAATGGTATCAAAAAATTGGAAGGTCGTTATAATCGTTGTATCGCTCTTGAAGGGAACTATGTTGAATAATAAAAACAAATTTTGACAAAAAAATGTGTTTTTCTTTGTTAGACCGGGGACTTATCAGCCAACCTGTTATGATATGCTCAACAGTATGATGATACACAAAACTTATGCACTTACCAATAACTGTCCTAGGCGTACAGACCGAGAGAGACATGCAAAGACCTAAGAAACGAACGTGAAAACAGTGAATAATGCGTTTCAAAAAATATTTGTTTTGAATTAATTTTATGAATAGAAACCACTAACCGATTTTAATGGTTATAGTCTCAAAAAACTCGTCATAGATTGAGGTTTGCGGCATTTGACTCGAAAATTAATTTTTTTTTACTAGGGTCATTATTTGCCCAGTTAGGGGATGGAACCCAAAATTCAGTTTTAAAAAAAAAGTAATAATTATAACATATTATTAAAAGATACCAAAAACTAATCCAATATTCTTCATATTAGGCTCGTTTAAGATGTAATTTTGTAAATTTTTTGAATATGCATACTGAACATGCTCGTTCATGTTCCTACGGCATCTATATTATAGATTGACGGTCGTGAGGCATTTTTCTTTAATTGAAGCCTAATTTTGTATGGGGATAGATAGAGGGTAGGTATGTTTGAAGAAAATGTTTGGGGTAAAAAAATAGTGGGAGTCGGTCAAATATATCATCCCCCTAGGAGGGGTTTGACTGTAGTGACAGCCATTTTGTATGAAATTGTGATAAAATTAAGGTAATTTTGTATGGGGGCTCCCCTAAGGAGGGGAGATAGTAAGTATATTTGGGAGAAATGTGTAAAATAAAATAATAGTTGAGGTTAGTCATACATTTTAACCCATTTATGCCATTGGGGCGTAGTTTGCACCAATTTTATAAAAAGGGTACTTTTATATGGGAGCCCCCTTAAGAAGGGGAGATAGGGAGAAAGTTTGTTCAGATAAAATGTTACGGGGGAAAAATTAATGGGGGTCGCTGTGACATTTTACCCACTTTCTGACCTCCCTTACAGAGTTATGGCGACATTAGTAAGATTTGGCGGGGTTTTTGTGAACTTTGACCCCCGTGGGGCACGTCTAAGCCTCGTCCTACAGAAAAAAAATTTTGGCCCATAAAGTTTTTCGAGGAACCCTACAAAATGAGACCACCCCACCTAAGAAATTCCAAAAAGTCGATTTTAACGTCATGTCTAATGTACATGGGGGCACACACAAACTCATATATGTCCATAAATGCGGCACGCATCCACAAGCTCATGCTGCGAATTTGTACATTTTATGCCTAGATGCGTCTTCTATATCATTACATATTCTTTGATATAGTGCAGAGGCTCGCCCTCAGGGTTTGAGTAAAGGATGAAGAAAAATTCAGTTATGTAACTAAATTCTACATTTAACAATTTTTAATTAACATATATATCTATGTTTGTGTGTACATGTATATGCTATAAATATGAAACTTTAATTTTCATTCATAACAACTCCGATATTTGGGGTAGTTCAACTGCGTTTGTATCCCTGCCTACACCCATATTTCATATCTGAGAATTGGACTTTGTTTTTTTTTTTTTATTACATAAAAGCTTACACGAAACGATGCACAGTGTCACGTTTCCATACATTTTTTGGAAAAAAACAGGAGTTTTCGTAGGGCAATGAAAATTGGTTTCGATTTTTCTTAATATGAATATTATCTATCGAAATTCATAAAATTAAATTAACAATTCGAACCTCCGTTTTTGGTATTTTTTCCGTTCACGTGACACTGTGCGGCGTGAACGAAAACACTTCCTGGAAAATTTCATGCCCTCATGCCTGTTCTTTTATCCAACTGTGTTCAGAACAGTGATGCCAGATCAGCAGATTTTCTGCTAGATCTAGCAGATTTTGAAGTTGGACAGCTGAGAAAAATTCGTTATTGCGGATAGCTGAAAATCTAGCGGAATTTTACTGCCGATCGGCAGATTTTTAGCTGAATTTAAACTCATGCTCTTTAGGCGTTTGCAAAAAGATGAAAAAAATTTAGTTTCATTGGTAATCAAAGAACCAGATTTTGAGATCTTTCCCCTACGGGACACGAAAAAGCTTATGACTCGTTTGAGATTAGCCAGAGAAAAATTTTCATGATCTGGGAATACTGGTCAACGGCTTGCTTAAATATGCCAATAACGGATTGTTTTGAAGCGTTGGGGGTTTCGTTGAAATTTATTAAAGGAGATAAATCTGATATGTAATAAAATTATCATATTATATTATCATAAAATAAATATTAAAATAAAAATTTTTAACAATGTAGGGACAGACAAATTGGAGTAGATAGACGCAAATAAAATTGTTCCTTTACATCATTGAACATGAAAAAAGCTTAAAAATTGATGCCAATCGTGTAATCGTAGCATAATATACTTTTGTTGATTCCAAATCTGTTCGAAATGTTTTCGCACGGGGATGAGCTTTCTTCGTTTCATCAAGCACGGCAGAAAAGTTTTGGCCCGACTGGTTAGTTGATCGACGGGGGGAGGGGAAGGTATTGTAGCATTGTGCAAAGAGTATAGATTAATAAGGGAGCGTTCAAGTACTACGTAACGCTATTAGGGGGGAAAGGGTTATTGTAACATTTTTCTCTTCACTCAAAATTAACTCTTAATTAGCTTTAATTAGTTCTATAAGGGAATTTGAATCCTGTTGATTTTTGCGTGTGTTACTGCTAGGTTTCATGAAAGCTGGCAGTAACACGGTTTTGAAAAAAATATACATACTCAAAAATTTTTTTCGTCACTCAAAATTTACTTTCAAATAGCTCCAAAAGATATGATGAAAAAAGTTTGATTCTGCTCATTTTCACTGCTAGCTTTTCATACGTAAAGTCATAGGCCCATTTTCTACTGTTCCGGTTAAATTTTATCGTCACGATATCCTCTCAAAATGTCAACATTTTCATACAAAGTTTTTTGTTTTTCGGAACGAAAACTTTAATCAGAACAGTAGCAAACGGGCCATAGAGTTTATAATAAAGTAACCACGAGAAACTTAACATTTCGGCAGATTTTTGCTGAATCATGTAAATAAAATAGATAATTTGTTAAGATAAAGTGTCGTTTGAAGTAAAAATGCATCGCAATTTTCGAAACATAATCATAATGCTAGTTGTGTAAAATATGTTCTCAGAATACTTTGCTTATAAGCATAGAGCATTTTGCTGTAGAGTCTACAGTGTAGACGCGCATATAAATTTTGATTTCGAACATGTTCTTAACATGAGTGTTCAAATAAGATTCCTAATTCAAATGCTAAGAAATAAAAAGGATCTCAAAAGAACAAAGGCACAATAAGCATCTAGACACTCTTATTAGCCAACCTAATCTTTTTGCTGACACTTAAAGTAAAACTTTCGTTTAAGGGGATGTACATTAATAACGTAAACAAAAAAATGTGTGGGAGGGGGTCAAAAAAATCTATCCAAGGGGATGGAGGGGGTTTTTGAAATTCTTTTGTCTTGTGTATTCGCTTCGTTATGCTTAAGCTGCACAAACAATTTTTAAAATTTTGTAAGGATATACCGAAAAGCTCTAATTGCAAAGCAAAACGAGCTCAAATCTCTAAAATTAAACTCCTAATTTTCAAACCCATTTGTGGTGTAAAGAGCTCTACGCTGTTAAAATAAATGCGAAGGAAGAAAAGTGTTCATTCTTTTAAAGTAAGTAACATAAGTTAGGGGTGATATTAAGATGACAGGCCAAATGTAAACAAAAACTATTTGATATGTTTACATTTTATTCGTTTTCATCAGCTGAAACAATTGTGAAAATTTTTAAAACTAGAAAAATACAAAAAAATATGGAACAGGCCTTATTGTAGGTATAAAACAGGGGTCGGCACGCTAGGAACAATTTTTGCGACAGCCACTCACATGTATTGCTTACGCTCTTGTCTCAGTTTGACGGGATCAGCCGAGCATGCAACATCGAGAGCGGGTATGCGAAAATTTATAGCTTTTTCCGTCAGTTTCAGCTCTTTGATGCTACTTCTAGCTTTTATTTTTAGCTAGTTTCAGCAGTTTTTTGTTTATTTTCGGCTACTTTTAGTAGCCGCTCTGCTCTCACTCACACAATTACATACCCATTTTGCCGACCCCTGGTATAAAAGAACTTCAAAAGCGCTTCGCTGCATATAATAGTATTTATTTCAGATCACAGTTGTTGATATTAAATCAAACCCTCATTTGCAGCTATGGGCACGGAAGCTGTTTCGGAGCCGCGCTCTCTCACGTACACAAAAACGAAAAAGCAAGCAGAGTAATGAAAATTGATTCAGTCTGACTAAAAACTCGAAGCAAGTGAGACGTGTGCCGCATCGCGTGAATAGAGAGAATATGTTATAAATAGACGAAAAAGTACATTGTAGAAAAGCGAATTGAAAATTTTTTGACTGCGTTTGTTGCTCATACCGCTTCAATTATGCGCGTTAATTTAAAGAAATATTGTAATGTTACACGTTTTTTAACACGTTTTTTGTCAATATTTAATAGTTTTAAGCAAAATTGAAATATCTAATAAAAGCAAATAAAAAGCAAACATGTTTGATATAAAATATGAAAATGAATTTTTTTTTTTGTTTAAATTCTCAGAATCAGGCAGAGTGCATTATTTGTTTTAAGGTTTTAACATACATTAAACAAAGCAATTTTAAAAAGCACTATTTAGCTTTCCATAGGGAATTCGAAGAACTGAAAAATGAAAATAGAATTTTAAAGCTCTACGATCTAATACCGTCGGCAGCCGTATATAGTTAATCGCGATTAAATTTTTTTAATCCACTTTTCCAAAAAACCCTGACAGACGACAAATGGTGGATTAAAAAATGTATGATTAAGCAACCAGCTTTTTTATGTGTCAACAATTTTGTAAATTGAATTTGAAACTCAAAGTGAATATTGAAAATGCAAAACGAAAGTTCCAACGAGCGGTTATTGCAATAATAACAAAGAGGAGGCAGACCTTTAAAAGGAAACTTTCCCTTCTGTTGGAGCAATTGCGGAATAATAATGCTTGCATTAGGGCAATGTTCGCGAGTTTAAACAGAATACAGCAGCATGGTGCAGTGGATAAATTGAATACCCGAGAAAGACGAATGTGGAAAATGGTAGGAAGAAATTATACTTATAAAATATGTAATTAATGAACGATTTTTAGGATCGTAAGAGCTCATTTTGGGAAAAAGATGTAGCCAAAATGGATGACAACATGTTTAAGGATAACTTCCGTGTAAGCAAAAAGTCCTTTTCCCATATATGCGAAAAAACAATGGCAATGACCAGACAAGACACCGTTATGAGAGATTGCATTCCTCTATATAAAAGAGTAGCTATAGCACTGAACGCTTTAGGCTCGTCGGCTGAGTACAGAACTGTCGCACATTTATTTGGTGTGGGTCGTTCAACAGCTCGCGAAATCGTGATGGAATTATGCGAAATTGTATGCAAAAAATTTACAAGCTACGTTTCTTCATATCCACCATCAGAGGAAGAATTGAAGACGGTTGTTGAAGGCTTTAATAAGCTCGGATTTCCCCAATGTTTTGGAGCTTTAAGTAAAAGGTTATAAATAGATACATGTGAAATATATGTTTCTACTTTTTTCTTTAAATTTTGTGAAAATGCGGCGAAAACATAGACATACATACATATACATTTATAATCATAGGAAAATTTCGGTTATTGTTGCACTTACTGCGATCGTTTTCCCAATCCTTTTTGTACTTTTGTACATATTTTAATGACTTCGAACCCATGTTAATACATTAATAGTTATATAGTATGTCAATAAAAACTGTTTTCTGTCGGCGAAAGTTTTTCAAATTTGAAAAAAAATCGACCAGATGAAAAAAGAGCTTTCCCGGACAATCTACTAAACAATCCACCAAAACAAAAATAATCCACCAAGACTTTCCACTGAACATTTTGTTCCACTAAAATGTCCACCGGGAGGCCTAAATTCCACCAAATTTAGTGGGAAATCCACTGATCTGGTAACACTGCCTCAGTGGAACGAGCCCAATATTAAGGAAACGGCGAAGCAATTCCAAGAAAGATGGAAATTTCCGAACTGTATTGGGGCGATTGATGGGAAACACGTGAGAATAAAATGCCCACCAAATAGTGTAAGTTTGTTTTATAATTTCAAGGTATATAACACATCACTCAATAAGTCCGTAGGATAACTAAGAAAAACAAATTTTTTTTGGCGAAATTCGATCTTATTCATCAACATACATTCCTTCAAGAGTGATACAATTAGTCCAACGCCGCTCTAGCATTTCGACATCATTTTTGTAAAACGATTTGTCTTTGGCCTCAAAAAAAGCTTCAGTTTCAGCGATCACCTCTTCATTCGAGCCAAATTTCTTTCCGGCGAGCATTTTTTTCAGGTCTGCGAACAGGTAGTAGTCGCTGGGGGCCAAATCTGGAGAATACGGTGGGTGCGGAAGCAATTCGAAACCCAATTCGTTCAATTTGGTCATCGTTGCGATCGACTTGTGACACGGTGCGTTGTCTTGGTGAAAGATAATTTTTTTCTTCTTCATGTGTGACCGTTTTTTGGCAATTTCTTCCCTCAAACGCAGTAATAATGCCATGTAGTATTCGCTGTTGATTCTTCTTCCTTTCTCAAGATAGTCGATGAACAAAATTCCGTGCGCATCCCAAAATACACTCGCCATAACCTTACCAGCCGACTTTTGCGATTTCGGCCGCTTTGGACATGGGTCTCCGGCTGCAGTCCACTCAGCTGACTGCCGATTTGACTCTGGAGTGTGGTGGTGGATCCATGTTTCATCCATTGTCACATACCGACGCAAAAATTCCTTTTTATTCCGGTTAAACAGCTCCAAACAGCTCTCAGAATCATCGACACGTTGTCGTTTTTGGTCGACTGTGAGCAAACGCGGCACCCACTTTGACAACAGCTTTCTCATGGACAAATGTTCATGCAAAATAGTCACTTTTCGGTTTTCCAAAACGATTCGGTGGACTTTTGTGACGTTTTCCGGTGTAGCCACCTCAGTTGGCCTTCCAGAGCGTTCAGCATCGTCAGTGTCTGTACGTCCACGTTTAAAATCAGCAAACCACTTCTCCACCGTTTGCCTCGATGGGGCAGAGTTCGGATAACACTTATCAAGCCATGCTTTGGCTGTGATTGTATTTTTACCCATCAAAAAACAATGATAAATCAGCACACGAAATTGCTTTGAATTCATTTTTTCAAAAACTCAAAAGTAGCCTCACTTGAACCTCTGTAACTTGTAAACTAATCGTCGGATTGTCATGAAATTTTGACAGATATCTTTTTAGGGTTGCCACTTCCTACAAATAATATCAATTATTACATAGCAACGCCATCTATGTGTCATCCTACAGACTTATTGAGTGATGTGTTATTTAGATTATTTTTTTGTTGATTTTAATATAACCAAACTTTGTCTTTTCAAGGGATTTCATTCCATTCTTATATTGGCTATATGCGATGCCAACTTTCGCTTTCTATATTTGGACGTTGAGACTTATGGAAGCGAAGACGCTAATGTCTTTAAGAATTCGAATATAGGTCGGCAGATTCTCAAAGACGAAATGGTTTTTCCGGACGATAATAATTTTTGTGGCCTTAAACTGCCGTACTTCGTTGTTGGTGACGACGCGTTCCCTTTAACGAAAAGACTTATGAAGCCATATGGGGGAAGGAACCTTAAAAATGAAGAGCGAATATTTAATTATCGCCTGAGCAGAGCTCGAAGATGCATAGAAAACGCTTTTGGTATTCTATCGTGGAAATGGCCATGCTTACAAAAAGGACTATTCTGTAAACCTGACCGAGCACAGAAAATCATAACGCCTTGCTGCTTGCTTCACAATTTTCTATAATTTTCTATTAGAAACCGGAACAGAATATTCCGAAAATATGTGCGAGAATGAGTTGTAATTACCCGAAAATTGTGCATTGCCCGGTTTATTCCAGAATCCAACTGGCAGAACCAGCGATTATGCCAAACAGGTTAAGAACACACTTAAGTGTTTCTTTAACAGTGCTAAGGGAACCGTAAATTGGCAAGAAAGAGCTGCACATGCTCAAATTTGACTTTGTAACTATAATTTTTAAAATTTTTTTTATTAAAATACACACAGCGAAAAACACTGTAAATCCAAATAATTTTCAATTTGCCTCAAATACTTTTATAGGTTAAATCGTACCCAAAAACTTAAGGCATTTGTAACAACAACGCAGGAGTATTTGAATTTTTGAAATTTCCCGTAGCTAATTTTAAAGTTAAAGCTTTTGAATCAAATATGGAAACTGTTGTTAAATTACGGCTTCCCTTATTGGTTTTATAGTTTACGTTGTTGGAATAAATACAAAAATTGTTGTTTGACAAATAAGGGCGTATTTGGCTTGAAAGTTAAAGTGCTTGGCTGAAATACTTGCACTCTTCATAAAGAACAAAGTTGTCAGATTTAAAGTGAAAGTGCTTGGTTGAAGTACCGAAGTTGTTCCCATGTAATATTTTTAGGTTTTTTTTTCAAACATTGGAGGATTGTGCACAATCGAAATATCTGTGCGGAAATAAAAACCAACATTTGCTTTGGCATAGTTGCATTTATTTTTTTTTATACTTGGCAACATATGTACATATTATATTTAAAGAAATTCTTAAAACTTAACTTATTTAAATCTTAAAACGCGTTTTGCGTTATTTAATAGAAATATACTTGATGGAAAAGAAACATTTTTAATATGTTGTACATGGAGGGCATCTTTGGCGTTCAAAACAATAAAAGACTGTAACTCTTCGGAAAAATTGCAGTTTACCTCTTGCCCTATTACATATAATTCCTCTTCATTCTCACAAAACAGCTTAATAATAACCAAAATGACGTCTTTGAGCTTTACATAGCTGTTTTCACTGTAAGTAATACCCCGGAATGTTATACTTTCTACACTGTGACCAATAGTTAAATGAGTACATAGATTTTTGAAATAAGGAAGTTCTGAAAGATTTAAATTTGAAATATTTTTTAAGTTTGAGATTTTTTTTTCAAAGAAATTTTCTTCTACCAAATTATAAGAAAACTGGAGACTACTTTTTAAGGCTAACGTATACGGGACGTTTAATCTAGAATTATTGACATGAGCATATGTTTTCAAAAATTGATGTTTACTTTCAAAGCGAAAACTCCAAAAATATTTCAATGGTCCAAGTTCCTTAATAACAGTGGCGTAATGTGTCATGAAATGATGTTAAGGCTTAAGTTTCTCATGGAAATTTTCTACAATGAACTCATTTTGTTTAGTTGTCAATAACGAGAATTCATTAAGCGTATCATCGCAGAAACAATCTAATAAGATAATATCAACAATTCTGACAAAAACAACTAAAAATTGATAAACAGCGTCACCAATCGGAACCAATCCTTCTAATAAAAGTAAAATTACGTGTACAAATAATTTCATCGCCGCAGCCTTCATGGATATACTATTATTCTTTATTTGCTTTGCTTTTCAGTTATTGGACGCGATATATTTCCGATAAGCATTGGACCATAATTAAATAATTGTTTTCTATGGTTAAACTCATCTAAAGTGAAGTATTTTTTTTCATATATAAAATTCTTTAGAACATTTTATAAATTATATTTTGCCACTCAAACATCGTGCATTATGTCGCAAACTTTGTTATCTGTAATATGGAAATAAGGCAAATTGTTCCAGTCTGAATTTTCCTTTACGGATGATTTCACTCCAGTTAGTAAAAATGTATCTTCTGTTTCTTTTTCATATCTAGTTAGTGTCCTAAGTTTTTTAAATAACTCAGTATATCTTTGTTGGCAGTCTTTTTTAGTTTCTATACATATTCTACAATATGAAGAGCTATTGAGACTAGATGTAAACCCCAAAACTTCATTCAAACCCAAATTATCGCCTAGAATTAGTCCAAGGTGAAAATGTAATGTTAATGTCTGACCCTCGTAGCGTACTTCAATTCCATTGAAAGCAATTTCTTTCAAAATTTCTATCAGTCGCTTGAAAGCAGCAAAGTAACCAAAATCACGTACATCTTTCGAATTAATGAAACCAAGAACAAAAATATTATCGAGGTGAGCTAATTGATTTTGTAGAATGACTGGAATTGAACTGTACATCCCTTAAACTGATTTTTGATGGTGTCCAAGAGAGTCATTAATTTTAAAATCGTCAAAATACAGAAATATCGGGAAAACTGTTTTACCACCAAATTTTTTAGCTTTTTTTTTCCATAGCTCCCCATTTATAAAGTGGTTTAATTTTCCTGAAGCTTGAATTTTTGCTATGTTTTAAAAGGTTGCCTTAAAACGATTGGGCTTTCAAAATACTTTTTTAATTGAAATTTAAAGTCACATACGCAACCTTCTATAGAATTCTCTTTAAGTGTAGGTATTCCACGGACGAAAACGTCATCTAACTCTTTACCTATTGTAAAAGCTGATGGCCGTTTGAAGACAATTGAGTGTTCTCACTTTTTTAACAATCGGTATTCGGCGTCCAAATTATGAAAGGGTTTATTTATATATATATATAGGGGCAATTCCATTTGTTGGTACGTTACACTTTTTTTAATTTTGGGCACATAACTTCTTAAGTTTTTTAAACACGATGTCGAGCTTTTCCAGTAAATAAAGATAGGCATGAGTTCTAGAAAATACAATATATAATTTTGAAAAAAGTCCATGGGGCATCCTGGTAATGCTGATTAAAAGGCGTTGGTACGTTACAAATTTTTCTAGCTGTTTTGAGAGAGCGGCAGATATTGTGAAAACTCTGCTCTCCTACTGAAGGTAGTTTTACAAAATTTTTATGAATTATGTAAAAAAGGTTATTTTCGATGATTTGCATTAAAAAACCCAAGAAATATGTGTTGGTAAATTTTTAAAAATATTATACGCCTGTTGGTACGTTACGTTGGTATGTTACATAAAAATTTTTGAAATCGAACTGTCATAGAGATATCAAAGTAAAAAAAATTTTTATAAAAGATTTGACCTAAATCTATAAAATTAACCTTCTGAATAGTATAGAAGCTTTTTATGCCCGGCAGACTTTGTGTGCCGGGGATACTATCTTTTTGCATCTGTTTGAAACACCCAGGTGTTTCATAAAATGAGGGTACCTCCTGCTCATCAAAAAAAAAAATGAGGCGTGATCGTTTATCCTTTAAAACTGTGTATGTCCAAAACAGGGTTGGATCGACGGTGGCTATATCGGGTTTGCACACCCCTTTGGGAAATTGGGATCGTTTGGATGGTTTGTGAGTATCAAAGACTTCTATCCAACAAATATAAAAAATCAGGTGTGTGATTGGATTCCCGGGAATTCATTTCCCTGGGAAATTGAAATAAATACTCGGGAATTTAAATATGTTCGAAATTTTTTAATTCGAAAATTTTATCGTATAGCCGCTCTTTTGTTTTTGACAATGTCATTTCTTTCAAAATTTCCATGCATTCTTCAAAATATTGGAGGAACGAAGTTCCCCAAAATTTGGCGAAAGGGAATCCAATCACATGCCCGAATAAAAAATTTACATACTAATTTTCAAATTACATAGATCTTAGCACATTTGAAACTGTGACCGGTACCTTGTCAGGCTAACAATCATGAAAGCGTTGGTACGTTACAGCTTTTTAATGATATTTAAAATTAAAAATAATCCACAAATTTAATTTTTTTAACGGTATTCTTTGAACAATTTCGAATACTTAGAGGAAAAAATAAAGAGCATTTATTTCATCGACATGCTTTACTTTGACACTAACTTTGTTGCATTTAGCGTTGGTATGTTACACAAACTTTGCGGTTAAATGCAACACTACCTGCGTCGCTTAAAATTATACTTTTCGTACTTTTGCCAGTTTAATCTAAAGCTCTTGATTGTTAACCATAATTGGGCTTAGTTATATATCGAAAAATATATACATGTTTTATTTGCTGACCTTGGGAAAATTTTCGACGTTTGACATTTTTCTTCAAATATTTTAAGCTTTTCACAAAACACGCGTGTCCACTTGCGAAAAAAGGATGCACTATATGAATTTGACAGCAACGTATAGATTACATATCTGTTCAACTATTATTGATATTTTTTTCCAACTTTAATCGAAAAAAATTTTTTTTTCTTCTCATCGATTTCTGTGGAATTGCCCATAGGTTTAAATTTATAAAGTCGTTAAACAAATCTCTTTGTTCAGGATTAATAAATGGCGAAAACTGCCCGTAAATGGAACCTTTAGGGCTTAATATATTTGTAAAACTTTCTTGCAGTTGCAAGACGTTTTTTCTTGTCATGTTAGCTTTAGAGTGAAGTTGTAATAAAAACTTAAAAATTATTTTCTCGATTGAATCTTTGATTTTTGTCAATTCTTTTTTTTCAATAAGATAAGAAGTCGTACTTTGATGTTTTACGGTTTCATTTTGAATCATTAATGTGCAAGTCTTATTTTTTTTGGGCTCTATGTAACAGGCTTATTCCGAAAAGTTATCGTGCTGTGAAATATGATACTTAAATATATATAATTTTTTTAACATCTTTCTGCAGTTATTTAATTGACATTTATATTTGTATATTGTTGGTGCTGTGTGTTCTTCTTTCAAATGTTTATAAATTTCTTCAGATAATGGAAAATTTTGTGAGCAAACTGAGCAAAAATATGTAGAATTTTCTACCAAAGCTTTGTTTTCACTTGAAATTTTTCAATTTGCTTATAATAGTTTTGATTTTTGGTATTTCTTCTGTTGAAGGTATATTATATACAGCTTCTTGCAAAACATTACACACATATTAGAAGAGTATTGTAAATTGAACACAAAGCACATTTTAATAACTAAGTCTACTGCGCGAACCAAAGATGTAACTTTATAATTTATAATCGGATTTTACATATTTGAAAGTTTTTTAAAAATATGTAAAATATATTTTTAAAAATTTTTTAAATATTTAAAAATATGTAGAGTGTATGTAAAAAAATATTTCGAATATTTTGATTGTATGTATTTGAAAATATTTGAATTGAATTTTTAACTGCGGCAAACGGTGTAGGAGTTTCACAAGTCACGTTTTTAACGTTTTTATCGGAGAACATCTTCACTTTAAGTCCCAGACAGTTCAAGTTAGGAGTTTGAAGATTAAAGAGGAAATGAAAGTAAAGAACAAGTTCAAGAGTTCGCTTGATTGGATCTCTAGTACTACGGTCAAAAGCATTAAAATTGCTGTAAAATCTGTATTTTTTAAGTAATTTCTAAGAAATTTGATATTTGAGTTGGCTTTACCGGCTGTAATGCTAAGTTTAACACTTGGAAAAGTGAGCGTGGCAATAGCGCGATTTTCGAAAAAGGTCGGTTACACCCACAATCCATAGGGGAATTCGATGAAAGTCGGCATGTGTACCTCTATAATGCTCATAAACAATTGGGCGTGGTATCTTACAAAAAACTTCTATATAAGACGCATATTGTTGTGAGTCAACATTCGACTCACGAGCATTCAATTATTATGCACGATGGTCACCTTTATATGAATATACCGAAATATAGCAAAACGACTTCAGCACAAATGAAAGAACAACAACAACAACAACAACCAATCCAAGCTTAAATGCGAAATATGATCAACGTTGGCACACGACCAGAGCGGCGAGTAGTAATACTTGATAAGCGAATTTCCGAACGCAAGGAAATTCAGACAACACCTGGCGAAAGTGCTTATGCGGCAAGTGTGACATCTGGTGAGCTCGAAAATCAATTAAGCAAAAGCAAATCGACAAGCACAGGTCAACTATTACGACAGGTAGCGATTGGGAAATCGCTAAAGCGGTCAACATTGAACCTACGCAGCAACTTCGGGAAAAATCGTCTGACAGCAATTGCGAAATCAACAATGCGGCATCAGCGGTTTCATTCTATATAAACGGAAGATCGATTTGGAGAAGAGGACTCTTTGCGGAAGACCAGTTTGCGACAGTCCCAACTCGACTCGTATGTACTCACCAGTGGCAACAGCGATTAGAGCGTGGACTTGGAGAATAGGGAATTAGGGAAGTTTTAAGAGTAAATGTAAGGAGATAGCATTAATAACATTGTGAAATAAATAAGGATTAATAAAAGATAGTATAACGTATAAATTTTGTGTCCTTTCTATTTTCACAAAGGATTTTAGGCATTATGTTCATAGGGAACATATCACTGACTAAAATTACAACATTATTGGCGCAGCCGGTGTTCGACTGACTTTCAGTTGGATACGAACCAAAGCTCAAAACTTTCAAAAGAGTTATCCTTGAAGGTTTTTGTAGTGTGCGTCATACGAAAACACGAGTTGAGCTGAAGCGGAGTTTTAATTAAGCTTTAAAAAATTGGATATCAAGAACCGAATAAGCCTAACTCATAAATTCGTATGTCGAACAGCGAAGACAAGTAAGGTGGCTTAAAAAATATAAAATTGACAGGTGACGTTTTTAACGTAATCTGCCAATTTTTGAGAAAGTTTTAATCCTTGTAGCACGATTTAAAAGATTCAGAACTTTTGATAAACAATCCTAAGAAAATTTTTGAAGTGTGACTTACAAAAATACGAGTTCTGTTGAAGCGGAGCTTTAATTAAGCTTTAAAAAATTGGATATCAAGAACCGAAGAAGCTAAACTCAGAAAATTCGTAAGTCATACGACAAAGACAATTAGGATAGAGAAGACGAAGTCAACATTCACAAGTGATGTTTTTTAGACATGACTTGCTGAGTTTTCTTCGAAAATGTTTTTATCCTTGCATTAAAATATTTTTTTTTACACTTTGTGAAGACAAAAAGGATAAAATAACTATTAAAATTTAAATATCAACGGTAGCAGCAACAGAAGAAACGAAAAAAAAAACATGCGAGCAAACATCAAAATGGTGAGTAGATACATTTAAAAAACATTTTAACCGCAAAGAGTCCCTTTTGAAGAATTAGAAAGGTGAAGTCAGAAAATCGGGCAGTCAGAAATCGACAGAACGTCAGTAGTATCAACAATAACAGTGAAAATGAAAAATTCTCCTCCGACAGATGAGGTTATGGAAAAGGTTGTTATCTTATTGCCATGTTTTTCAGGCCAAGACCACCCAGAATTAAGCTCCGACTTGGAGAAATTTCTAATGGGGTTAGAGTTGCTGAGAAGCATAACACAAAATGTGGACGAGCAAGACATAATAAAATGCGTAAAACAGAGACTATCAGGATCAGCTTACTACGAAACTAGTCAGAAAAACTTCAGCAGTGTAGAAGAACTTGGGAACTTTATAAGGAAAATTTTTGTAAAACGTAGGAGCTTAGAATCAATTAGATTTGAAATAGAAAATGCCGCTGAACATTTAAATGAAAAGGCATCATCGTTTGGAGAAAGAATAGAGGTCTTGCTAAAGGAGGCCGAAAAATTAATAAGAGAAAAGTGGAATGCATCTGAGGCAGTATCTGCACTTAACGAGTACCAAAAGTTGGCCAAACATAAGTTCATTTTCGGTATAAAGGATCGATATATGCAAATCCGTTTAGAAGGACACAGGGACAAACCCCTCTCCTTCCTCATTAAAATAGCAGAAGACTCAGAAAAAATAAATGCAGATAATAGTAAATTTAACCAAATTTTTGATATTTCGCAAACAATTATTTGCTCCTTTTGCAATGTAGCAGGCCATGCAAGAGATATTTGCCTGCAGAGGAGAAATACCCCCTACTGCGTTATTTGCTTCGAATATGGGCATGAGCAGAGTGCGAATTGCAGTAAAAATAGAACAGAGCCAGGACTTGATCCAATAACCTGCACATATTGTTGGAAGGAAGGGCATTTAGAAATTGAATGTTTTGGCAGGATAAGAAACCTCTTTTGCAATATATGTCAAGTGAGAGGTCACGAAACCAAAAAATTTTGTAAGAGTAGGCGAGATGAAAATAATATGCAAGAAGATCAACACCTGAATAGAGTACCATTTAGAACGAACGCAGCTCAAAATAGGGCAGAAAATTTTAATTACAATCAGTCCTACAACCACCAATTTTCACCACATATTGGATTAAATAGTTTCATAAATAATTGTCCTCAAAGTAATTATAATGATATACAGTGCTACAATTGCTCTCAATTTGGGCACACAGCGAGATTTTGTAATGATAATATCCAGGGAAACGCCCAGCGGCCCGGTCAAGGCCCGTAGACCGGAATGCCCAATTAAAATGCACAGTTAAGAGGCCAAAACAAATCAAGTTTAAAGAAGGAGTAAAATCTCAGAAGAAAAGCGATAGCCATGAAAAGAATGGTATAGAGTTGAAAGAATCATATTTAAACAAAATATTCTTTGATGAAATAGAAGAAAGCGAACATTTTAAGAGTCCTATCAGAATAGAAAGCAATAAGGAAATTGCGTTGAAAAATAAAGTATTAGAAAGAAGAAAAGTGCATTTAATACTAATATAAGTGCAAGTCAATACTAACTCTCTTGAGTGTTACTTCGTCGAATGAATCAGGTTTATGTGCTTGATTGAAAAAATCTGAATTCACTACATCGATTGCGTTCTGGTTTATGTGCAAGGATCGAAAGGTAAGCAATAAACTCAACAGTTTATTCAGTATTAGAAAGAAGAAAAGTGCATTTAAGCGAAGCAATAGAAACACAGCTTCATAAAATTAATAATACTGCCGAAATAACAGAAGATCATGAGGAAAATAATGAAGATAATGTGACCAAATTAGTTACTCATTGCCGAAAGTACAGTAGTAATATCGAAACGGTAGAGCCAGTGTCAGACGACACGTTTATAGTGCTTCCATGCGGACAGGCTATAAATGAAAAAATTAAATTGTTAGTGGATACAGGTTCAGATACAAGTTTGGTTAAACTAGAGGCGTTTGGTGAGAAAACTGATAGTATAGGAAAAGAAAATAGGCAGCAGGAGAATTTTTTTAACAGAGATAAGAATGGGAGGCAGTCAAGAATCAATAATATCAATAAAGATATATCTTTATACAACAATGATAGACAAATTGTATCACTACCATTTCTTGTTTTCAACTTTAGTGATAGGATTTGTACTGAGGAGACAGTCACGATCCAAGCTAATGAAGGAAGAGTAGAAGAAATTTGTGCAAAAAGATTGTCAGGAGAGTTAGTAGTGCATAAAAAAGATATTATGCCAGATTTGATAAGAAAATCGCCCAAGAATATTGGCGGAAAAGGAGTTGTACCTATTTTGGAAATCAGTGAGGTTGAAGTGAATAAAGAGTCAGGTAGTGAAGATTATAAACTCGACGAAGAAGTCGACAGAAATCGTTTTGGTAATTTATTGAAGAAGGAATATGATTTTTCATGTAAAGAAGAAATATCAGAGGAAAATGTTAAGGACCCACTGAGTAGGCCACACAATTCCGCAGTTAAGGCATCAGATTTACCCTGGTCGGGAAATCAAGAAAGAGTTAAAAATCATGAAGCGAACAAGTTAATTGAAAAAATTGATCCTAGGGACATGTCAGTTATGCTCAGGAATCGAAAGGTAATAAAAAAGGTATTAAAAAAGTTTTTTGATACAGTAAAAACAGTCTATAGCAAGTTTTTAAGAGCAATCGTTTTACTACAACAAAATTTTAAATGGGATGGCGTGAACCACACCATTAAGTCAAATATTAGCGATAGCGAAATTTTAACTTTAAAAACGAATCCTTTAAGCAAAATATTTTCGTACAATTTTAAAGTGCCGTAAAAAGTTATTTAATGTAAAAAAAACAATCAAAAAACATTAATTATGACAGAGTTTCTTTTAAACATCGCTTAGGGAGATGTATAAATTAGAATTTCCTATCAAAACTTTAAAGAAAAAGAATTGAAATCTTGAAAACTATTTTAAGGTCTTACAGTCACGAATATTTTGAACAGGCCCCGGTATGCGTTTTTATTTCATAAAAAAAAATTTTTTTTTAAATTAAAGCAATAAGCAAAAAACAAAACAAAAAGAACCGAACAGTTTATTTTGCCAATGAAAGCTCTGAAGCAACGTATCATGATATTTGAAACCGGAACGTTGCAAAAGTACGAAAAGTAAAAAGCAAAAGAATACAGAAGGGACTCGAGCACAGTAATTTTTATATGTTTTATATTTTCAAGACAAGCTTAGGAACAAGAGGAAGCTCGGTGGAAATAAATCTGACAATGACTGTAAACCAATTTGGTCGACTAGAAGAACGAGAGAGAAGAATAATAAAAAAAACGGAAAATAAGCTGGTAAGTATAATAAGAAACATATACAGATATTTACTACATATTTGTATATGTTACAAAGATATTTAATTAAATCAATACCTTGAAAATATAGGTATTTTGAGTTTAACATAACATCAGTTTATATATAAAAAGAAAGAAAAAAAAAATCAACTAAATAATAAATAAAAAACTCTTTCGAAAAAATTAAAAGAGAAAATAGAAAAAAAAATTCAAAACAAAAAAAAACCAAAATAGATGAAAAATTTAAGAGAAAAAACAGAAAACAAGAAAATTAAAAAATATTTGATTGAAACTATAATTAAAAAAGTTAAAGATAAATTATGATAAATTAATAATTACACGGTGCTACAAAAAAAAAAAATTAAATACACCCGAAGAGTAACATAGTGTAGGCTGTTTATATGGTCGAATTATGCATAAAAATATTTTTGTTGTTGTTGTTGTACCCTCCAAATTTTTTTTATTTACAAAAAACCGTTTTTACAACCTTTCCGCGGTAATCTTTGAATATCTCAGTCACCGTTTTAACGATGTTCAATATGTTATACGTTTTGAAAAGAGAATTGTCAGACCTTTCGAATGATGTATAACAATTTATTGTTTAAACAAACGAAGTGTATGTTTTTATCGCATAAACCTAGAAAAAGTGATTTTTTTTCTCAATTTCTTAACTTTAACCATTTTTTGTTACATAATGTTACAAGAAAAGGCAATAAAGGTAGGTAATATTCTAAGAGAACATTTTTTTACGAACAAATTGGTGTATTGATTTATTGAATTGGAACAAAACTGCGGAAGCTACGCTACTTCTTTGCATTCTATAGAGGTGTGAATAGGCTAACGTAATTTGTGGCGTACAGTCAAATACGAAAAAATGCAACACGGATAAATAGCGGCAAGCGACAATACCGCATGAAGCGAATAACGGAACAAAAGATAACTTAAAACTAACTGCACTCTCCAACTCTGATATGTAGAACTTATTCAGTCACTTAATATTGTCAGTTGAGGATGTGTGACAAACGCAATCGTTTCTGCTACGTTTGTGGTTTATTTGTGGATAAGCAACATCGCCGTAAGTTAAATGCAAATAGTGCCGCAGTTGAAGCGTATAATCTTCACTTTGAGCGCAATTATAGTGAAAGTCATTGGTATGAACCGGAATATATATGTTCAACGTGCTCTTTAACACTAAAGAAGTGGAAATCTAGCCAAAGTCATCAAGATCGTTTGCCATTTTTGAGTCCAATGGTTTGGCATCATCAAGTCATCCACAGACCAGAAGACTGCTACTTTTGCAAAACAAACCTCCAAGGTCAGCGCTTCAAAACGCGTAACAGTATACAATATCCCGATGTGCCTACTGTTACAAAACCACGTTCCGAAAAAAATGAAAAGAAGACAAATGAATTAAAAAAATTAGAAGCTGATGTCGCATGTTTTGATGACAGATCATCTCTTAGTTCACATGATGATGAACTTTTTATCGCAGCTGGATTAGAACCAAAAGAGCCGCATTTTGTTTCGAATTCTGATATGAAAGATGTAGTGCGTGATTTTCAACTCTCATGGAGACAAACAGAAATTTTGGGATCACGATTAAAACAATGGAATCTTGTGGAAAAAGATTTTAAAATAACATTCCCAAGAAAAACCCCTGAGCGGGCCAGTTTCAACAAAAATTTTGAAATTGATGGCGATGATGCAAACCTGGTTTATTGTAAAGATGTGGAAAAATTGTTTCAATGCTTTGGAACAGAACATCAATCGACAAATTGGCGGTTGTTCATCGATGGATCGTGTAAAAGTAACTATTTCATCGATTTTACGGTTGAAATAAGAGAGAATTCTCTGTAAATTTATAATATTTATTATATTATATTATATTATAATTTTTCGTTAATTTGAGATATGCTTTTTGTCAGGTTTGAAAGCTGTGTTATTACACAACGAAAATCAGTTGCCATCCGTACCTTTGGCATATGCTACCAATATGAAAGAGACATACGAAACTTTGGGGAAATTGTCTCTGACCTCAAGGTTTTAACGCTTCTTTTTGGAATGCAAGGAGGTTATACTAAATATCCTTGTTATTTTTGTGAATGGGATAGTCGGGCAAGCAACCACTACGATCGACGAGAGTGGCCATTGCGACAATTTTTCAAAATCGGGAAAAGCAATGTTGTACGAATTCCATTAGTAGACGCTGAAAAAATCATATTACCGCCATTGCACCTGAAACTAGGCTACATGAAGCAGTTCGTGAAAAGACTGGATAAAGACAGTGAAGCTTTTTTACACTTAAAAGCGATTTTTCCTAAGCTCTGTGACGCCAAAATCAAAGAAGGTATTACACTTCAAATATCGAAAAGTTTCAAAGAAAGTAGCTAGCAATCATCCGAAATCAAATAAACTTTTTAATTATTTCAAAATTGTTTGCATACTCCATGAAAATATAAGTTATAACAATGTTGTAAAAATTTTCCATTATTGTGCAGGGATATTTGTTGGACCGCAAATTCGCAAAATTATGAATGATGCAAATTTCACTGAGAAACTGAATCAGGTAGAAAGAAGAGCATGGATGAGTTTCATTTCTCTTTGCAATAACTTTTTGGGCAAATCAAGAAGTGACGACTACGTTGCCATCGTAAATGAATTTTTACAAGCGTCAATTGAACAGCGTTTTCACGGAAAAAACAAAATTCATATGTTAGCAGATTACTGCTGGTCGCTCAAACGTGAGACAAGCGATTCTTCTCTGAAACGACGAAGGTCGGCTAAACATTTTTAATAAATCTTAAATGTGAGAAGAAGAAAAATCATATACAAAAACTTTATTTTCTTTTTACGAAAAAGTAGCGTAGCTTCCGCAGTTTTGTTCCAATTCAATAAACCAATACACCAATTTGTTCGTAAAAAAATGTTCTTTTAGAATATTACCTACCTTTATTGCCTTTTCTTGTAACATTATGTAACAAAAAATGGTTAAAGTTAAGAAATTGAGAAAAAAAATCACTTTTTCTAGGTTTATGCGATAAAAACATACACTTCATTTGTTTAAACAATAAATTGTTATACATCATTCGAAAGGTCTGACAATTCTCTTTCCAAAACATATAACATATTGAACATCGTTAAAACGGTGACTGAGATATTCAAAGATTACCGCGGAAAGATTGTAAAAACGGTTTTTTGTAAATAAAAAAAATTTGGAGGGTACAACAACAACAACAAAAATATTTTTATGCATAATTCGACCATATAAACAGCCTACTTTATGTTACTTTCCGGGTGTATTTTCAGTGTCGCACCGTGTTATTTGAAAACGAAGTCTAGTTGTAACAGAAAATAAATAGTTTAAAAAGAATACAATGGCATAAAAGTTTTAAATAAAAAACATTATTACTAATAAGTTATTGATAGTAATCTATAAAAGTCTGGTAAAAAGGATTATTTTTAAAAGACGATTTGACTAAAAAATTTCAAATAGATTTGAAAGAAAAACTGTACCAACAAACCTTTATGAAAACTATATAAATCTATGCATACGAATTTTAACCTCACTTAAAGAGGGGAAAGGACCGATTAAATCAAACATGATCAATAAACACTCTAAAGAGAATTAAACTGATAAATTTAAATTGTCATTTTTTCAGACAAGTGAGAAGTGTAAAAGAAAAAAGAGAAAAAAAATAGAAATTGTAAGCAGAGTATTAACATAAAGAGAAGAGAAAGAATTTATAATGTACTAATAGAATGTGAGAAGCTTAAAGTTAAAGTAAAATAAACAACTCTGCAATTAAATTAGAAACTTTTACGAAAAAACAAGTAAAGAAGTTTACATCGGCTAAGCCGATTGCACACATACCTTTTCCTCAGCCTGAAATATGTTAAAACATTACCTTAACAAAAATTCCTGCCGTTCCTAGCTTGGATATCTATTTATACCTTCTAAGACTCGAGATTATTATTAAGCATAAAATTTTCGCGGATGGTGAGCATGGTCAAATTTTAACCGTTAGAGGACATTTTGTCTAGCTGCGAAAACCTCAATTCAAAATAGTGAAAATAAAATTTTTGCGAATTTCGCGAATGGTGATCATGGTCAAGTTTTAACCGTTAGAGGACATTTTGTATAGCTGCGAAATCCTCAATTCAAAATAGTGAAAATAAAATTTTTGCGAATTTCGCGAATGGTGGTCATGGTCAAATTTTAACCGTTAGAGGACATTTTGTCTAGCTGCGAAATACTCAATTCAAAATAGTGAAAATAAAATTTTTGCGAATTTCGCGAATGGTGGTCATGGTCAAAATTTAACCGTAAGAGGACATTTTTTCTAGCTGCGAAAACCTCAATTCAAAATAGTGAAAATTAAATTTTTGCGAATTTCGCGAATGGTGGTCATGGTCAAAATTTAACCGTTAGAGGACATTTTGTCTAGCTGCGAAAACCTCAATTCAAAATAGTGAAAATAAAATTTTTGCGAATTTCGCGGATGGTGGTCTTGATCAAATTTTAACCCTTAGAGGACATTTTGTTTAGCTGCGAAATACTCAATTAAAAATAGTGAAAATCAGGTTTTCGCGAATTTCGCGGATGGTGATCTTGATCAAATTTTAACCCTTAGAGGACATTTTGTTTAACTGCGAAATACTCAATTCAAACTAGTGAAAACCAAATTTTCGCGAATTTCGCGGATGGTGGTCTTGATCAAATTTTAACCCTTAGAGGAAATTTAGTTTAGCTGCGAAATACTCACTTCAAAATAGTGAAAATCAAATTTTCGCGAATTTCGCGGATGGTGGTCTTGATCAAATTTTAACCCTTAGAGGACATTTTGTTTAGCTGCGAAATACTCAATTAAAAATAGTGAAAATCAGGTTTTCGCGAATTTCGCGGATGGTGGTCTTGATCAAATTTTAACCCTTAGAGGACATTTTGTTTAACTGCGAAATACTCACTTCAAACTAGTGAAAATCAAATTTTCGCGCATTTTGCGGATGGTGGTCTTGATCAAATTTTAACCCTTAGAGGAAATATAGTTTAGCTGCGAAATACTCAATTCAAAATAGTGAAAATCAATTTTTGCGAATTTCGCGAAATGTGGTCATGGTCAAAATTTATCCATAATGGACGACTTTATTTGGCGGCAAAATACACAATCAGAAGAAGCAAAAAAATAATTTTTGTAATCAGATATGAGAATAAGAGAAAGAGTGTTTTTTTCTATTGTGTAGGATGATGACCATAGTTATAGCGATGTCGCAATTTTTTTTCAGCGAAAGCTTAAGTCTACATAGTAGCTATACACTCACCAAATTTCAATAAGCTGGGATGTATAGTAAAAAAGTTATCCAGGAAAAACGTTAAAAATCGTGATTTTTGAAACTTCTGAACCACTTCCCACGACCCAAGAAGGGACTACGAAAAAAATTTGTATGCAGTTTTTCGGACATTTACCTGGTTGAAGTCCATGCCAAATTTCAATATGATATCTTTCATGGCTTCTATCTATCTATCTTTCATTTACTCCTAAATTACGAAAAACTAAAGTGTGACCGACAGACAGACAGACAGACAGACAGACATGGCTAGATCGATTCCTCTTGTCACCCTGATCAAGAATATATATATATGTCTATATCTACCGCGACTCCTTTGGTATGTTACATACACCGTGCCAAACTTAATATACCCTTTCCTTCGGAAAAGGTATAATAAACAAAAAACAAAAAGAAGTTTAAAAAATTGTTTACACAAGAATATTTTTAGAGAAAAGAAAATTGTATAGAAGAAAAAAAAAAAACAAAAAAAAAACATATTTCATTAGCTAGCCGTCGAGCTCCAACACGCACCAACAGGGGAATCAACTACACAAGTAGCCGTACATAAAGGACTTAGCGGATTTTCGAATACATCAATACCAACGCAGAACAATAATAATAACTACAGCAACCAGCAATCTTCAGGTGATAAAATTTTGCGAAGCAAGTCATCACAATCTGGCCAACAACTCCTTTAAAAGTGGGAGGGATGTCGTGCGACAGTTTTTTTTAGCAGACATTCCGATAGCTTGCAGTCACGATGCTCGCGACTCCCGCAAAGGGGGGAGGGATGTTGTGAGTCAACATTCGACTCACGAGCATTCAATTATTATGCACGATGGTCACCTTTATATGAATATACCGAAATATAGCAAAACGACTTCAGCACAAATGAAAGAACAACAACAACAACAACAACCAATCCAAGCTTAAATGCGAAATATGATCAACGTTGGCACACGACCAGAGCGGCGAGTAGTAATACTTGATAAGCGAATTTCCGAACGCAAGGAAATTCAGACAACACCTGGCGAAAGTGCTTATGCAGCAAGTGTGACATCTGGTGAGCTCGAAAATCAATTAAGCAAAAGCAAATCGAAAAGCACAGGTCAACTATTACGACAGGTAGCGATTGGGAAATCGCTAAAGCGGTCAACATTGAACCTACGCAGCAACTTCGGGAAAAATCGTCTGACAGCAATTGCGAAATCAACAATGCGGCATCAGCGGTTTCATTCTATATAAACGGAAGATCGATTTGGAGAAGAGGACTCTTTGCGGAAGACCAGTTTGCGACAGTCCCAACTCGACTCGTATGTACTCACCAGTGGCAACAGCGATTAGAGCGTGGACTTGGAGAATAGGGAATTAGGGAAGTTTTAAGAGTAAATGTAAGGAGATAGCATTAATAACATTGTGAAATAAATAAGGATTAATAAAAGATAGTATAACGTATAAATCTTGTGTCCTTTCTATTTTCACAAAGGATTTTAGGCATTATGTTCATAGGGAACATATCACTTGCTTAGAATCACAACAATATGTATGTATGCTGTGTCGCGTATTGTATTGGCGAGCTCACCAGACTATAACATTATATTTTTTATTTTTCAAAACCAGAAAATTACTTTTTTAATTTTGTTTAGTATAAATGTTCTTTATTGTTATATACAATTAAAACCTGTTCTATGATTTCGGCTGTAAGCCTGGTTCTGTTGTCTTGCAAGACATTTTTATATGTTGAGAAAGACCTCTCAACGTCACATGACGTAATAGGGGTAAACGAAAAATATTGCCAAAATATTTGTTGAATGGATATTGCACTTTGATCTTCTGTGGGGTTTTCGAATATCGATGCCAGCTTCAACAATTCTTGACATGTCTTGTTTTTGTTCAAGACAAAATCGAGCTTTTTCTTCGCAATCTGGCCAATTACACCTGGCACTGTACCAATGTCACGAATAAAATTTCGAACTATGCCTGTGGATTCAGTCAAACACATGCCTTTGCCTTCAAGTTTTGTGATTGTTGATGGTATATTAAAGAAATGGTTGCGAATAAAAAGGAGATGAGTGTAAAGGTTTTCGTCTTTTAATGCGTTCTGGGCCTGTCGTATACACTTCGCGTCTTTTGGATTAAGTGATTCCAACACCTATGTATTACAAGAATTAGAAAAAATATGAGGCATGTTTATTATGAAATCATTACAATAAACATATACCTCTTTAATTTTAGCAAAATTATCTGCATAAAATAGTGCTGCATTAATCCATGTGCCCCACCGCGTAATTACAGGACGTGGTGGTAGAGGTGCATTTCCAGTTATTTCTTTGTACATTGAGATGCGAGCAGGTGACTTCAAAAACACTTTTTTGGTAGCGGAAATGAAATTATCCACTGACGGGAGAGAGTCCCTAATTTCTTCTGTAACCCTATGAATTGCATGTACTAGGCATGTCAAGTGCTTTAAGTTGGGATAAAAAACTGTTAAGTGCTCTGCAGCTTTCACCATGTACGCTGCAGCATCTGTCACCAAAAGAAGCACTTTTTCCAAATTTTCACCATGCGGCCACAATTTTAAAATGCTAGAATTCGCAAATCTCGCGACTGTGGAGAAATTGACCTTTTCTAGTTCTTGGCAGCAAAGTAAATATGTTGCTGTGGGCGAGGTGCTGCTCATTTTACCAACTACGAAGTTGGCAATGCTTCTGCCGACCTTATCAGTAGTTTCGTCGACTGATATCCAAATGTAGCTATTGCCTATTTCAGACCGAATCATTTCAATCGTGTCCATGTACACTTTTTGCAAGTAATTTTTTCGAATTGTAGATTCGTCTGGAATTGGCCTCTGTGTATATTTTTCAAGAAACGTTTTCCACACGTTGTTGTTTAACACATTCCAGGGAGCGTTAATGGCGATCATGGCACGGCACAAATCACCATCGGTATCATTTTCTCCAACTTCATTAGTTTTTTCTTCTATTGTTCACTCTTGCTCTGAATTTAGTTTTTGGTGAGCCTTAGTTCTAATGTGTTGCTACAACATCGATTTTTGTTTACATCCAACCTTTGGAGCTACGAAAGGTTAGATTTTTCTCCTACAATCAACAATAGAAAACAACAACTTACTATGCATTTACAAAGCTGGCAGTACACTTGTTCGCCGTTTGCAATTTCTAAATATTTGCAGTTTATTAATCGCAGCTATTTCAGCATAAGGTTTTGCGTTTTAGGCATTTTAAACTATTAATAGATTCACCTAACCACAATAATTGTTTTCCACGTTCGTGAAATATATTTTAAATGCAAACGCCTACTGCGCTCATATTTAAAAAAAAACAAGTAAGAAAGCTAAAGTCGGTCAAGCCCGACTTTGAAATACCCAGCGTCCCGACGTTATGAGCGCACTATGTTTTGCTTTTCTATTTATGAGCGTGGCAGTGGGAGGGCAAAAAAAATTATTTCCGTACACCTTTCATTCGCCTTGGTGAACCTATGTTGCGAATTCGAAGCTTCTACGCCTTTTACTTCGGAAGTTACGAAAAATCTTCATTTGTGGGCGTGGTAGTGGGCGGGCCACATAAAATTTTTACTTACACCTTTCATTCGCCTTGGTGAACCTATGTTGCGAATTCGAAGCTTCTACGCCTTTTACTTCGGAAGTTACGAAAAATCTCCATTTGTGGGCGTGGCAGTGGGCGGGCCATATACATTTTTTTCCTACACCTTTCATTCGCCTTGGTCAACCTATGTTGCGAATTTGAAGCTTCTACGCCTTTTACTTCACAAGTTACGTTAAGCCCTTATTTGTGGGCTTATTTGTGGGCGTGGCTCACGGAGGGCGGCGTCCATTTTTTTCCAGGATATGTCCCTTTTTGTAGTTTACCAGGACACCAAATATCAATGAAATGTGTTGAGTGGTTCGCAAGTTACAAGCATTTTATTGAAAACACAATATATTAATTTGTGGGCGTGGCAGTGGGCGGATGTCTCCCATTTTTACTTAGGATCATACTCGGACCACGATATACATGTGTGCCAAATTTCGACTTGATTGGTCCAGCCGTTTCGGAGGAGATCTGACCACGGACGGACGGACAGACGGTCAGACGGACGAACATGTCTAAATCGATTCAGTTTTTGATCCTGAACATTTCTATATATTAGGTGTAGTAAAAAGAAATCCATTATTTTTGCATTAAATTGAGGGCTTTATTTAAGATAGTTAGAATGACCCGATTTAGGTCAAATATGCGCCGTTTTGTTTGATAACTTGTTGCCATTTTAAAGGTAATTTCATTATGCCTCTCTCATAGAAGCCCTCGTTCCTATTAGCAAAAAATTGAGACAGTCGAATTTCAGAAGCCTCTCTTGAAGCGAATGTTTCACCAGGAAAATTGTTCGCCATGGACAGGAACAGATGGTAATCACTTGGTGCCAGGTCCGGACTATAAGGTGGATGCAGAAGAACCTCCCAACCAAACTCCCGGAGCTTCGGGCGAGTCACTATCGATGTGTGTGGCCTGGCGTTGTCCTGATGGAACACAATTCCTCTCCTATTGGCCAAAGCTGGCCGCTTATGGGCGATTGCTTCCTTCAGACTGTCAAATTGTTGACAGAAGAGTTCCGAGTTAAGAGTTTTGCCGTATGGGAGCAGCTCATAGTAGATAATTCCCTGCCAATCCCACCAAACACACAGCAAAACCTTCCTGGCCGTCAATCCTGGCTTGGCCACCGTTTCCGCCAGTTCACCGTGTTTCGACCACGACCGTTTTCGCTTGACGTTGTCGTAAGTGACCCACTTTTCATCACCAATCACCAACCGCTTCAGAAATGGGTCGATTTTGTTGCGGTTCAGCAGCGATTCGCAGATGGAAATTCGGTCCATGAGGTTTTTTTGCGTTAACTCGTGTGGCACCCATACATCGAGCTTCTTTGTGTATCCAGCCTTATTCAAATGGTTCCAAACGGTTTTTTGTGCAATCTTTAGCTCTTTTGCAATCGAAACAGTGCTAACATGACGGTCGGACTCGATAATTTCCATGATTTTATCGACATTTTCGACAATTGGCCTTCCAGTGCGTGGTGCATCCTTGACATCGAAGTTACCGGAACGGAATCGACGAAACCGAAATTGCGCATGATTGGCTGTTACAGTATCAGGTCCATAAACGCTATTCACATTTTCAGCCGCCTGGCTTGCGTTTTCTCCCTTATCGAAGAAAAACTGTAAAATGTAGCGAATTTTCTCTTTGCTGATGTCCATCTTTGACAAGCTCTCAAACAAAACTGAATCAATCAATCAAAAAAGTGTCAAAAAAGCTTTTTTAGTAGGAACTGTCATCTTTCTAATGCCCCCTAGCGGAACACGATCGGACTTATACAACGCGAGATGCAGATAAATAACGCCATCTATTGGAAAAATAATGGATTTCTTTTTACTACACCTAATATATTTGTCTATATCTCCGGAGCTTAATTCTCCCTGTTACAAGATTCGCACAAAACTAATATACCCCGCTTACGCTGGGTATAAAAAGCAAAAATATTTAAAAATATTTAGAAAATTTGAAATATGTTAAATATGTAAAATATTTGAAAAAATAAAATATATTTTAAATATGTAGAATCCGATCCCTAATGATTATAATCACTGTATGTACAGTGTCCGACAAAAGTATACGTACGAAATGATGAAAAAACACACTAAAATTGACTAAATCGATTAAATTTTTTTTCAAATAGTTTCTATTCTATGTATTTTCATCGACCACATGATTTTCTCATTAATTTTTATCGATTCCAATTCAATAAATGGTTAAAAATTTAGAAAAATTCAGTTTTTTGGGTCTTTGGGCATATAATTTTGAATTTCAAATATCACGTAAACAAGAGCTAACCTAAAACAAGTAAGAAAGCCTAAGTCGGTCAAGCCCGACTTTGAAATACCCAGCGTCCTGACATTATGAGCGCACTATGTTTTGCCTCTCCATTTGTGGGCGTGGCAGTGGGAGGGCAAAAAAAATTATTTCCGTACACCTTTCATTCTCCTTGGTGAACCTATGTTGCGAATTCGAAGCTTCTACGCCTTTTACTTCGGATTTCTTTTTACTACACCTAATATAATACGTATGGTTTGCAATTGCATGGAAATGCAAGCAATTCCAACATAGATATCCTGCAAAGAGCACAGTCCAAAATCCTAACGGCTTTAACCTGAGCTACTTGGTTTATTTCAAATAAACGAGTATATAGAGAACTTAACGCAGAACTGGTTAAAATAGAGTTCGCCAAAGCTAAAGAAAAGTACTTATATTACATAGACACGTGATTTAACCAGCGCGTGGATTATCGAATACCTCAGACTCCTCGAGGTTCAAAAGAAAAGATTGACCAGCAAATAGTAATCAACATCAGCTTCAATCCATGCACATGTATCAACACAGCTTTCCTAGCTGATGCAAGAAGCGGTTCCTGCGTGCATTCCATACACTTCAAACAACATAGCTTTCGCAGCTGCTTTTCTATCTGCTGAGCCCCATTTCTCTACAACACCAACTCAAATACGTGTGCTCCTTCACACATCACCAAAGCCTAGTTTCGAGCAGCAGAGGCCCGTGATGATCCACAAATTTCGTATCATGATTCATGATCCATTCTTATATTCGAAATATGCTTTGTGTTTTGTAATTGAATTAATTAGGCGTAACATTTTAAAACTTATTGCTGGATTCCTTTTTCAGAAGAGTGATACAATAACTAAACTTCATGTTAAAAAAAATAAGTTTCGTATATTTTCGATGACTCTAGGGATTTTTTGTTCGTCCCACGTGTATGGAAGAGAAGAAACACTGTTGGGTGCTTATTTATTATACACTCAAAAAATTCCGTCGTAGAATCTATGATATCCGACGTAGAATCTATTATATCCGCAATTGATATATGTCCAATTGCAAGATATCATAGATTCTACGACAACTTTGCAGTACGTTCTACGATGAGGAATGTCATTGATTTCAACGATATTTAACGTAGATTTAACGATGTTCCATCTTAGGAACTATGATGTTATTTCATAGGAACTACGATATCAAATCATAGGAACTACGATACCAAATCATAGGAACTACGGTTTCAATTCTTAATACATTTTGATAACTTCTTAATTATACCCAGCGTAAGCAAGGTATATTAGTTTTGTGCAAATCTTGTAACAGGGAGAATTAAGCTCCGGAGATATAGAAAAATGTATATAGAAATGATCAGGATCAAAAACTAAATCGATTTAGACATGTCCGTCTGTCCGTCTGACCGTCTGACCGTCTGTCCGGCTGTCCGTCCGTCCGTGGTCGGATCTCCTCCGAAACGGCTGAACCAATGAAGTTTGGCACACATGTATATCGGGGTCCGAGTATGATCCTAAGTAAAAATGGGAGACATCCGCTCACTGCCACGCCCACAAATGAATTTATTGTGTTTTCAATAAAATGCTTGTAACTTGCGAACCACTAAACATATTCCATTGATATTTGGTGTGCCGGTAAGCTACGAAAAGGGACATTTCCTGGCAAAAAATGGACGCCGCCCTCCTCGAGCCACGCCCACAAATAAGCCCAAAAATAAGGGCTTATCGTAACTTGTGAAGTAAAAGGCGTACAAGCTTCAAATTCGCAGCATAGGTTGACCAAGGCAAATGAAAGGTGTAGGAAGAAAAATTTATGTAGCCCGCCCACTGCCACGCCCACAAATAGAGAATTTTCATAACTTCCGAAGTAAAAGGCGTAGAAGCTTCAAATTCGCAACATAGGTTCACCAAGGCGAATGAAAGGTGTAGGAAAAAATTTTTTGTGGCCCGCCCACTGCCACGCCCACAAATGAAGATTTTTCGTAACTTCCGAAGTAAAAGGCGTAGAAGCTTCGAATTCGCAACATAGGTTCACCAAGTCGAATGAAAGGTGTAGGAAAAAATTTTTTTTGGCCCGCCCACTGCCACGCCCACAAATAAAGATTTTTCGTATTTTCCGAAGTAAAAGGCGTAGAAGCTTCGAATTCGCAACAGAGGTTCACCAAGGCGATTGAAAGGTGTAGGAAAAAATTTTATGTGGCCCGCCCACTGCCACGCCCACAAATGAAGATTTTTTGTAACTTCCGAAGTAAAAGGCGTAGAAGCTTCAAATTCGCAACATACGTTCACCAAAGCGAATGAAAGGTGTAGGAAAAAATTTTTTTTTGCCCGCCCACTGCCACGCCCACAAATACAGATTTTTCGTATTTTCCGAAGTAAAAGGCGTAGAAGCTTCAAATTCGCAACATAGGTTCACCAAGGCGAATGAAAGGTGTAGGAAAAAATTTTTTTGGCCCGCCCACTGCCACGCCCACAAATAAAGATTTTTCGTATTTTCCGAAGTAAAAGGCGTAGAAGCTTCAAATTCGCAACATAGGTTCAACAAGGCGAATGAAAGGTGTAGGGAAAATTTTTTTTGGCCCGCCCACTGCCACGCCCACAAATAAAGATTTTTCGTATTTTCCGAACTAAAAGGCGTAGAAGCTTCAAATTCGCAACATAGGTTCACCAAGGCGAATGAAAGGTGTAGGGAAAAATTTTTTTTGGCCCGCCCACTGCCACGCCCACATATGAAGATTTTTCGTAACTTCCGAAGTAAAAGGCGTAGAAGCTTCAAACTCGCAACATTGGTTCACCAAGGCGAATGAAAGGTGAAGGAAAAATTTTTTTTGGCCCGCCCACTGCCACGCCCACAAATGAAGATTTTTCGTAACTTCCGAAGTAAAAGGCGTAGAAGCTTCGAATTCGCAACATTGGTTCACCAAGGCGAATGAAAGGTGTAGGAAAAAAATTTTTTTGGCCCGCGCACTGCCACGCCCACAAATAAAGATTTTTCGTATTTTCCGAAGTAAAAGGCGTAGAAGCTTCGAATTCGCAACATAGGTTCACCAAGGCGAATGAAAGGTGTAGGGAAATAACTTATGTTGCCCTCCCACTGCCACGCCCACAAATAGAAAAGTAAAACATAGTGCGCTCATAATGTCGGGACGCTGGATATTTCAAAGTCGGGCTTGACCGACTTTAGCTTTATTACTTGTTTTGATATGAATTCTTGTCGGCGGGTTCGATCCCTGCTCCAGCGAGCGTATTTTTATTTTTATTTATTTATTTATTTTTTTTTTTTGGAAAAGTAGATAATTTAACATTTACATTATTTAAAAAAACTGAGAAATTAAAGATTTTACCAAAATTTGTATGCTTAAAAAATTAAAAAAATGGATTTTCATGAAAGAGCTTGTGCGTGACGTTTTGGATGGCGCAATGAAAGCAACTCTATTTATTTGGTTGGCAACTTACTTTCTGTTTCCCCGTAATATTTGCCTTGAAATTTACTTGCCTGTTTCATTCTCCATTTTTCCACCAATTTCTTTGGCGTGTGACAGGGCACGAACTCGGACCTTCCAGATTACAAGTCTAGCACACTTCAACTATGCCATCGCGTGATATGATTTAAATTTGCTAGTTTTATTATATCAATATAAGTGGGAAACAGTAGAAACTATTAGATTGACAGTAGAACTTATTGTATTTTACGTAGATTCTATGACATTTCCATCGTAGATTCTATGATATTTTAATCGTAAATTCTATGATGGGCATAACTCTTCCACAGTTGAAACTATTACATTTACAGTAAAACTTATTGTATTTTACGTAGATTCTATTATATTTTTCTACGTCTTCCTATCGTAGAAACAACGATGCAAACTTTTTTCAGTGTACCCGACACACTCTGTGTCGAGGGCATATTGCGTTTGTGTGGTTGTGTGTAACACCCAGAACCATTCGAGATAGACCATACAAAATATTTAAAGAAATGATCGGTGTCACCAGGAGATTCGATTTAGACATGTCCGTCTGTCCGTCTTTCCGTCTGTCCGTCTTTCCGTCTGTCTGTCTGTATACAGTTATCTTATCGAAGGCGTTGAGCTATCATGACAAAATTTGCTATACGTGCTCACGGTGACATTAGTACGAACAAGTTCGAGAATGGACCCGATCGGACCATTTTTAGGGATACCTCCAGTACTAGGGTCTGTTACCAAAATCACAAAAACTGCTCTAAAATCGAAGTTTTTAAACATATTTTGATGAAATTTAATATGTGAACATGTTTCAAAGCAGGTAATACGATTTCCAAAAATTTAAAAAGTGGGCGCGGCAGAAGGCCGTTTTTCGATAATTATTCCCTACACCCGAAAATCAAATGACACTTGAACGAAATTTGGCACTTATGCTTCCTTTGTAGCCATAAACATCCTCTCAAAAAAATTCCTTGGTCGGTTCATTATCAAGGATACCTCCAGTACTAGAATTGCAAAAAAAAAAAAAAATGGAAAAGTGGGCGTGGAAAAGGGGCGGTTTTCATAAAGAAATTTAACAAAAGTCGGTATGTGGGGCCCCTAATTGCCTTAAAACCCTCTTGAGTATTCTTACTTAGTGGTCCTGTTTTTTAGGCGTGGTTCAAAAATTTTTTAAACATGTGTGTCTATGTCGGGTATTTTATTGTCAGGCTCGCCTGACTATAACACCCTTACTTGTTTTTATTATTATTTGTTGTTGTTGTGAAATTACGCAGACTGGAAACGCTTTTAAAAGCTTAATACCCAAGTATCTCAGCTCAGGGTTGTTTTCTCATTGAAAGTTACGGATAACGCGAGCTGTGGGTGGTTGGCGGGCTGCATATTTCGGGTGAGCCGACACTGCGCAAGTACAAACAATCTGAAAAATTTCTTAAGCTGTGTTCTTTCAGTGAGGAGAGAAGTTCCAAAAAATCTCAAATAAAAAAATCTTAAACAATGCAGGCCAGTAATGACGTTGGTCTGAGCCGTCATCACATAAAAACCAGGGACCGTAATCATTACAAGTTTTATTTTAAAACTCGCCTTTCAAGGATTATTTGATGACATTTATTTAAAACTCAATATTTAATGATTATTTTCGAGCTTTATTAAAAATTCAAAAAAATAAAACTTATTTTTGAGTTTTATTTTTGAATTCAACAATAAAGATTATTTTTTGAATTTTATATTTTTACTCGAAAAATAAAACTTAATTTCTGAGTTTTATAATATTTTTTAAAAATAAATCCCACTGGGCGATTTCAACGAGATAGATAGTTTGAAATATTAGAGGACGTGCTAAAACTACTTTTACAATGTTTGTGTTGAATGTGCATGTTGTATCTTGAGGCCCGTACGATATGTCAAAAATCCATTGATATACTTATTCTTCACTTCTAAACGCACAAAAATGGCTCGCAAACGTGATAGCTTTCCGCGAAATTTTTTCAATCACCACGTTGAAAAAAACGTTTCGGAGTGCAAAATATGCAGTAAAACATTCCTCGGAAATTATATCGCGAATTTAAAAAGGCATTTAGAAAATCAACACAAAGATTTGTACAAAAAGGAGTCAGATCATGAGCAAAGATGCCCGGTGCCAGAAAAGAAAATAAAAATAACTATATTCATTGCCAAGAGCGAAGTAATGTTACATGAATAAATTCCATTTGATACATTTTTATTTCGTATTAAACGAATGCGAATTTAATTAAAAACAGTTATATAAGGACCAAAACTTACAACACCCCAAAAATATGCAATGTGTTTTTCTCGAAATATTGAAACATTTTCACGACGATTTTTGACACTACAAGTAAGAAAGCTAAGGTCGGTGAAGCCCGACTTCGATATACCCAGCGTCCTGTCATTATTGGCTTCTTACGCTTTTTACTTCAGAAGTTGTAAAAAATCAAAATTTGTGGCAGTAAGCGATTGTCTCTCATTTGAACTTAGGATCATACTCGGATGCCGATAAGTCTATCAAGTTAGCACTGCCACTTTGAAATTTGAAATTCAAAACTAGCTTATAATTTGTTGCTAATTTGTTGTGGAAAAAAAAATTTGTAGCTCTTCGATTTTGAAAAATAACCCCTGATAATGCTAACTTGACAGTCAAGTATATAGCATTCAAAATAGCATTAAATGGGCGTGGAACTGAAAAATTAGTCACCCAGAATTTGTTGCTATTTTTTTGCTGCACCATAGTGCAAAAAAAAAGTAATATTTGCGCCCCTATTTCAACTAGGAGCCCCCCTCAAATCCGACTTAGCTATTCCCCGTATTACCACATAGTAAAAGACTATGAAAAAATTTGTTATAAACAAAATATGACTGGAAACATTTGTTGCTCAATGACTTTAGCGAGAATCTGCAAAAAAAAAAAATAACTTTTGCGCCCCTATTACAACTAGGAGCCCACCCCCAATCATGATTCTCTGATACGTCGCTGGTGCTCCTGTGAGACCAAAAAGCATTCTAATGAGCTCGAAATGTCCTAGGCCCATGCTGAAGGCTGTTTTCTGTCTATCCTGTTCATCGACCAGCACTTGATGATAGCCCCTAGCTAAGTCCAAGGTAGAAAAATACCGACTACATCCCAATTGGTCAAGAATTTCATATTTTCTTGGAATAGGGAAAACTTGTTTAAGTGTAATTTCGTTTAATTTTCGAAAGTCAACCACTAGTCTCCATTTCTTTTCACCATCTTTTCCTGCCTTTTTCGGAACTATGTTAATATTATTGGTGAATTCCAAGGCGATTTGCTTGGCTTAATAATGTTGTCGGCCAACATTTTATTCACTTGAGAATTTATTTCGGACTTATGGTTTTCCGGTAATCTATACTGTCTGCTGTTAATTGGGGCATGTAATGGCTCTGTAGGGATTTCATGTTCTAATGCCGTCGCATAGGAAAGGGTGTCTCCTTGCAAATGGAATAAAGCTGTGTAATCTCTAAATATCTTTTTAATTGACTGTACTTCCTCTCCGTTAAACTTGTCATCAAAATTCACTGAGTTCATTAAAATGTCAAAACGTTTATCTTCAGTATCTCCTTTCTGCAACTGATTTATGTTTGGAATTCCTAAATACTCAAATTCTGTGCCACAATCATATTCTAATTCAAAAGGTTCTATTCGAATGTCTGTGTTATTTGCGTTTAACACGGGCACATTGTCCTTTCCTCTAAGCATTTGTATTATTGTGCCTCCCACGAAAACATTTGGCATAGTTTCTTTTTTATGAACAACTATCTCTCCTGAAAAGTTGTCTATGCACATTGCTACTAATCTTGCTTCCCTAGCCGGGATTATGACTCGTTGTGTACTACAAACCCGATTGCTATTAGCGGAACTAACAAGTGGTAGTAAAGCGATCTGTCTACCATTTTCGAAAAATGAGATATTCTTATTAATGTTGTCTATAAAGGATCTATAACAGAGCTCATCTCTGCCTATTAGCCCATCTCCCATTTAAATTCCTTTGGGTAAAACATGAAACATAAACTTTAACTTTTTAATATTGGAATGTACCATTTCTACTATTCCTTTACTTTTAACATTGCCTCCGAAGCCTCCCACTAAACTCCTCGTTTCAAATTCATTTACTTCTCTCGCATTTTTTAGCGCCTCCCATTTAATCAAACTTGTGTCCGCGCCAGTGTCCACTAACAAGTTTAGCTCCTTGTTTACTGCTTGTCCACAAGGTAATACTACAAACGCGTCGTCCGACACTGAACTGGAGCATTGTGTTTCGAAAGTTTGGGGGCTATTTTAATCAGGTTCTTACCGGGGTTTTCTGTCTGGCTATTTAGCCATTTGCTAATCTTATTGCATTGAACAGAACAATTTTCCTGGATCATTTCCAGAATTTGGTCTTTATCAACGTATTTAATCTCTGAGATTTTTAAATTCCCAATTTCCTTTTTACTATCGATAAGTCCTTGTCGTAAAAATGAAATACTACATTGTCGTCAAAATGCACCTTACGCTTTTTCCTGTTCATATTTCTCAATAAATATTCCTTATTACTGTGTATTCTTGCTTTTTCTACACATGTGTTATTTTTCTCCCTCTCTAAATGTATACCATTAATTTGTATTTGGGTTTCCTCTTTATCATTTAAAAATATTTTATTTGTGTCTAGCTCTTCTATTTCGTTATTATTTTCTGTTGTGCCCTCTTTCATTTTTAAACTAAGAACTAGACTCGGCTTATTATTTTCTTGTTTTATTTGGGCATTCCGGTGTATTTTCCGAGACCGGGGCGCTGGAAGTTCCCCTGATCCACATTTGCTTGTTGAGGTGGATTGGGGCAAAATTTTGATATATGGCCTGCTTGAGAGTATTTATAGCATTGTATCCTAAGGAGAAAAATAGGTTGAAAATTGGTAAATTCTTACCTATTATAGGTCCCAATATTTTCTAGACCTAACCTAAATAGAGCAAAATTACGTCCGTGCGACGTCGCTTGGTTGTAAGTGGGGAATAGAATGGAAGTCGCTTAGCGGTAATTAAAGGGCACAATAGGGCATTGCGACTTCAAAGTCACGGCGAAAAGAGGTCCGTTTTACCAAATATAAGTCAAAAAGAAGTCCGTACGACGTATAGACGACCAATTTGCGACCTATATGGACTTATGAGTAAAATGAAGTTGGAGAGAGAAAAAGTGAATGAAAAGTGAAATGCACACAGAAAAATATGACCACATTAAATCAATAAGATCCCCTTATTGAGCGATTTTATAGAGAAATCTTTTTAAACTATATGAACGATGTGCTTTTTTCATAGAGAAAACTCTTTGAATGCATAGAGAAAATCTTATTGAAACATTTTAATAGATATCCTCATATATTTAATGTGAATATCTCATTATTTCTGTTGAAGAATATCGAAAACTTCTTGATATATTCAAATAATAAGGTGAGCATATCAATCAAACTATGTGACATTCTTATAAAAGTGACCTTTTGATAAGTTATCCTTATCGCTTTAAGAAGAAGCCTTTTTAATATAAAAAAAAAGACTTATTGATTTAAAAATATGTGAATTCCGTATTCATTCCATAGTTTAAAAAGACAGACCAGTTTTTTTGCACTTACATTGATATAATCAATCTAGCAAGCTGAAATCATATATCGCGATGGCGTAGTTGAAGTGTGCTAGACTTGTTATCTGGAAGGTCCGAGTTCGAACCCCGCCGCAGGCCAAAGAAGTTGTGTAAAAATGGACGATAAAACAGGCATGTAAATTTCGAGGGGGAAAATACGGGGAACAGAAAGTAATTTGGACACGAACCAATAAAAACAAGTTGCTTTCGTCGGGCCTTTCCGAAATGTCACGCATAAGCTCTTTCAAGAAATTCCTATAGAATCTTTTTTTTTAAATTTTTTAAGCATAAATAGATTGGTAAAATCTTTTATTTCTCAGTTTTTCAAATAATGTAAATGTTAAATTATCTACTTTTCCAAAAAAAAAAAAAAAAAAACGACGCTCGCTGGAGCAGGGATCGAACCTGACTTTTCGTTCATAGAGAAATCTTATTGTTTTTCTTCCATTTTATGTGGTATCGTTTTCTCTGTGTGAGAGTGACGATATATGTATCGATTGTAATCGAAATAATTATTTCGTTCTCATTCCCATGAACTTGTTTTGAAATGAATAAGGCATTTTCAATGAAATGTCTTCTATTAAATGAAATGCAAATAAATAAAGGACTTTATGCAAACACATTTCTCGATTGCAAAGAGCGAAACACATATGCCCGCCGAAATTTATGGTAAAATCGTTCTCTCTACCTCTTATTTTTTCATCGGCCTTTCCAATTAGGAAAGATAAAATAAAATTTTATTAAATAAAAATATTTTTCCATACAAAAAGCTAGCTCTAAAGCAGCTGTTATACGAACAAAGATGGAGAAGCCTTAAATGCGACCACAAAGTCCAAAAAACTTATTATATACTTATTATAACTTTTTCTGACCAAATAGGTAACATCGACTTTGATATTGCGACCTATAAGTCAAAAATCCCAAATTAGGTATTTGCGACTTTTAAGTCACAAAAATTTCCGACCTATTAGCGCTTTTCGACTTGAAATAGCTCTATTATGACATTTATTACCTATTTAACCGCTAATAGGTAATTTCGACCTATTAGGCCATTTTGACGAAAAACCGACCTGAAAGAAAATATTTCGCCTTGATATTTCACACACACACTTACATGGGGCATTTCACGACATGCTTTGCTAGCGCAATGTGAAACCTTTGTTTAGCTAGATGCTGACGTCACATATGATTTATTTCATAAAGGGCTAGAGTGGAATTATTTTCTGGGATCTTTTATTTCTATGTCGTTTAATTTGTTGTGTTTTTCTAGAAACAAATTTAATTTCAATGAAAGGTCTATCCAATCCATGGATGTTTCTTCAGCCCACAAAGTGAAATATCCGTACGAATTTTGGACTATAGCACGAAATCCTGGTGCCAGCTAACAACACAAGGCAAAAATTGCCAAAATTTTTTTAGTGAGCCCACCCATGAATATAATTACCCACCGGGAAAATGTAAGCAAACTAAGTTAAACATGCAACATAACTAGCCATTACGTTAGCAATGAATTTTTGTAAAGCGATGTCCTAGGAAAATCGTGAATTACGACTGTAATTGAAACTGTAAGCACATGTCAATTTGGTTGTTGTTGGTAGAAAATATAACAAAAACCTTCTACTCCTTAAAATTCCGATAAACTGGTAATGCATAGTTCCACTTCTTTGAATTTATAAATGAATCATTATATTACACAGTTCATGATTTACGTATTCTCCCGTTGGGTATTCCAACGCAACTGAAAACAATTATTTCTTATATGGCATTCAGACGGCATCAAAATCCCGGGATTTCGGCACTTTTGAGGATTTCAGCCGATATGCAGTCGAAATCCAGCGGATTTCCCACACAAATGAATGTCAAACGACATCCGATCAGAAATTTGATTTCAACGAAATCCCAAGAGAAATCCGGAACAAACTGAATGCAACTCTGTATTTTTTGATATGTATGGAAGAAATGCTGCAACACTACCGCCAAATTTTGAAAAAACCAAAGTAAACAAACAGGCAATGCTGCCACACGCAAACGAAAAATTCCTTACAAACTAAAAAAAAATCCCAACAACTTTGTTCGTTTTTCCCTACCACAAATATCGTTATATTTTCTTTTTGAGAATCTTTCAGGGTAGTCTGGAACTCCAAATCGTACTAAAGTAATTTGAAATTTTGTTTTTTTTTTCAAAACTAAAAAGTTTCTTTAAAAAATTTAGTTTTTTGTTGAGGTTTAAGTTAAAATGATTTCATTAAAAATATGAATAGGCCTTATTTTGTAGCGGTAAATAAACCAGTTTTCAATTTATTCAAAAAAACCTATAAAAATATTATTTCAATTTAATGATAGCTTCTACCAAACTTTTCCACATAAACAGAGGTAGGCATAGTTTTTATTTTGTCTTTTTAATTTTATGACAACCAAATTTATACAAAATTTATTAAATATTTTGGAATACATCACAAGTTCCGTACAATTGCCGATTTTACGAAATCTGTCCTTTTGACCCTACAAGGGATATTTTGTTTAAAAAATTCCCTAAAAATTTTTAAGGAAATTTCCCTACAATTGGCAGCACTGCAAACAGATAAATGGCTGTCAAACCAAATCCCCTCAATGGCGATATTGTCGTGTGAACGCTTGGATTTCGATATGGATTTCACAAAATCCAAGTGCCGAAATCCCGGGATTTCAATGCTACACTTTTGTATAAGAAATCGCTTCTTCCTACAAAAGGGTGTGCTTAAATGACCATTTATCCTACAAATGTTGCAAAACAAGGTTTTCCTTTTTTTGAAACATTTTCCCTCTGAATGACCCTTCTTTCCGCAGTATGCACATATTTCTGTATTTGGACTCATAGCCTTATTTTTTTATCGCATTGTGCGCTTAACTGGTGCCCATATTGGGCAAAACTGGTGCAAAATGGAGTATTTTTTCTTTTGCACAGATATCCCAAGTATGGCTATCCAAATTGCAAAAAGAACACTTAATTGTTTGTCCTACTGGGGGTGTTGTATTTAAAAGTTTGTTACAGTAGTTATTTTTATAATTTTCTGCATGGAGGTCTTCTGACTCCTCTGCTAATTTAATTAGGTTTGCAAGTGGTTTATCTTTTGAACGTTCAATTTTTTTTTAATTAAGGATCCTTCACACTTTTTTTTTTTGCATATAAGGATCCTTCAGACCAAAAATGAACTTGTTTGTTGCCAGCTTTCTTTATTCGCTAGGCGCCGACAGTGCCTCGATATCATTCCTTGAATTTTTAATTACAACTTCTGCTTCATTTAATAAAAATTCTAATCTGTCACCGAATGCTGATGCTCTCTCGTCATTACTTGGCTCTGAGCTTGCTATTTCTGACCTAAAAGTTTCAAGGGCTCGTCTCTTTAAAAATTCTCTTTTCATAAAATCACAAGGCTCATCTAAGTTACAAATTGATCTCTGGCTTACTTTCATGTAGGCCATGCCTGTTAATCTGTTTTGATGCATTTTATAACGTCTATTATGTTAAAGTTGCCCTCAACGTTGTGAAGTAACTCGATTCCAATGACAATTTTATCTACTTCTAAGCTCAACTCTGGTTTGCCCCCGAAAAATATGGTACAAGTCGGTTGACCTTTTGCATCAATTCATCTACTTGCATTGTAGTGGCCATGTAAACTTGTTTGCTGAGCAGTGCTTATTACCAAATTTTCAAGATTTCCGATTTTTGTGTTATTTGTTTGGATCGTTGGAATAATATGTTGAGTAGTGGTTGTTGTCTTTGGAGGGGGTGGAAATACAAACTAGTTTCAAGTCTGTGCAGTGGGCGTAAAGGGAATTTGAACGTTTTGGTTTGCTAGTCTAGTTTTCTGTGCAGGATTTGGAGTCGAAGCCGAAGAGGGGAAACAGACTGTTTTCAATGTGTTTTTTATTTTCGTAATTCCCGTTTTAACACTGCAGTTTCTTCTTCACTTTCTTTAAGTTTTTTCTTGTTTGTTGTATGGTGTCCGCAAACGTAGGACCGACTTCTTTACTTAATGTATCTCTTAAGACCTGATTTTCTTTTTCTGCTTCTTCTATTAAACTACTTTGATTTTCTATTTGATCTTTAAACGAATTGCAACTATTTTTCAGGGCTTTTATGGTCAGTTTTAATTCCTCAATTTTTTCTCTCGTGAATTGTTCCGATGCACTTACAGTATCTTTAACTTTGTTGACTAAAAAGGCTGCTTCGCCAATTTTCGAAAATTGCCCTAGTACAGTTTGGTCCTTGATTAAGCTTAAAATTTCCTTGCTTTTATTTGCTTGGTGAACTTACTCCCTTGCTTCACGTAAAAATGCGTCTGAATCGCCCTCGAATACCTTTAATCTATCCTTAAGTATATCTATTTCTTTTTCCATATGTACTTTTTATTTGTAAAAATTGCAAAATTGGGCTCAAGATGATAAAATAATGTTTCTTGTACTCACCTGTATCATGTTTGTTGATCAATATTTTATTCTTCGTTGTACAGCTACCGTTGACAATTATTAAAAAAAAAACGTATTTTCACTTTTTATGAGGATATTTATTTTGGAAGTATTGGTATTCTTCAAAACTTTACATGAGTAAGATTAAGTTCGTGAATGGACCCGATCGGACCATTCTTGGGGGTACCTCCAGTACTAGGGTCTGTTACAAAAATCACAAAAACTGCTCTTAAATCGAAGTTTTTCAAGATATTTTGGTGGAATTTGACAGTTGAACATATTTGCAGTCAATTTATTCAATTTCAAAAAATTCGCTTGTTCGGCGAAACAGGTAAAAACTTGAAATTTTTTTAATTAAATGTTTTTTGACGTAATTCTCATAGGAAAATTTGAAATAATGAAACAAGTAGTTTTAGTCATTTCTCGAAATGCATTCAAAAGTGCATTATTTTTGAACTAGAATATCTCGAAAACGGTAACAGTTAGCCCAATTTCGCAAGAACAAACATTGTTCGTCTTAACCTCACCTATCACCTGGTTAATTTTTGCTGGTCAAGGTGGGGACACCCTGTATATATATATATATACATATAAACATATGTACATCGTGAAAATCACATCGTCCTATTTATTGCGTATGTCAGCTTCGCCACAGTGTGTCGAAAGTTGCGACCAATCTCTTAAGCTGTAGCGATCGAACATATAATATATCGATCAAGAGTGTACGCTCAAAACAAGAACAAAACAGTTTCCAAGCATGTTGTATGTTAGCGCCGCTGTTTGACGGTTGGTAACGTATCAGTGCAGACAACAGCACATAGGTATATGCGTCGATATTGGTGCGCTGCTATCAGTGCGTACAGAAGTCGGTCACGCAGGGAGTTTGAAACTTTTATGAAAAGCTTTGTTTTTCCGAACAAATAAATTATTCGACTCTGAATATTGATGAATTTATTGAATCGATTTGTTTCTCTTTAATTGAATTTGGGGTTGCAGGAAATTTGTGGAGTGTTGCGTAGGTGAAGGTAAACAAATTTGAGGTACGCTACAGTCGGCATTGGTCGCATATACGCACTGCGGTTGCCATTTCTATAACTTGTATTGTACTACTGAAGTGACCATTCCTTTTCTGCCGAGGTTTTTATCTCCTTTTCACAACAAGCATCTAGCCCACATCAAAAGCCGGCGGTAATTTAAGTTTGCTCTCATTTTTTACGGTGAATTTGATCGAGCTTGCATTGAAGTCTTCGGACAGTAATATCGTGATCAGTATCCGTAAACAATAATCCCTTACGGCATTTTAACTCCGCGGTAGCTGAACTCAAGAACATGTGTGATGCAGCCATGAACAGCGATCCGATGAATCAAAGCGAGCAATTTTTAGAGATTAAAATCGAACAACTAATATATGATTGGAACGAAGTGCGTCAAACGTATCGAGCAGCGGTCGAAAAAAGTTCCTGGAGTCCAGATGCGGCCGATTCTGCTGAAATTAGTTATCACGAGTGTCGCGATCTTCAGATGATAGCCAGAGCCAGGCTTCAAGAGCTGTTACGAGAAATCATCCACCCCAACATCCACCGCTGTCGAGCACTCGGGCGACCCCTCCACCTAACGACTTCCATGGAGAAGACAATTTCATCAGGGTACCACCGTGTGATACTGAAGTTTTTTCGGGTGGCTATAGTGATTGGCCAGCATTTCGAGACATGTTCACTGCGGTTTACGTCAATCACCCTGGGCTGCCACCGGTGCAAAAGCTTTACCATCTTCGCAGCAAGACGACGGGAGCAGCGGGTGCTATCGTTATAGGCTATCCGCTGTGTGGCGACAACTTTACGCATGCGTGGCAGGCTCTTAAGGCGCGATATGAGAACAAACGCATCCTCGTCGATCATCGATTAAAAAATTTATTCGACCTGCCTGCTATCAAAGATGAAACGCCGGAAGGAATCCTGCGCATACAAACAACCGTCAACGATTGCCTCAAGATGCTGAAAAGTCATGAAGTCGTGGATATTTTGGACGCCCTGCTCGTTCATTTCTGTTCTAGGCGTCTTCCGGCGCAAACGATCGCACATTGGGAACAATCACTGGCGTCCCATCCAGACGTGCCAACGTGGCAACAAATGAATGCCTTTTTGACTAAGCGCTATGAAGTTTTTGAACGTCTTTCCAGCTTTAATGCATTGGAGGCTCCCCATACCGCTGTAAAACCCGAAGTGCCTTCGACGAACGTGTTTCTTGCCCAAGAACGGACGAACGGAGTCTGCGTCCTCTGTCGCGGCAACCATCCTCTACGTCAATGTGATGTATTTCTCAAGATGTAATCGTGCCTTCCGTTGCGCAAAGTGCAAAAAATCGCATCATACGCTTCTTCATTTTCCGAATCCAACGGCTACACAAAAGGGTCAAGGATCTTCAACCACACCGACGCCCCTTCAGGCTGACGGGCCGTCTACGACGAGCCAACCGGCGCAGGCTTCCGCGCCACCGAAGACTTCGAACTTTGTAACCGCCGACGGATCCTCTACTTCGCAAGCACATGCGCACGTATCGATTAGCCAGACGCAAGTACTATTGCCGACCGCCCTTCTCGACCAAGGATCTCAAAGGACATTTATTACGGAATGGATGCAGCTCCAATTGAATCTTCCAACCACACCGAAAATATGCAACGTATCCGGCATGGGCGGACAATGCACTCAAGTTGCGAAAAACGAATGCTCCATCATGCTCGCATCGCCTCGTTCTACGTTCGAGGATCAGATCGACGCCGTGGTGCTACCAAAGTTGACAAATTGACTTCCAGCCAAACGGGTCTCCAACATGGATCCCCAAGAGCTTTCATCGCTTGAGCTCGACGACCCCCATTTCATGAATCCAGGCCGCATCGATATGGGCATCGGCTCCGACATTATGCCTAAATTACTACGACCTGGAGTCAAAATGAATGTCGGAGGTAGTCTCGTAGCACAAAATTCAGTGTTCGGGTGGTATTTGAGTGGGCCAGTTCGCCAGCGAATCCACCGAAGCGTTTACGACGCAAGTCTCCTCCGGAGACACCCATGAGTCGCTCTCCGAGTTGCTCAAATCACTTTGGGAGCAAGAAGAGATTCCAAGTTCCCTTCCGCCGCTTCCAGAGGATACATATTGTGAGGAGCTGTGTTCTCAAAATACTGTTCGAAATTCAGATGGTCGATACGTCGTACGTTTGCCATTTAAGGTCGAGTTCGCCAAGTCCGCCTTACGCTTAGGCTCGTCACGGTTCGGAGCGTTAACGCAATACATGAGCTTGGAAAGAAGACTTTCCAGGTAGCCTCTAATGCGTGACACCTATAATTCGGTGCTATCTGAGTATCTAAAATATGATCACATGGAGCCATGCTCCAACTCTGAAATTATACACGACAATAGTTTCCTTTCTTTTTATCTTCCCCATCATGCAGTGATGAAGCCAGAGAGTACCTCCACCAAAGTACGCGTCGTTTTCAATGCGTCACAGAAAACCGCGTCATCCTTATCGCTCAACGATGTGCTTCATGTCGGACCGGTGCTACAAACGGATCTGGTCGTCCTTCTCCTCAACTGGCGCCTATACCGTTTTGTATTCAATGGGGACATTGAAAAGATGTATCGACAGATATGAATGCACGAAGATGATCGAGCACTTCAACGCATACTATTTCGCGATGAAGAGACTAGACCGGTCAAGGATTATGAATTGAAAACCGTGACGTCTGGAGTCAACTGTGCTCCATATTTGGCCATTCGAACGCTTCATCAATTGGCGAACGACTCGGCGCACGACGCTGCCCAAGCAGGATTCGTTTTGAAGAATGAAACATACGTCGACGACGTCCTATCAGGCGGACATACACGCAAAGCGGCCTGTACAGCAAAAACGCAACTCATTCGCACGCTCGGCTCTGCGGGATTTCCGTTGAAGAAGATGACCGCGAATCATACTGAACTATTGAAGGATGTCGCATCTTCACACCTGCTGGATGCCGAATTTTTGAAATTTAAATCTGCCAGCGACGCCAAAATGCTGGGGATCCGCTGCAACGTCATTGCTGATCGTTTTTCATACAAGTTGAGCGCTCATTCTGCCGCATCGTCGACGACCAAGCGACAGATTTTGTCTGATATCGCGAAGTTATTCGACCCAGCCGGATGGCTTACGCCGATCATCATCCGCGCCAAGGTTCTTATTCAACAGCTGTGGCTCGAAGGCACTGAATGGGATCAGCGGGTGTCGAATGACGCTTTAGAACGCTGGTACGGTTTTGTCATTGATTTGGCATTCAGCGAGCAAAATCATATTCAGAGATGGGTGCACTACGATCCTACTGTCACAGCCCAGCTCCACGGATTCTGCGATGCATCGGAGCGGGCATATTGTGCAGCACTCTACCTCCGCATCGAGAGCCCCAACCAAGTTTATGCTCACTTTCTCACGGCGAAATCTAAGGTGGCTCCGTTGCAAACTGTCAGCCTACCGCGCTTCGAGCTCTGCGCCGCCGTTCTTCTGTCCAGGCTAATTAAATCGATCAATGCTCAGCTTCATATTCACGAACATCAAACGGTTTAATGGCCTCGATTGTGCTGGCATGGCTGAAACGTCCTCCGAATGCATGGAAAACTTACGTCGCCAATCGAACTTCCCAAATTCTGACCAACGTTAACAACACTCCATGGCGCCATGTGCGATCGCGAGACAAACCAGCTGATTTGGGTACCCGAGGAATGCTAGAGGGATCTCTGCGAAAATTCACTTTGTTGGCAAGGACCGTCATGGCTCGTAGAATCGCCAGAAAAGTGGCCCTAACTTGAAACACCACCATCCACAACAATCGAAGAACGGAAGGCGGTCGCATTCACAGTTATTACCGAAGCAGAGGACGCTCTCGCTAGATTTTCGTCATATAATCGGGCACTTCGAGTCATCGGCTATGTAATGCATTTCTACAGACAAGCGCAAAAAGAGATGGCACCGAGTCCCAACACACTTATCCTTTCACAAGATGAGCTGAAAATAGCGAGAAATCGTTTAATTTTATTTTCACAAACATTTCATTATCCACTCGAATATCAGGATGTCAGTGACGGAAAACCACCCGGAAAGAAGAACGAGCTGTTACCTCTGAACCCTATGCTTGACGATGATAGGCTCCTGCGCGTCAATGGCCGACTTATTCATGCAGATCTTACGATAGACGAGAGATATCCGATCATCATTCCTGCCGCCTCTACGCTTTGCCGCTTGTGTCTGGACTTCGCTCACAAAACACTTCTGCATGGCGGCGCTCAACTCATGTTTCGCATGGTGCGACAGAATTTTTACATCGCGCGATTAAAACGAAAAATCAAGAGCTGCGTCACTCGCTGCGATACATGCACTATCCACAAGCAACGAATGAAGACTCAAATGATGGCCGCTCTGCCAGCTGAAATATCAACATTGTCGCTACCGTTAACGCATATCGCCGTCGATTTTGCCGGACCGTTTGATATCAAAACCTCCACTCTTCGGACTGCACCATATCTCAAGGGCTACGTCAGCGTGTTTGTGTGTTTCGCCGCTAAGGCGGTTCACCTTGAATTATGCTCGGAGCTGTTCACCATGTCGTTCCAAGCTGCATTCGATAATAAAAACAATCTAGATCTAGATTATATTGACGTCCAAAGAGAACTTTTGAACCATTACAAAACCATGCAGACTGACCTCGAAATTTTAAAAGAACTAGTAGAAAGAAAGCCACAGTTAGGTGAAAGCTTTGATGATTTCTACACCGACATTCATAATATCAGTTTCCGATTGCAAAATCGAATTGTGGAAAAAGAACTTGTAGAAATCATCAAAAGCAATCTACGCGGTCAGCTCGCGACAATGAGATTTGCCATTAAAACTTCTTCACTGTCAGAATTCAAAATGTGTTGTAGGAAAGCCGAAAAAGTAATAAGAGAATCTAGATCTAAACCAAAAAATATTAATGAAATTCAAAGTTATGTTACTCCAAAGGAGATCAATGATCTATCCACCGTACTAAATCCAAGCGTGGATGCCTTGCAGCAATCAAACTACAATAGACCTATTAATAAAAATTTTTCAAATGAAACAGCCTTGCCAAAAACAATAACAAATAGTAATACCACAGCTCAAAACTTTTCTAAGAAACCAGCATTATGTCCATCGCTTTTCCATTTGAATCTATGTTTCAACTGTGAAATGCCAGGCGATTACCAAACAAAGAATAAAGTTCAAGCGGAAAAATTCTGTAAATGTCCTTTTCACAATATGAAATGTTTTCTATCTGGTCAAAATCACTCATTTTGTATATATGAAGGCGACTTAGCAAAGACCAACCCAAATTTAAACAACCGACTGGCGGAGGTAACCGGAGCCCCGAGCCGGACTCAGCTCCGGGAATATCTCAATTTTAAGCAACTAATCTCTGACAAAATCATGTGAAAACGGGCAAACGAAACAAACCAAATCGCTTCATCAAAGGAAGCTTGAATATGCCACAGCTTCAGCCAGAATTTTCAACTCGGCCATAGAAGTTCGACAGAAAAATAGAAAATCTCGTAAAATTAGTATGCATTCGATTAAAATGTAGAATTATAAGAAAAATCAAAAGTAAAATTGTTTCTTCAGTATCCACCATTGAGGGTGACAATAGATTCTTTTTTAAAACAAACATAGGAGGACAAGCAGTACAAGCTTTATTAGACTCCGGGGCTACAAAGTTGCATAGGGAAAGGAGGCATGAAAATAGTAGAAAACCACCTTGATAAAGTAGTAAAAATACAACATCAGAATGTGAAAACAGCAGATGGCGGAGAAACACCAGTGATTGGTGTGATTCCTTTACCGGTCCAATGGAATGGAGAGAGAAACGAGAAAGAATTTTGCATTGTGCCTGCTTTGCAGCAAGACATGTATCTCGCAATTGATTTCTGGCATACTTTCAATCTAAATCTATAAGGTAAAAATCCAAAAATAGCAAATAGGGCAGATTTGATTCAAAATTTCAGCTCAGAGTTAATGACCTAAGAACATATATCCATGATGAAGCAACACAAATTAACTTAAAAACAACTGCCATGTTTGCAAAAAGCTAAGGAAACATTTCTATCGTGCACTATACTAGGTTTAGGTAAAACTCATTTGAAAGAACATACCATCGAAGTGACCAATGACAGCGTGCCCGTTAAGCAACGCCATTACCCAGTGTCCTCCGTTATACAAGAAATGATTTTCGAGGAGCTAGGCCGCATGTTAGCCCTTGAAGTCATTGAAGAATCCAAGAGTAGCTGGAGCTCACCAATAACAGTCGTACGAAAGCCAGGGAAAAATAGAATTTGCTTAGATGCACGGAAAGTCAATGATAGAACTATTAAGGATGCATTTCCCCTGCCAAATATAGATGGTATCCTTAGTAACATAGACTGCAGGAAACAAGATTCATCTTGGCAATCGACTTGAAGGACGCATTCTGGCAGATTCCGCTAGAAGAAAAATTCCGAGAAAAAAAACAGCATTTACTGTATCTGGACGTCCCCTTTATCTGTTTACAGTAATGCCTTTTGGTTTATGCAATGGTGCACAGCGCATGTGTAGGCTTATGGACAAGGCGATTCCAACCAGAATGCGAGAGAGAGTTTTTGTTTATCTTGATGACCGTTTAGTATGTTCAGACAATTTCGATGAGCACATGACAAATTCGCAGAGGTGGCAGAGTGTTTGACACGAGCTAAATTGGCCATCAATGTTGAGAAGAGTAAATTTTGTCTCCAGAAACTCAGACATTTAGGCTTTGTGGTGGGTAATGGTCATATACGAACAGATGACAGCAAAATTGAAGCGATAAAAAACTTTCCGGTACCTAAAACCCCAAGACAACTTCGCCGATTTCTCGGAATGGCAGGGTGGTGTAGGAGGTTCATTAAAGATTATGCCACAGTAGCTTCCCCATTACATTCTTGTCTATTTTGCGGCTTAAAAATCATGTTCGACCATTTTTGCCAGAAGCATTTTGAATTTCAGTAGAGTCGGAAAACTCATTATAATTTCTAAAAACTTTTACCAATTGCAGCATACCATAAAATTTTGGTAATGTAAAATACGCAGTTATTGGTTCAAAGCAAAAAAAAAAAAAAAGGTTTTCAGAATTTTAACCCAAAAAGGGCCGGTTTCTAAAAGCCTGGTTAATAATCACCCTTGGTTATTTCCTGTGTTAACCATAGATTGAGTCGTTTTGTCGGTTAAGGGCATCTTACCAGGGGTTTAAGTAAATTTTGTCTTTTGATTCAAAAGTTTTGAATTTTGACATTCGGTTAGAACATATAATTTTTCACAATTTTCACGAATTACCTTATTCAGCGGGATGGTGTAAGTGCATTTTAAAATAAAAATGCTTGTTATAATAAAATAATTATCCACTCACTAAATTAGCTCACGTGGAAATTGTGTTTGGGATTTGTGGAATACCGAGGAGAATGACGTTAGCGACAGTGAAGGCCAGCAGCTATTGACTCCTGAGCCCAGGCAAAACAATATGTATGAAAGGTTGGATCATTTCAACAAATGGAATGATATTGACTTTTTCATGCGTTTTAGGGTGCGGAAAGAAATGCTTGCAAAAATATAAGAATCAATACGATCGAGCTATGTAAAGAAGTTTACATCGGCTTAGACGATTGCACACGTACCTTTTCGTCAACTTAAGATATATAAAAACAATACCCCAACCAAAATTCCTGTCGTTTTCATTGTTCTAGCTTGGATATCTTGTTATACCTTATCTGTACTTCGAATTAGCTTCTCAAACTCGCAAACAAGCACAAAAATTTCGCGAATGGTGGTCAAGGTCAAAGTTTAACCGTTAGAGGACATTATATCTAGCTGCGAAATACTCAATGCAAAATAGTGAAAATCAAATTGTTTTTGAACAACTTTCTAAATTGTGAATTATGAAATATGTTTATTTAATTTCTTTAGCTAATTTGGCAAATAGATTGGAAAAATATTGGAATTCTTGATTAACCTACAAGTTGTTAACCAAACCCGAAAAATGTTGAAAATACACAATACCTTAACCTTTGATTCATAAACACTGGTTAGAAAAAATCTCTGTTAACCAAACCAAAGATTTAATCAGACTTTAAAATACCGGCCCTAAATATATGAAAATGAATTCAAAAAGTTTCGAAAAAAAAATTCAAAAAATTAACATTTTTCGAATTTGAATGGCTATAGATCTTGAAGTAAGACCTTTATTAAAACACATGATACATCGTTGAAAAGGTGCTTTCTTCCCCTTTTTAGCAAGATGCATAAAGTGCAAAACACATACATACTTCCTGAAATTTTGAGAAAAATCTAGAAATTGACGCGAAAATTTCAAATATTGCCCTCCTGACCACAAAATCAAATTAAAAAATTTTTTTTTTCTTCATAACTAAGGTACAAGTATTCGGAATCTGATATACAGAATTCAGAAACAAAAATCGTTTTTACTTGTCTCTCACTGTTCACTCATCAAACGGTCGTGCTATGTCTTCGCTCTCTTTAATTTGCCATAACGATGGCTCGCATTTAAAATGCTTCGGCTGTGACTCGTTCTACCATTCGCAATGTGCTGAGATAAATCATGACGTGATTGAACTTCTAAAAAAATCTCGAAACTTCCAATTTGTCTGTGATCGGTGTCTTAATGAAAATCCAGCTAAATTAGCCATGGACCTGGCTTCCGAGGTTAAAAAACTAAATGAAAAATGTTTGATTTTATGTGATAAATTTTCACATAGAGATTCTTTATTGAAATCAACTAGTACAAAGCTGAAGTCATCTTGTGCGAATTCGCCGCGTTTAACTGATATTTCTAAACCTCTTCGTCAAACATTAAACTGTAATGCTGTTGTTACTCGCTCAAAAGCTAAATCTACTGAGCCTCGACGTACGGTAAATTTAAAGTCTAATCTAGCTACTCTCTCAAAATCACCGTGTGGTTTGTCTGAGCGCCGGGTATCGCATAACACTCTACCTACTAATGCTGCATTAGCGCCAACGAATATTGAGATAGATGCTAATTTGCTATCCTCTTCTCCCGCTTGTGGAAAATCGAATCAACCTGCAATTACACCGGTTTTAAATCAGGCTGAAAATAATAATGCTTTTACATTATCGCAACCGTCGAATGGTTACATGCGCGCCCAGTCTGCTGCAAACATCATTGGTGTAAGTGAGTGGACTGAAGTAAGAAATCGAAAGAGATACAAAAATGAATTTGTGGTCGGATCTAATGAGAGTTCGGAACTGAGAGTAGTTGAGCGTACGAAGTGGCTTCATCTTTCTTCGTTTCTGCCTGATGTAACTGCTGATGATATCGTCAGTTATACTACTAAGCATGCATCGTTAACTAAAGATCAACTACAATGTTATAAACTTGTAAAAAAAAGATGCCCCAGCTGACTCTCTTAAGAGAATCAACTTTAAGGTGGGTGTCTCTGCCTCTGCATGTGATATGCTACTTGTTCCTTCTCTTTGGCCGGCGGGAGTAAGAGTTCGCACATTTCGTTTTTTTCAAAAGCGAATGGATCAACAGCTGACGTCGTAACTGATAATGTTTGCCCAAACGTATTCTCTACTCTGCCTATTGTTAAATGCAATACTTTTTTGAATTCATCATTGAAAATTTATTATCAAAATGTTTCTGGTATGCGCAATAAAGGCAGCTTATTTGCTTCTCTGTCAGCCCATTTTGATAACGATATCATTATAATTTATGAAACTTGGCTCAATGAAAATTTCTTTGATGAGCAGTTTTTTAACCTTAATGTGTTTCAAGTGTTCCGAAAAGACCGAGATCTGATTAAAACTGGGTGCAGTAGAGGTGGAGGGGTTCTTGTGGCGGTGAAGAACTCATTCTCTGCATCCGTAGTTGTGCTTGATGATGATGACTCGATTATTGACCAACTTTGTATTGCTATAGGCGGTCAAGCTAATAAGCTGCTTATATGCGTCTCTTATGTTCCTCCGAATAGTTGCTTTGAGTTGTATAAATCTCACATAGATAATATTTATGCTATTGCTAATGACTGGAAAGGTAGCCATATGTGTGTAGTTGGTGACTTTAACTTGAATAATTTAAATTGGAAAAGCTCTTTAGATAGGTGTGGCCTTAATCCGTGTAACGTAAGCAATAATATTGAATTGTATTTAATTGATGCATTCTCTTCCATAAATTTGGTTCAAATTAATAATTGCGTAAATGGTTTAAATAAGCTATTAGACCTAGTTTTCATCACTGATGACATAGACACGAGTATCTATGAATCTCCTTCTCCAATCTCACCAGCTACTGTGCATCATACCGCCCTTTCGATCGAACTCAAGTTCTATAATTTTTTGCCGGTTACTCTAAATAATGACGGGACTTTTATTTGTGATTATAAAAAATGCGATTTTGATATTCTCAATAGTAAAATTACTAATATTGATTGGAACGCTATTTTGGTAGATTTATGTCCGAAAGATGCTTTCTTATGCTTTAAGCGCACATTAGTGGAACTCTGTAATAAATTGGTTCCTCGGGTGTGTAAAAGATACTCCAGCACGCCATGGGCTACTCCGGGCTTAAAAAAACTAAAAAAATCTTAAAACTAAATTTTATAAGCGTTTTTTGTCTTCAGGTAATTTTCTAAACAAATTTCTTTATTAAATGTATATTTTGAATTTCGAATCAAAACTAAGATTAAAGCCGAAAGAATTCTGGCGTTTTGTTAACTCTAAAAAGAAAAATTCCTACATTCCAAGGAATATGTTTTTTAAATCTGCCTACTCTAGCTGTGCAATTGAAAAGGCCAATTTATTTGCTGATTTTTTTGCATCAAATTATGAACCCATTGGGAGTGATTGATTTGAAGACTGCGAACCTATCGCTGCCATTGATTTCGGCTGCATGAGTCTGTCCGATAACGACGTCGTCACTGGTATTTCGAACTTGAAGAATACCTCTAAAAATGACTTAGATGGTATCTCGGTTATCTTACTCAAGCGTTGCTCTAAAAGTATTGCCATGCCCTTAAGAATTATTTTCAATAAATCTTTGAGTGCTGGAAATTTTATTGATGATTGGAAGACAGCTACTATTACGACTATTTTTACATCTGGCAGTAAAAGTAATATTGAAAATTCAAAAATATCAAATATTAGCAAACTTTTTGAATGCATAGTAAAAGATAGAATATCTTTTGCAGTAAAAAGTTCAATTTCTCCTTTCCAGCATGGCTTTGTGTCTGGAAGATCGACTGTGACGAATCTCGCTATTTTTACCGAGTACTGTCTATCGGCTTTTGCAGAAGGATACCAAGTGGATAGTATCTATACCGATTTTTCAAAGGCCTTTGATAAGGTGTCACATAAAATCTTGGTTTTGAAGCTTGCTGAAATGGGATTTCACTCAACTTTCTTAAGCTGGATTGAATCCTATCTTTGTAATAGAGTTTCATTTGTCCGTGTAGATAATATGCTGTCAAATCAGATCATCGCAACGTCAGGGGTACCGCAAGGTAGTATTTTGGGCCCTCTGTTGTTCGTATTGTTTATTAATGACATCTCTAATTCTATAAAAATGCCTCCTTTTTGCTGATGATCTTAAACTCTTCTTGAAAATCAAAAATATGTCTGATTCTGATACGCTTCAGGTTGAATCTCAGCTTTTATATCGATGGTGTGCTAACAACCGGCTCTTTCTTACTTTAGAAAAGTACTCATTTGTTACTTTCTCTAAATGTGGTAACTCTCTTCCTTCCTCTTATTGTCTTGGTTCACACTCTCTTAGAAATATGGATGTGGTAAAAGATCTGGGAGTGGTGTTTGACTCAAAGTTTGGGTTTACAAAGCATCTGAACTATATTTTTCCGCAGGCCTATAGAATGCTAGCTTTTATAAAACGTAATGGTTCGTGTTTTACTGATCCCTATACATTAAAGTCTCTATTTATATCGTTGGTTAGATCTAAGCTTGAGTATGCATCCTTTATTTGGAGTCCGTACTATGAAATTCATATTACCCGCGTTGAGAGAGTGCAAAAATAGTTTACACGTTTTGTGTTGCGTGGATTGTTTTCGGGTGAAATGTTTCCAACATATTTAACTCGTTGTGCCCTAATTGGTATCAAAAAGTTAGAATCACGCCGTACCTTGCAATCTATTCTTTTTATTTCGGATATTATAAGTGCTAGGGTAGATTGTCCGGAGCTACTTCATCTTATAACATTTAATGTTCCAAACCGAATTTTAAGGCGTATGGATATGTTTTATATGAAGCTGGTGAGAACTAATTATGAAAGGTTTGCCCCTTTCTATAGAGCTTTATCTTGCCAAAACGCTATTGCTGGCAACGCTGAAATTTTCTTTTACCTGTCTAGAGAGCGACTAAAATCAATTTTAGTATTTTTCACAAAATTGTAAAATACATTCTAATCATTATTATATACATAACCTTAAGTTAGTTGTTAAGCTATGGTCTGTAAAAACACTGTTTCATAGACTGAACTAATAATAATAATTTTAATAATTATAATAAAAAAAATTGTTGTTCAAAGATTCACTTGTGCGAGGGTTGAAAAATTTGCATAAAAGCTTTTTCGGTCTGTCTGACTGCGTCGGAGCGATAGCATAGTAACCTGTTGTGAGCTGTTTCTACTCACAACCTTTTCATGTTGACTCTGATCGACAACAAATTAAATAACACCCGCAGCGAATGAAAATTAACAAACGATTCTGTAGTGAAAGCCGACAAAACTGCAAATTCACAGTCAAGGACGAAGCAACAACAACCGACCAAGGCAATTCCGAAGTCGAAGCCAATAACCGCAGCAAGTGATGAAATATGATCAATCGCAAACGACAAACAGACGAACGGCGAGAACGACGAACGAATCAGTTCCGCATGATCAGCAAATGCCACGCAGAACACAGAAATAAGGCAACAAGTGACTACGACGACACAACCAAGAACTGGGTCAGTAGTCGCAGCGCGAGAAGCATTGCCACAGCGCACGATGTTCCGGATTGCAAAGTGCCAGCCAGAAAGTGCATGCTAAGCACTTTCCCCTTATAAAAGCAGACGATCGACAATTGGAAGAGGACTGGTGATTGAGTATCCAACGTTCTAGCTCGAATTGGTTTGTACTGACCCAACGGCAACAACAATTCAAGTGTGAGCGTTTGTTGTGGTTAAGGGAATAAGGGAAGTCTTTCGAGTGTTAGTCAGGAGTTAGTTAGTAAGGAGCATTGTAGTAAGAATAAGTGTTTGGAGATATAAATAAAAGAGTTGAAAAGAATCCTTCGGTGTAACATTTATTTGAAAGAAGGAAGTTAGGGTTGTGTATTTGTAGAATACACTTAAATATATAACGGTCTGGCATTAGGCTGTGTGTCCTTTTCAGTACACACCCTAGCCTCAACATAATTGGCGCAGCCGGTATTCAACTGTCATTTGGATCCAAACCTAGACTCACGACGATTGCAGATCAGATTGTTTTGAACGTGTGCATGATCTGTGGAAAAAATAAAGGATAGCTGAAGCGAAACTGGAACCAGTTTTAAACACGACGCGTCGCACCGCCTAACTGAAGCCTATTTTCACAGATTTGGACTTCCGGACGATTGAAATAATCTCGAATAAAGACTATATTGGCGGTAAACGTAAGAGCGTTCACCGACAGTAACCTCTTGAAATTGTTTGTTCAGGAATATTGTTAAATTGTTTTGCGAAGAAAATAAAATTGATTTTAGACAATTCAAATACAGAAACCAGAAGTTCCAGACAAGAAGCAATCCGAGACGAAAAGAAGCAAAAGGAAAGTCGAACAATAAAAATGGTAAGTGGAAAATTTGGAGAAAAAAAATCTGTGCAAGAGTCCCGTTGTTTTTCACTTTGTTAGAAAAGATATTCAAAAACGGTGCAGTACCGCAAATATTCAACTCTATGGAAGAAGAATTAGATAAGCTCAGACAACAACTACATCAGTCAGAAATAGATGCAAAACCAATCGTAGCAAGTACCTGGGAGTTAATAAAGGAGGCAGGACTAAATAGGGAAAGCTCACAATTAATTAAGAATCAAGCAGTGTGAGAACAATTTACAAAACTTGAAGAAGCAAGCTTTCTGATCAACCAGGTGAAGGGTACATTAGGTGCGTTAAGTCAGACCTTAAGAGAAAGAATAAAGACATTGGAAGACACCGTAATACTTCTTGAAAAAGACTGTAAAAAATTAAGGAAACAAATCGAGGAACAGAACAAATTAATAGAAAAGGCAGAAGGGGAAAACGAAACCCTTAAGGAAGTATTAAAACAGTCAGTAGGGAAAGAAACAGCAGAAGCTTTAGAAAAGGACAAAGCAAGTCTAAAAGCAAGTGAAGGAGAAGTCAAATATCTGAAACAAGAAGTAAGAAAACTAAAAAGCACATTAAGAACAGTTTGTGCAACTTCTCCAACGCCAAGCCCAAATACCGGAAAGAAGATAAGAACAACGAGTACGAACACAGAAAATTTTGAGATTCCAACCGTTACTACAACCACTCTAGGAACACCACGCAACAACATAATAAATTCTGAGTTGCCGTCCACTACAGCAACTCCTGTAGGAACAACGTTCACTAACACAGAACATTTTGAACGTCCGTCCGTCACACCAAAAATCATACCGAAGATACAAAGAACAATGGCAACACAATTGCAAGCGGATGAATTAATGAAAAAAGTGGCTCACCTGGTACCACAATTTTCAGGCTCACAAACCCCATAATTATTTGGGGAAGTAGAAAAGTTCATAACAGGAATCGAACTATTGAAAGGTGTAGTGAGTGGCAGGGAATCAAGAGACATTATAAAATGCGTCAAAAATAGATTGTCAGGATTAGCGTATACAAAAGTGAGCCAACGGGTCTAGACGACATCAGCGAAATTATAAAGAGACAATTCTTAAAGCGCAGGAGTCTGAAAACAATCCGTTCCGAAATAGCAAGAGCAGAGCAGCAGGCTAATGAAAGAGCCTCCACGTTTGGGGGAAGATTGAAAGTCTTGCTAAACGGGGCCGAGGAAATTATAAATAAGTCATGGAATAGCTCGGAAGCAGTGTCGGCACTCAGCGAATACAGAAGATTAGCAACACTCAGGTTCATTTTAGGTGTTCGAGACTCATACATGCAGAGCCGCCTGGAAACGAACATACACAAACCAATCACGTATTTAATCAGGTTAGCTGAGGAATCAGAAGAATTGCATATGGAAAACCATGTAAAATGCCAGTCTACTCACACCGTGAACCAATTTGTCCCCACCCCAAACAGTTCCATGTGCTTTTTTCAATACAGTAGGTCACACTTGGGATGTGTGCATGCAGAGAAAGAATACGCCTTTTTGAAGTGTTTGTGCTGAATATGGACACGAACAGAGTAATAAGTGCAATCAAAAAAATAACAAAGATATATTATTGACCGGGCCATCTTATGCGTTTTGCAGAAAGGTGGGGCACTTGGAGAACAAGTGTTTTAGCAGAATAAGAAAATTATTTTGCAACATTTGTAGGGTGAAAGGTCATGAGAGCAATAAATTCTGTAGGCCAGGACAGGGACCACCAGAACAATTTAATCAAGCAAACCAGAACTCGGGACAACCTAACTCATCCCCAATACAAAACTTCAATCCCTTCCGAAGCCAAGGTGCTGCCCAACCTTTTACTCCAGCTTGTACGCAACCGAATTTCAATAAGCCCCAAAATTCTACTATGCAAAATTTTAGTAAAAATTCGAGTCAATACAATTCACAAAATTCGAATAGAACACAGACACAATACGCTAATCAGAGACAACCCAGCAAACATTTAGCCTATGCTTTAGCGAACGTTCGCCAAGAAGATGTTTACGCGACCGATTCTAGAAGAACAAAAGGCGATGTTTTCTCAACTCTACCAACAAAGAATATGTAAAAACAAATATATTGCTTTGACGAACGTTACGCGAGCAATCCGCAATACATTGCGTATTCATTTTCCAGACGATCATTGCCCAAGTTACTTTTGGAACAAGTGTTTACACTTCAAGCATTACCCTATCGGAATTTAGGAAATCAGATTGAAAAAAAATATATTTGACAATTAGTTGAAAAGCAATTAGTTGACATACCATACATGAACTTTAATATAATGTATTAAATCTGAATATATTCGATCTCTTCGTGGCGTAGCGCATAGCGATTGCGCTTAGCAATCCGAAGGCTGGAGTTCGAATCCTGTTGCAGACAGAAATAAGATGTGGAAAAATTGGGAATTGAAAGAGTCAGGTAAATTTTAAATACAAACTAAAGGAGAACAGAAGCTGCCAACCATACCGTGAAGTTTGTCATCCTTTCTTCAAATACGTCATACACAAGCTCTTTGAAAAACTCCTTTAAGTTCCACTGAAACCTTTCTTTTTTATAATTTTGAATAAAAAGTTTGGTTGAAAGGATATTCCTCTAAGTTTTTTCATTATTATTTAAATGTTAGGTATATTATTACATACTTTACCACAAAAAAAAAAAAAAAAAAAAAAAAAAACCCTTGTCTGAACGGGGATTTGAACTCACAGACCTCGGATTGTTAGACAGACTGGAAAGAAACAACTTTGAAATCATTCAAAGAAAAATTAAAATAATATCAATTTAAAATAAACTGATTTTTAACTAATTTAAAAGATATCCAGATTCAGACAATTGACTTTGCCGTAGGACATCGCCATGCTAAAAAAGTTAGTTTTCTCCATGGGAAAAAGTCAGAGTTTAAATTAATTGTCACTTTAAATCAATCAGTTGTTCTATTAATTTAAAATTAGTTGAAATTCCTAAAGGGTAATCATTCTTTTGTATATACATATGTCGTATGATTTTGCGTAGTTCTGTTTTTTGTTTTGATTGCATTTACAAACTTGAGCAATGAACTCGGTAACAAATAAACTTCAATGACGACTTATAAAAATTGTATCGCGAATTTTGCTAACACTGCATTCATATCAAATTGCCCTTTTGTTTTGGCTCGAGTTATGAATTTGCAAATGCAGATCAACAAGTCAATACCCAATAATTTGTTTGCGTAACATTGTAGTGCAACGTCATGATATTGCAACCATTGCAATAAGTTCGTTATATTTTAATTGTATATATGAAAATGAAAATTACATCTTGTCAAAAAAATTTTAGTATATAAACGCCGTAAGGTGCAAATAAAATTCACTCTTTAATTGAAGTTAAAACAAGCATTTCATTAAAGAAAAAGTGACACGGTTAAAGTGCCGTCTGTCGCGCCAAATCAACATAAAAGCTCAATTCAGTTTATGTGCTGCAATTGAAATCTTTTATACCAACATCAATAGGTTGACAAACCAGTCAACCTAACAAAAAGTTTATACCAGGGATCGGCAATAATCCTATTTTCAGCATTACTTTTATGAACTATTGCCGAATATATGAATATTTCCATTTCTTTTCACATATAACATAATTATGGACTAATGAAAATTCAAAAATTTCAAATTTAACATTTTCGATTTGTGTGATATTGTTAAATTCAAATTCTGAAAATATGAATTGACATATAGTCAATAATAATAAAATTTAATATTTGGACTACTAAAAAAAACCCAAAATTTAGATGTGAGAGTTATTGAATATTGGACAATCAAAAATTTTTATTTCGAAATTTTAGAATATTCAGGCACTCAAAAATCAGATCTTTCAAATTTTGGATTATTTGAAAAATCAGCAATCATTTTTCTAAAATTTTTAATTGTTTTAATAATCAAGAATTTCAGATCAAAAATTCGTGGAATACCTTGTGTTATTGTAGCTTTTGCTTTATTCAATCAAGTAGTCCCTGATTTTGTTATTATATCAAAAATAAATTTTGATAGTTAGTTCTGTAAGGATTTGGATCGACGAGTGTATACATTCTAAAGGATACAAAGGATAAAGGTGTATTTTTTTTCTCCAAATAGTTAAAGGCACAATTTTTGTTAACTTTTTTAAATATAATTTGAAGTAAATATAATTTTTTAAGATACAGGTGCCTGCTTCCAAACATTTTCCACTTCGGATGAAAAAAAATTTTCTTCAATTCTGCAGCAACATTTAATACATGCCAAGAGCCGCATTAAAAAGCGAGATCTTAAACAAAAAACAATAGAATAAGTTTTTCATTATTAACTGAATTACTCTAATTTTTTATGCGTAAAATTATAATAAAATTTAAATAACAAAAAAAATATATATTATATATAATTGGCCTAGAAGATGTTTCAGCAATATATAAGGAAAACATTTGCTGAAACATCGTCTATGGGACTATTCCGCGATGTTTTAATGTATCGCCAATTGCTCTTCCAAAACAGTGTCGGGCTACCGGACAACTGCCTAACAAACTTCACTATTCCGCGATAACAAAGCAACGGTTGCGTGCGAGCTAAACATCGCCGTGGCGAGTCGCGGAACACTGTTCCGCGATAGAAAATGTATGCTGGGAAACACCATCTTTTATGAATAAGCTGCCTGGGAGTATGCAATGCTATAAGTGCCATAATTATGGTCACATAGCCAGATTTTGTAAAGAAATTCCCCAGCAGGAAAGAAATAGTCAGGGAAACTGCATGCGTCCCGGTCAAGGCCACTAGGCTGGAATGCCCAAATCCAGTCGACATTTAAAAGTCCAAGTGTAGTTCCGTTCAAAGAAGAGGGTGTAATATGTTAGGGGTTGTGTCAATGGTCGGCAGTAGCGGTTCGGCACGGTGGCAATCCCCGGTCTAGCTCGCCGTATTTGGGCGTAGGGCCTTGCCATCCCGCACATCAACCCCCTCAACTATACATGAAAATCGTGCCGATTAAAGTGGATTCAAAGAAAAAAAAAAAAAAATAGAGTGGAAGGAACAAGAGAGCATAGGATAAAAAAAATTTATGGAAGCAGCTAAAGAAACTATGGTAAGAAAGGAACTACCCAAACACCTACTGTCCAAAAACTGACTCATTCTCCCGATCGTCCCTAGACTAACCACATTCATCCTACCCATACATTTTTACCCATTCGCTTCTTATGACCCCTCACGCGCTCACCCTTACATACTGCTAATCTAAGTCGGAAAAGGCCCGCCCTGAAATCACTCCGCCTATCGTCCCTGTCCTAAGTCTGGAGCAGCCCCACCTCGCCATGAGTGCGCCATGGCTCCTGCTATATTTTTGCGCACCCCCTAGCCGTTTAATTCGTCCGTATTTATGTCCTCATTCGTTGGTTAGAAATACCCCATGTTTTCCCTACTGGGAAACTCCAAAGAAAATGATTGGTGGCTTACCACATGATTTTTTATTCCAATTTCATAATTAAAAGAATTCCAGATTCATTTCAGTATTTTCATTCTTTTTATTTTTTTTTTTTTTTATTTTATTTTTTTTTATAAAAAAAATGTTTTTTTTATTACAAACACAATAATACATTTTTCCTGGTGGGATACTTTCAGCAGATTGAAAGAACAAAAAAAAAAAAAAAAATGGGAAAGAGAGAGAAGCAAGGAATAAAAAGAAAGAACCTTTGATTATTAATTATAATTTCAATGTGCTAAAAAAAAAAATTAAAAAAAAACTACCAATTGATCTACCTTTGTAGGAAGGAAAAGGAAAGAATGTACAAAAAAAAATTACTTTAATATTTCTATTTTAATTTCTAGAACATTTAATGCTTTTCAGTTAATATGTAGTTCAAACCTTTTAATAATGTTTTTCTGTCGCAACGTTGCTACCTGCACAAAATTAGAGAAAACTCTTTCTTTTGTTGGGTTGATCAAGTGAAAGCACTTTCTGATCTGTCCTTTTGCTGTGGAAAGTCTGGCTTTTATACTTTCTCCTGTGCTTCCTCCAACAACAAATCCTTTGTCCCTTAATTTCCTTTTGGCGCAAAAAAATCTCACCACTAATAGTTGTTGTTGGTGCAATTTGAATTCTTTAGCTTTCTACTTGAAGAATAACTTATTTTATCTATATTTCTATATTTAAAGCTGTAGCTTGATTCGCTGCCTATACTTCCTTTTCCTTTCCTATTAATATCTACTGTTTTTAAATTCAAATTTTCAAATTGAAATTTAATCTTCTGTTATAAAATGCAACCCTTGAGTTGAAAAAAATAGTTTTCCTTTTTAAAAATTGCAACACTGCCGAAAGCTCTTCTCTTCAATCCTATCTTCCTCTCCTTCCCATGTACATAGTGTTTCTTCTTTCTCATCCTATTGGCTTGATCAGCTGATTTTGACATTACAATTGTAAACAAAAAATATAATTGAAGAGCCACACAAGTGGTTTCTTTTTTATCAAACAAAACGAAAAACTGGAGAAAATTTGGTACCTCGGACCACCGCCGGCATCCAGGACTTTACTTAGTAGGTATAAATATGCTGTACCTGAGTGTATGTGCTATTTAGTATTTTTGATTGCTTTTGGTTTGCTTTGTTTTGTTTTTTTTTTTTGTGGTTTTTTTTTTTTTTTTTCTATTTATATTTCAGTCTTATTTAGTAATTCAATTTAACAATCTTCAAAAGAAAAATTCCATTTCCTTAAAACAAAAAAAAAAAAAACAAAAAAAAAATTCGTTTCCTTAAAACTAAAAGAAATTCAATTCCTTAAAATTAATAAAAATTCAATTTATATCACAATTATATTTAGTGGAAAACGTCTAAGTCTTTATATGACTGTTTACTTCGGCGCATCTTCCCCCCTCCCGTCTGCTTTGGTGCTGCCTTTGGTTTTGCCCGGTAATGACCATATTTGTTGATAATTATCTGCCAGTCAACGCCGCTGTTGTCAGTTTGAATGCTGCGTATCCGGCAGTTTGGCTGGCGATTGTTTTGGAGTTCTCTTACCTTGGCCCGGATTTCCGCGGGTACACCATCGTTATTGTCCGTCATTACGTTTTGTTGTGGATGGTCTGCTAATAAGCTTTGTGCTTCTTTTAGGCATTCCTCATAAAGCTCGTTGTCTTCGATATCCAGATTTAGGATATCTTCAAGCTCGGAGTCATTGGTTGGCTGTGGGCTTGATGGTGCTGCTGGTGGATCTGGTGGAGAGGCATAACACGATGTCGTTGTTATTTGGGTGTTGGCGATGAAACCACTCGCTCTTTCTTTTATTTTTAGTGGTGCTACCCGTGTTGTTTTTGTCTTTGGGTCCCATCTCCCTTCTTCCAGGTCCGCCGGTAGCATGAGCACCCGTGGTTGTTTTTCTTTCAGGCGTGTCAGCGATTCCCGGAATCGTTGGCTGGTTGCTGCCAATTTGACTTCCATATCTTTCTGTGGATGTTTGATTGACAAAGGAAGGTATGTGGTGGTGCTTAGGTGTTGGTTTTGGATTCGTTTTGTGTGTTTGTCCGTCCGAGTGTGAAAAGAATTAAATGTTCACTTTTATAAGAAAAAATTTTTATGTTTTTTTTTTTTTTTTTAAAATTTTTTTATTCTTTATTTTTTTATTTATTCATTTTTATATTTAATATTTTTTTTTATGTAAACGAAAACTAATCTTTACATTCTCTTCTTTCCTCCTCCTCAGCTACGTAACAAGGGTAAAGAAGAAAGGAAAAAGTTTTAATGAACAAGGATAAAAATTCAAGAGAAAGAGAGCACAAAAATGTGACATTCAAAACAGATTTTACACAGGGAGTAGTAACCATTTGTCAGTCCGCGATAAGAAACAAAGTGAAGGAGGAGCCTAACGTAGAGGCCCCCGTTTGAAACAAGAACAGAAACCAAAACAAAGACGGATTCCTATTCTGGAAATTATCTTGGTCTTGTGTGATGTTTTGGGTTGTGTTGGCTAAAAAATCTGCAGCTTGTTAAGATGGGTTAATCAAATATGTAGAAAATAAAAGATCAAACTTGCGAATTCGAAGTGAAAAGTTCCATAATCAAAGGCAGAGAGATGAACTGCCGAACTCAATATTCAACGACGCGTTTAAAGTATTTCCTTGTGAACAAGCTGTAAATGAGCAAGTAACATTGTTGGTCGACACTGGGTCGGACACAAGCTTGATTAAGTAAGAAGCGCTAAAAGATATAAATGAAGTAATTCAGTTTGAAACAAGCCGTTTGGTAGGGGCATTTGGAGGGTATATTTGCAGTAAAGGCACAGTAGAAATGGCACACGCGCGCCAGCCGAATTTAAAGTTTAAATTTTATGTACTTTCACGAGGGAGCAAGATTTCGGGAGATGGGCTGTTAGGCAGAGATGAGCTTTGGAATCGATCCGTAAGAGATAGTCAGAATAAAGAACTTTTTTTCAAAGAGGGGAGAGATGTTACAGCCATTCCACTGGTCGTTTCCGAAGAAAAGACGATTTGTATTGCGGAAGCAGTTACGATAGAAGCAAGGGAAACAAAAATAGTGGCGATTTGTGTAAAAGGAATGTCGGGAGAAATAATAATAAACATAAAGAAATTTTGCCCAATGTTTTCGTAGGAAGCACACTGACAAGAGTTGAAAATGAAACGGGGTATGTACCAATTTTGAATACAAATAGTAGAACCATTTGTGTTCATTCTGATATTGTTTTAAAAGGGGAACTGGGTTCTAATTTTGAGGAGCTAAAACCACTCAATATTAAGCAAATAAAACAAAGCAGTGATGTAGATAGTCGTTTTAATCTCTTACTGGAGATAACTCTAAACAGCGAGGAAATAAGTTCAATGCAGAGCATTTTGAAGGATTATTCCGATGTTTTCCACTTAAATGGGGACATGCTTTCTTATACCACCATGTTGGAGCATGAAATCCCCACAAAAACAGAACAACCACCAATTAATACCCGCCAATATAGACTGACAGAGCATCAAAAGGCCGAAATAAATTCCCAAGTCAACAAAATGCTTAATGATAGCATTATTACGCCAAGTAATCACCTTGGAACTCCCCAATAATTCTGGTACCAAAAACGGCAGGAAAACATGGCGAAAAAAATGGAGATTAGTTGTAGATTTTAGGAAAGTAAATGACGTAACAATAAAGAAGGTGTTCCCGATACCTCGAATTGACGAAATTCTAGACCAGTTGGGCTGTAGTCGCTATTTTACTACTTTAGACTTAGCTAGCGGCTATCACCAGGTGTAAGTCGACGGCAAGGATAGGGAGAAAACTGCGTTTAGCACAGGGCTAGGACATTTTGAGTTTGCAAGGATGCCGTTCGGTCTCACAGGCGCGCCGGCAACGTTTTAACGCATAATGAATAGTATTTTGACAGGATTGCAGGGAGTGGATTGCTTTGTGTATCTGGATGACATCGTCATATACGCCAGTAATTTACAAACGCACGAAACACGATTACGAAAGGTGTTAGACGTCCTGAGGGAAAACAACTTGAAACTACAAACAGAGAAGTGTCAATTTTTAAAACGGGAAGTAGTATGTCTGAGTCACAAGTGCTCGGAGGCAGGTGTTTTACCGGACCCAGCCAAGGTAGAATGCGTGAAAACCATCGCGCCACCAAAGACGGTAAAACAGCTACAGTCAATTCTAGGATTGATTAACTATTACCGAAAGTTTATACCTAATGCCGCAAAAACACCATTGCCCTTAACAAAATTGCTTAGAAAGGACGTTAAATTTAATTAAGATACCGAATGCCAAGAGGCAATGAATCAGATGAAAAAAGCTATAACCATCCCCCGATCCTACAATATCCTGATTTTCAGAAACCTTTCATTCTCACAACCGATGCTAGCAATGAGGCCCTAGGAGCAGTCCTTTCGCAGGAGGAGTCAGGGCACGATCTTCCCATTTATTACGCCAGTAGAGCGCTTAGCGAAACCGAAAGACGTTATTCAACAATAGAGAAGGAGTTTCTGGCAATAGTTTGGGCAGTAAAAAATTTCAGGACATATCTTTTGGGCAAACATTTCAAAATATACACAGACCATAAGCCCCTCAAGGGCATAGCAAATTTGAAAGAGCAAGATACAAGGCTAGGTCGTTTTCGTCTGAAACTGCTAGAATATGATTTTGAAATTTGCTATTAACCAGAGAAGAATAACTTAAACGCAGACGCCCTCAGCAGACTTCCTACACTCAAAGGTTTCGAGAGCACTAAAGCAAGAAGAACCAATAGAACCAGCCATAGTAGAAGAATGTAATGAAAACGAAGAACGTTTAGTAAATGAGGACACAGCGGTTTTCCTAACCGAGTCAAAAGAAATAGAAAAAGTATTAAAGGCGTTTCACGACACACCAATCGAAGGTCATAAGGAATTTTTGAAAACGTATTTCGGAATTAGGAGGCAGTTTAAATGGGAGGGCATGCAAAAACGAATTAAAAATTATGTCAACGCATGCAAACTCTGCCAACAGAACAAAAGCTCGAGAGCCGAAAGATTGCCAATGACTATAACGGACACTCCCCATAGGCCATTCGATAAAGTTTTTATGGACATAGTTGGACCACTCCCAGTCTCATCTAGAGGAAATAAGTACATCCTCACCTTCTTGGATGATTTTTCAAAATACTTTCTCTGTGTTGCCATCCCTGATGCGGAAGCAACAACTATCGCAAGAGCGTATTTTAATGAGATTATTTAAAAATTTAATATTCCACGGACACTAGTAACGGACAACGGGACAAATTTCATTTCAAAATTGTTTAACGAAGTTTGCAAAATTCTTGGAATAAAAAAGTTTTAAACTTCCCCGTTCCACCCACAAGCCAACGACGCTATTGAACGGACTCACTGACAGCTAACAGAATTTATCCGAATGTTCGTAAATGAAGATGGCGCAAATTGGGATGAATGGATTCATCATGCAATGCATGTACATAACAACACAGTGCATTCAACGACAAAACAAACTCCCACTAAAATTCTTTTTGGCTTCGAATTTGAAATTCCATTTATATTAAAACAAAAACCTGCACCGCTTTACAATCCAGACGATTACAGTAAAATTCTAAAGTATCAGACTCAAAGGAGCTATGAAATATCAAAAAATGACCAAAAGAACGCAAAGGCAAAGGCAAAAAATATAACGATAAAAATACGAAGGAAAGGCAGTTCAAGATAGGAGATAAGGTTTGTCTAAAAAATCAAATCAAAGAGCACAAATTTTCACCAGTGTGGCGAGGGCCATATGAGGTAGTCGAGATACCTTCTCCGACCAATGTGCGTTTACTGATAAAAGGAAAAAAGAAAACTTACCATAAAAACTTAATTAAGATTCATAAACAAGAGGAAAAAATTTACGCAGTAGAATGTATATTAGATCCACAACAACCAAATACATCAGATATTTTAGAAGATGCAACCAATGTGGAAGACATGATCGAAGAATACGAAAAGCTGTCTAAGGTGAAGAATGAAAATACAATTAGTCATTTTTTTAAAAATAAATCAAAAAACAGATTCTCAAACGTGAAGTGCTTCGATCAGAGCCGAGTGAAGCTCAAATCAACAAGCAAAAGGAGATCAGATTACATTCATGCCAACTATGTGGATGGATTTCATTGTGCACAAAAATACATTGCCACTCAAAGACCGACGAAACAATTAATTAATGACTTTTGGCATATGGTTTGGGACGAAAATTGTTTTGATAAAGTTATGTTCGCAGAAACAAATAAAAAAGCAGAAAGTTGGCAATATTGGGGAAGAAGCAGGAATGACACAGTTAAATGTGGAGATTAGCGAGTCAGTACTTTAGAAACAGTTACAGAAAATAATTACGTGCATAGTAAACTAGAATTGAGAAATTTAAACAATGATAAAATCCGAGTAGTATCCCATTGGCAGTTTTTAAGTTGGCCAGACGGAGCACTACCAACCCCGCAGAGCTATTGAAGTTCTGGAAAAAATTGAAGCAACATAATAATACGTTCTCAAGAATTATCATTCATTGTATGGCCGAAGTTGGACGAACCGGCACAATCATAGCGTTAGATATAGCCATCGACAGCTTAAACGCAGGTTTGAAACCTAATATTCCGAAGATAGTGGAAGAAATTCGTGGACAACGGGCTAATGCAGTATCTTAATAAACACAAAAACGATAACGTGTTCGAATCGAATTCGAATCGAATTCGTAGAGCGCGAATCGCACTAAGCGAATTCGATTCGAATTCGCGGAAGGCAATTTTCGCGATATCGCGCTTTTATCGTATTTTGCGTTCGATTCGAATTCGATTCGAAGACAAAACGCGATAAGAATTCGAACCGTTTGCAACGAGCTCGCCTCGAGCTCGCTTTTTTATCGCGGATTTTAGAATACGCGAGCTCGCGCTTTTATCGTATTTTGCGTTCGATTCGAATTCGATTCGAAGACAAAACGCGATAAGAATTCGAACCGTTTGCAACGAGCTCGCCTCGAGCTCGCTTTTTTATCGCGGATTTTAGAATACGCGAGCTCGCGCTTTTATCGTATTTTGCGTTCGATTCGAAGACAAAACGCGATAAGAATTCGAACCGTTTGCAACGAGCTCACCTCGAGCTCGCTTTTTTATCGCGGATTTTAGAATACGCGAGCTCGCGCTTTTATCGTATTTTGCGTTCGATTCGAATTCGATTCGAAGACAAAACGCGATAAGAATTCGAACCGTTTGCAACAAGCTCGCTTTTTTATCGCGGATTTTATAAAATGCGAGCTCGCTTTTTTTTATCGTGGAATTCATATGAGTCTTACCGACTACGGCACCCTGAAAGGGATTTTGAAGTTTTGTTGATATTTTGAAAAGTCCTCGAGGGCTCCCTGAAAAATGGCCCCAATGCAAAATGGCCCCAAACTGAAAATAAAAAAGGCCCCAAAATTTGGGGTCATTTTGCATTATGAAAAATTACCCCAAATCAAAAATGAAATTTGGCCCCAAAATAAAATGAAAAAGGCCCCAAACTAGAAAATAAAACGGCCGTTATAGAATTTAAAAAATTAAAAATGAAAAAAAGACCCCAAAATTTGGGGTCATTTTGCATTACCCCAAATCAAAAAATGAAACATGGCCCCAAATGTAACATAAATTTTGAAAAATGCAAAATGACCCAAAAAAATCGCCCTAAAATTCAATACAAAATTTTGGGGCCTTTTTATTAAATTTTTGGATTTGGGGTAATTTTTTATAACGCAAAATGACCCCAAATTTTGGGGCCTTTTTTAATTTTTCAAAGTGGGGCAATAATGCATTATGCAAAATTACCCCAAAATTGGGGCTTTTTTTCATTTTAATTTTTTTAAATTCTATAACGGCCGTTTTATTTTGGGGCCAAATTTCATTTTTGATTTGGGGTAATTTTTCATAATGCAAGACTCTTATGAATTCCACGATAAAAAAGCGAGCTCGCATTTTATAAAATCCGCGATAAAAAAGCGAGCTCGTGGCGAGCTCGTTGCAAACGGTTCGAATTCTTATCGCTATTTCTCTCGAATCGAACGCAAAATACGATAAAAGCGCGAGCTCGCGAAAATTGCCTTCCGCGATTCGAATTCAATTCGAATTCTTTAAAATATTTGTGTTTAGTGGATACGAAACTTTAATTCTCGAAGGTAGTTTTGTTAATTTGTTTCCAAATCGCAAGACATTCGAGGTAAATGTAGAATCAAGCTAAACATATAAACGAAAAAAAGTCATTCACTTCAATTCGGCGAAGACGGCGTAATGGGTAAGCAGGCTAGAAATAAGTATGACTAGAAATCAAGAGGTTCGGTGTTCAAATCCCACAGCCGGTGGATTCAAAAATGTGGTTACCAGGATTAGAACCGTTTTTTTTTTTTTTTTTTTTTTTACCGAAAATAGTCTTATAATAAGACTGTTATTAGAATCATACATTAAATATAAAAATTAAATAATTTTTTTTTTCTAATCGAATATAATCGAAAATTCGACAAAAAGGCGAATCGAATATGATAAAAAATTCGAATAAAGCGCGATAGCAAAACGATAGCAAAATACGAATCGCGCGCGATGCGTAAACGATAAAAAATGGGATAAAAATATGAATCGCGTAAAAAGGTGACTCCCTCACGAATTCGAATTCGATTCGAGCTCGCCGCGAACACTCGCCGCGAAGAGTTTGCACGTCAAAACGAATTCGATTCGAATTCGATTCGAACGCGTTGTGCTTATTGGGTTTGAGCTTAATTCTCGATGCGTTCGTAGCAAATCAATAGATTCCTACTTTGTTGCTTTTTTTTCGTCGCTATTTTGGCGATATTTTTGGCAACGAAGGGGTTCATATGATGTTTTGATACGAAGTGGTTTTTAAGAATTAATTTTGAAAATACATTCAAGCGAAGCTTGAGAAAAATTAAAATCCAAAAGCGACAATTTTTTACAAATAATACAATTGTAATCTAAAACAAGTAAGAAAGCTAAAGTCGGTCAAGCCCGACTTTAAAATACCCAGCGTCCCGACATTATGAGCGCACTATGTTTTGCTTCTCTATTTTTGGGCGTGGCAGTGGGAGGGCAACATAAATTATTTCCCTACACCTTTCATTCGCCTTGGTAAACCTATGTTGCGAATTCGAAGCGTCTACGCCTATTAATTCGGAAGTTACGAAAATTCTCTATTTGTGGGCGTGGCAGTGGGCGGGCCATATAAATTTTTTTCCTACACATTTCATTCACCTATGTTGCGAATTTGAAGCTTCTACGCCTTTTACTTCACAAGTTACGATAAGCCCTTATTTGTGGGCGTGGCTCGAGGAGGGCGGCGTCCATTTTTTGCCAGGAAATGTCCCTTTTTGTAGTTTACCAGCACACCAAATATCAATGGAATGTGTTGAGTGGTTCGCAAGTTACAAGCATTTTACTGAAAACACAATAAATTCATTTGTGGGCGTGGCAGTGGGCGGATGTCTCCCATTTTTACTTAGGATCATACTCGGACCCCGATATACATGTGTGCTAAATTTCGACTTCATTTTTTCAGCCGTTTCGGAGGAGATCGGACCACGGACGGACGGACAGACGGACAGACGGACAGACGGACAGACGGTCAGACGGACAGACGGACAGACGGACATGTCTAAATCGATTCAGTTTTTGATCCTGATCATTTCTATATATATTTTTCTTTATCTCCGGAGCTTAATTCTCCCTGTTACAAGATTTACACAAAACTAATATACCCCGCTTACGCTGGGTATAAAAACACCAATCAAATGCAACATCTAAGGCCATTTTTGGCAAAAATTTCATTTGTCATCACAAAAGCATGCTTTACAAAATTTAACAGAAATCAAACGAAATCAGGAACATTTAGGGCCGTTTTCTCATCCTTCTGTTAAGCTCTATCTGCCAGTTAAATTTCATTTTCTTTGACTTATTAATCAAATTTTTATGAAATTATCATCAGGATAATTTAACTTACAGATAAAAAAAGATGAGAAAACGGCCCTTAATTTTATAATTTTAACATTTGAATATTTCGACTTAAATATTTTTTATAGCATATATTTAGGGTAATGTTAGAAAATTCGTAAAATTGCAACAACAAAAAACCCAATAGAACGTGCCTTTGATTGAGTAAATTGAATTAATTGAGTTAAATGATACTTATGTTTCAGACTGGCTTAGTTAACCAACTTTAAAAGAGCGTCCAAAGCCTTTAAAATTGAAAAAATATAACTGAAAAATTAACAGTGAAATGTTGGCAAAAAATGTTGAATATTTCGTAACGATGCACATTTTTTCGACAACCACAGTGTTATTATTCAGCTTTTGTATAGAAATGGCATCGAAATCCGCAGTCGCAAGTACTTTGAGATCACGTACTTTTTTTTTTTTTTACTTTTAATTTATTTATTGTATCACTCATTTTACATTAGTCCATCAATGGAAAATCTTAAATCTAGTTTGGAATTAATTACATGGTATGTAGCATTATTATTATTACTCTATATATCTATATATATAAAATAATGTTGCGAAATGTGTTTGTGTTGAACTTTCTCGGCACTGGCTGAACCGATTTGCATGCAGTTTTTTTTGTTTGAAAGGTGAAGTCTGCCTGAATGTTTTAACTCTGCAGGAAATGTCAATAGTGAATCTATACTCTTTCACTAATGACCGCGTCGACAGTACTACTGACCAGCTATACCCGCCGCAATGCTTTGCGCTATAGACATTTAATATTGAGTTGTCATTGAATGTCGACAGTAGACCGAAAAACTATTGACGAGCTAGTGACGTCGGTACTATTATGTAGACAAAAGGAGTACTTTTTCGCTAGTCACCAGTAATTAATATATATATTTATACTTTCCGCTTTCAATAAAAATAGCTTGCATTTTAGTTTTAACGAGTCTAACTTGTTCAATTATGCGGCACATTTTACAAGGAGACACGTTGTTGACATGGTCAATGGAGATGAACTATATCTCTTGACAGTACAGTTTCTCTAATGACACCGCCTATAAATACTGTTGACGTTGTCACTAGTTCTCTTGTCTATATTGACGTCAATATAGACATGGGGCCATATGGCGACAGACTTCCTGCAGGGAAGCTATATGCGACATTGGTGCGTGTGCGACATTGGTGCGTGTGTCGTGAGATATCAGCATTTTTGTGAGTTGTAAGAATTGATAGATAGAAAGATTGATAGATTGATTGATTGACAGATTGATAGATTGATTGATTGATATATTAACAGATTGATAGAATGAAGGATTGACAGATTGATAGATTGATAGATTGAAAGATTGATAAATAAACAGATTGACAGAATGATAGATTGATGGATAAATATATTGAAAAATTGATAGATTGAGAAATTGATAGATTTACTGATTGACAGATTGATAGATTGATAGATCGATAGATTGAAAGATTGATAGATTGATAGATTGACATATTGATAGGTTGATAGATTGAAAGGTTGATAAATTGACAGATTGACAGATTGATAGATTGATAGAATGACAGATTGATAGATTGATGGATAACTATATTGAAAGGTTGATAGATTGACATATTGATAGAATGTCAGATTGATAGATTGATGGATATATGTATTGAAAGATTGATTGATTGACAGATTGATAGGTTGAAAGATTGATGATAGATGGATAGATAGATGGATAGATCAATAGAGAGATGGATAGATAGATAACACCTATTCCCTAAATTAAATGGGGGAATAATTTTACCGAGATTGCACTGCAGTCGGTATCTAGGTTATTTAAAATGAAAAAGCAGCAAAGTAGCCTTGAGCAAAAAATACGAATCCACCAAGCTATTTAAAATTTTAATGTAACAAACTTTCAAATCATAAAAAAAAATTTATTTTTATTTAAATCGGGAGTAAGCGCATTTCAGTGAATATTAAGTGTATTATATTCACAGTTAAGTACATAAAACAATGCCACGTTTCCGTGGGCGGGGGGGAAATATTGGTCGATAGTAGTTTAAGTAAAAATTTATAGCATAATGTTTAAATTTCACACAAAGAATGAATAAAAACCTAGAGTATTTAAAAACATACTACTTTACCACTTTTATTACTTTTGCCCAATATCAACCTGTACCGTGAGAGGAAACGAGCGCGGGTCATACGAAGTTGCGTGCCTGCTAGTAATATATAAAATAATGTTGCGAAATGTGTTTGTGTTGAACTTTCTCGGCACTGGCTGAACCGATTTGCATGCAGTTTTTTTTTGTTTGAAAGGTGAAGTCTGCCTGAATGTTTTAAGCTATATGCGACATTGGTGCGTGTGCGACATTGGTGCGCGTGCGACATTGGTGCGTGTGTCGTGAGATATCAGCATTTTTGTGAGTTGTAAGAATTGATAGATAGAAAGATTGATAGATTGATTGATTGACAGATTGATAGATTGATTGATTGATATATTAAAAGATTGATAGATTGAAAGATTGACAGATTGGTAGGTTGATAGATTGAAAGATTGATAAATTAACAGATTGACAGAATGATAGATTGATGGATAAATATATTGAAAGATTGATAGATTGAGAAATTGATAGATTGACTGATTGACAGATTGATAGATTGAAAGATTGATAGATCGATAGATTGATAGATTGAAAGATTGATAGATTGATAGATTGACATATTGATAGGTTGATAGATTGAAAAATTGATAAACTGACAGATTGATAGATTGATAGAATGACAGATTGATAGATTTATGGATAAATATATTGAAATATTGATAGATTGACAGATTGATAGAATGTCAGATTGATAGATTGATGGATAGATGTATTGAAATATTGATTAATTGACAGATTGATAGGTTGAAAGATTGATGATAGAAGGATAGATAGATGGATAGATGAATAGAGAGATGGATAGATAGATAACACCTATTCCCTAAATTAGATGGGGGAATAATTTTACCGAGATTGCACTGCAGCCGGTATCTAGGTTATTTAAAATGAAAGGGCAGCAAAGCAGGCTTTTCGGTGGTGCTGTACTGCTGCTGTCCTGTGATTTTAGACAGACATTGCCCGTTATTCCCCGCGCTACATATGCGGATGAAATCAACGCGTGTACAAAACAATCACATCTATGGCGAAATGTCAGTACATTATGTTTTAACACAAATATACGTGTTCAACTGCAAAACGATCCATTGGAACTATCATTCTCCGAGCAATTGCTCAACATTGGAAATGGAACAATACCATTGCATGGGGACACACGATGCATCAAATTGCCAGGAAATTTCTGCAACATGGTTAATGCGAAAAATGTTTTGATTGAAAGCATATTTCCAGATTTAAGAGCTAACTATCTTAATCATGCGTGGCTTCGTGAACGAGCTATTTTAGCTGCAAAAAATATCGATGTTGACGCTATTAACTTTAAAATACAACAGTCATTGCCCGGCAATGAGATATTGTTCAAATCAATCGACGCTGTTACCAATCCTGACGAAGCAGTAAACTATCCTGTTGAAATTTTGAATTCGCTGGATTTACCAGAAATGCCACCACATAACTTACGATTAACACTGGTTCACCTATCATTTTGCTTCGGAATTTAAATGCACCTAAGCTATGCAACGGTACACGATTAGTCATAACAAAAATAATGGGCAATGTTCTTAAGCTACAATTTTGAACGGAAAATTTGAAGATCGTCTTCCGATGGCACGCTGTCAAAGTAGCCGTTTGTTTACTTTTTGTGCGGTGGATAGATGGATAGTTAGATGGATAGATGGATAACAGCTATTCCCCAAATTAGATAGGGGAATAATTTTACCGCTGCAGTCGGTATCTAGGTTATTTAAAATGAAAAAGCAGCAAAGAAGCTTGGGCAAAAAATACGAATTCACCAAGCTATTTAAAATTTTAATGTAACAAACTTTTAAATCATTAAAAAAAATTTATTTTTATTTAAATCGGGAGTAAGCGCATTTCAGTGAATATTAAGTCTATTATATTCACAGTTAAGTACATAAAACAATGCCACGTTTCCGTGGGAGAGGAGGAATTATTGGTCGATAGTAGTTTAAGTAAAAATTTATAGCATAATGTTTAAATTTCACACAAAGAATGAATAAAAACCTAGAGTAATTAAAAACATACTACTTTACCACTTTTACTACTTTTGCCCAATATCAACCTGTAGCGGGAGAGGAAACGAGCGCGGGTCATACGAAGCTGGCGCGAAGGCTCGCGGAGCGAGCCTTGGTGCCAGCTAGTATGCATATAAATGTAAGTACTTTTTTTCGTGAGAGCCTCAGATAAGAAAACCTGGGCGTCATACGGCTAATTCACTGTCAAATCCCTGAACAAACCCTTCAAACGTGCTAGTGAAAACCAAAGTCCGTGTGCATATAGACTCTACTTTTCACCGACACATGTAAATAATTTGATCAAAGATTTGACCGTGAAATGGCCTCTTGAGTCTGAATAGAGTTGGAGATTTTGCGTATTATTTTACCGGAAAAGTGCAAAGAAGCACAAACGCATTTAGGAATCGCGGTCGTGCAGTGGAATGCACTATGTTTAAGTTAACCCTTTCGCGCATTTGATGCCATATGGCATCATACAAATTTGACGGCTCCTCTGACCGAAACTGGTTAACTTTTTGATTGCTTGTTGTGCTCCTCTATGTAACGGAACCATTTGTATTGCTTGAACTCATTAGGAGCGAGAAAATCGAAGATAGTCGGTTGTGAGCACTCATAGAGTGAAGAGCGAATATAAGACGTAGCTTTTGACAGCTAAGAGTGGTATTGTAGTTTAGTATTTTTCTCGGAAGCTAAACATAATTTTGATTGCCTTATTCCCACAATTCGCAAAGAATAGTTTTTAAAAAATCTTAAGTAATTAGAAACTCGCAAAATAAGGTCAGTAAGTTTATACAATCTTTCCAATTTCATATGAGTACATATGGCATCAATTTCACCAAAAGGTTCGTCGCGTGACTACTTGTGTTGTATACAATTGATGCCCCTTGGAATCATTTCAAACAGTTTCTGTGCGAATTGAAAAAAATATACATTAAATATGCCCAACTCATTGGAGACAGATGAAATTGAGAAAATTTTATGCAATTTTGACGACTCGGACTTGTCAGATTTATCGGATATTGATTTGAGAAGCGATACTAAGCTCTTAGAAGGCATTTTGGAAGCATTGGAACATGAGAAATCGAATGAAAACACGACAGCTAACAGCATTCATTTCGAGAAAAGAGATGTTCAGGACATTGAAGATGAACTTCGGGAAGCGGGTTCCATTCAGAACGCATGCTATCGAAAAGGGAATATATATCGTTGGCGCAAAACGTCTTTTATTGAACCAAACGTCATTTTCACCGAATCGCATCACAAAAATCTTTTAAAAACTCCGCTGCAATATTTCATGAGCTATTTCACGGAAGATTTTATGCAACTCGTAGTTGATGCAACTAATCAAATTTCGCTTTGCAAACACGGGACATACATCAATGTGAAGAAGGAGGAAATTGTTAAATTAATAGGATTGGAAATTATCATTGGTGCAGTCGGATATCCTAGGTGGGATATGTACTGGTCTAAGGCAACAGAAATTCCATCGTTTCGACAAAGCATGACACGAAATAGATTTCATGCACTTCGTAATAATTTAAAATTTGTTACCGACAGCAATTCAAACGAAAAGCTCTACAAAGTACGTCCTTTGCTTCAAATGTTCTACAAAAAGATCCATACAATCCCAAAACCTGAACACCTTTGTATTGATGAAATGATGGTCCCTTTCAAAGGAAAAACTACTATGCCAAAAAAACCTATCAAATGGGGCATAAAATTATTTTGTCTCTGCAGCTCTAAGGGCATCCTTCACGACTTCAAAATATACCAATGAAAAAACACCATCCATGGAAATGCCAGTTTAGGATTTTGTTCCGATATTGTGCTCCATCTTGCAAGGATAATTCCTAACAATATGAATTATAAACTTTATTTTGACAATTATTTTACGACAATCAACTTGATCAATTGTTTGCAAAAAATTGGAATTTGGGCAACGGGTACAATTCGGGGAAATAGAATTGGAAAAGCTTCTCTGGCATCTGAGAAGGAATTAACAAAATCGGGAAGAGGCAGCTTTGATTTCCGAGTTGAAATATCAACAAATATATTCATGTTGAGATGGCTGGATGGAGGCATTTTTCAAATTGCTTCATCAATATATTGTGAGAAAGAATTGTCAACTGTAACAAGATATTGCATGCAGCAAAAAAAGAAAATTGAAATTACCCGTCCCAACATTATATCCATGTACAACAAACATATGGGTGGAGTAGACAAAATGGATTTTTTGCTTTCGCTTTACCGGATCTCAATAAGGACAAGGAAGTGGACCCTTAAGATGTTTGATCATTTTATTGATATGCAACTCATGGTTAGAGTATCGTATTGATGCTGGTGATAACCAATTAAAGAGAAATGACCAAATGGACTTTCTAGCGTTTCGAAATGACATTACAGATGGCTTGTTGAGTTTCAAATTTCAAAGCGAAGCTCCTTCTTCAAGAAAACGCGGCCGCCCAAAAAATAATGAAAATGAAAACGTAATAAGTAGTCCATTAACTTCGAGAAATAGGGCCAATTATGAAGGACGTCCTGCTTTGTCTCTTCGCTACGATGAAACTCAACATTGGCCAGAATACAACTCCGAAAAACGAAGATGTAAAGTAAGGGAGTGTAAAGGATATAGCAGATACATGTGCACAAAGTGCAAAGTGCATTTGTGCATTCCTAACGCTGCACGGAACTGCGCTTTAAGGATTTTCATTGTTCCTGAATATTTTCAATGCTTTCTTTTTTATTACATTTTTACATAGAGCTTAAGCCCCTTCTTATTTTCAAGTCACTTTAATTTTGTGAAATAACCAAAAAAAAATATATATAGTTCTTACGGCAGTATTTGTCGATTTGATTGGACTATGAAATAAGTATTTTGTGTTAAAAACCATTTAAAAACACATACGATTTATTAGATAGTAAAATTGACTAAAACAATCATGATCATTTATTTTTGCCCTCTTGAAAACAATTGTTGCCATATGGCGTCACGCCCAAAAACAAAAAAAAACAAAAAATTCAAAAATAAGGAAAATTGTTTCTGTTTATGATTAAGAGGATTCTAACTAATAAGAAAACATACTAATTAAATTTTTTGTTTCAAAATCAAAAAAGATGTAGCGAAAGGGTTAATGGAATTCTAAAGATCGAATTGGATAGTCGGTCGGTCCTTTCTTTTTAATCGCGAAAGAGAGGATGTAGTTGCGAGTTCTCTAGCGAGGAGATTTACATGAGATTGCAATTTTTGGCGATATTTTTGCTTGATCTTCATAATTTCTGATTTAACCGTCTCTACCTTTAGATCTCTATGGATGTGTTCATTTTTAATGAACGATGGAGCTCCTGTAATAGATCTCAGGATTTTGGACAGAGCTCTTTGCAGAATATCTATATTTGAAGCACTTGCGTTTCCGTAGAGTTGTAAACCGTACGTCCATATCGGTTTTATAACTTGATTATATAACAGGATTTTATAATCAAGTTTTAGGGTGGAACGACTATTCATTAGCCAGTGCAAGCTAATTGCTTTAAGTTTCATCTGAGTCCGCTTCGCTTCGATATGCTTGCGGCAGGTCAGCCTTCTATCTAAATGAACTCCGAGGTATGTTATTTCTTCAACTTGAGGGATTCGAATGTTATTTGGGAATGCGTCAGAAGAGATGCCTCTATTAAGTGTGAACATAATGTGACGAGATTTTTGTTCGTTAACTTTAATACGCCAACGGGATAACCAGTTTTGGATATTATTTAAATGCACTTGGACCTGATTGGTTGCCACCACCACGGTTTTGTGTCTACTTAGAAATGCTGTGTCATCAGCAAACGTCGATGTGAAAATTCGACAACTAATAGGAATGTCAGTTGTAAATAAAAGGTATAAAAAAGGACCGGCAACGCTCCCTTGCGGAACTCCGGCATTAATTACAAAGTCTTTTGTTATAAATGAATTTTGTTTTACTTGGAATTTTCTATTACTCAGATAAGAATTTAAGACTGTATGAACATTTTTAGGAAGTAAATGTCTGATTTTAAACTTCAGCCCATCGTGCCAAACTTTGTCGCATGCTTGTTGAATATCTAAAAATACCGCAGAGCAGTATTCTCTTTTTTCGTATGCGATTCTTATTTCGTTTGTAATTCGATTAACTTGCTCGGTTGTACCGTGTTTTTCCCTAAACCCAAACCGAAGGGAGGGAATAATGTTTTGTTCTAGTATGAATGACGACAATTTCGGAATAAGTAGTTTTTCAAATAGTTTCGAGAGACAAGGAAGAAGACTAATCGGCCTGTAGGATGAGGCTTGAGAAGGATCTTTACCTCGTTTCCGTACCATAATTATGACCGATCTTTTCCAGTCATGTGGGAAATGACCATACTTTATTATTGCATTAAAAAGGTTTGTTATAAACACCACTGCAATAAAAAGTAAGTTTTTTAACATTTTCGGAGTAATCAAATCATACCCTGGAGCTTTTTTGCAGACTAATTTATTCTTAATGACGTCAATGATTTGACTGGGAGTTATTTCTGCGTGCAATTGTTGAGTGTTTTCAGGACTTTTTGTGTGACAGGGTGAACATCACTATTTGGATTTGGTTGAAATACCTTACGCAGGTACAAAGCAAAGACGTTAGCCTTCTCTTCGTCGTTACGCGCCCACCCACCGTTAGGAAATCTAAAAGAAAATTCACTTTCGATCGGAGTCTTCACCCCACGTATTGATTGCCATAAGGATTTTTGGTTTTTGCCCTTCGGAGTAAGGTTTTGCACAAACTTATGTTGTTCAAATCGTTTCTCCCTCGAAAGGGCTGCTTTGAGCTTATTTTCAGCTTCTTTTAATCTACATTTAGCTGCTGGTGATCGGGTTTGTTGCCATTCCCTCCTGCACCTCCTTTTGCAGGCCACCAAATTTTCTATTTCAGCATTTGTAAAGGACACCTTTTCCGTTTTACTATACTTAGGCGTAGAATTCTCTGCTGCTGAAGTCAACATAGAAGTAAGGACTGTCACAGCATCATCAATATGCTCCTTACTTTCGATTTTGTAATTGGTGTGTATATGTGAGCTTATATATAATACTTTTTGTATTTAAGCCAATTGGTATTGCAATTTGTTAATCTGTGAGGAATATCAACTTGTTTTGGTCTGTCGTTTAATAGGAATAACACTGGAGAATGATCTCAAGATAGATCAAACGTTGTATATGTTGATATGGATTCTCTTTTAATACCTTTTATCACGTACCGATCTTTTTTAATCGGACAACCATGCTCAAATATAATGGGAACAAAATTACCGTCAAAAAAACAAGTGCTGAGGAGGTTTTTTTATGGCACTGGACAACGTAAAATAAGTTCTTACGAAAGTGCATACTTGGTGACTGACACATTCATGATTTTCTGGCATCAAGCGTTCATCCCGACCAAACACAGAGGCGATGTGAAAAAAAAAAATTCATGTTTTGGTCGCTGAATGGCTAGCAATACAAAAAAATACTTTGAGAGGCGGCGAAACGCAAAGAAAAAAGGAAGCTGAATTCCTAGAAAAATTGGATGATATTTTTGACATCGCATATGCTTAATGATACCAACTGTTCTGATTTAGGCAGGACAAGTTCTGATTTGCAGAAGCCTGTTCTGATTTAGTTTTAAGAAAAATCAGAACTCTGATTTTCCGGAATGTGTTCTGATTTGTTCTGATTTTCCATTGATATCTAAATATGGGAATCCGCATGTCCACCAACATTCATTTAAATGAACATTCACCAATTATTTCTTTTTTAAATTTAAAATCGAATAATCGATAGCATATACATATGTATATCGAAGCACATTTCAACACTATAAGACATACAATGACATCCCTATTCGCTAATTCATTTTCTTCTTCGTTTTCTTCGCTTGAACAAACGCAATATTACATGATCAATCGAAATATGATTTTATGCAATTCGACATCATAATAGGCCTATTATGATGTCGATTTTAAAATCATAATGAAGCATATTATGACACTAGTTTTGTGAAAGTATAAAAAATTGTGTATACAAACAAAAAGCATGGCATACTACATGGTTTTTTAAGAATGAATTTCAAGGCGTGCAATCAAAATTTCAAAACGCACGCATTTCAAAAAATACAAGGCAAGGCGTGCAATAATAAATTTCAAAATGCACGCATTTCAAAAAATACAAGGCAAAAATAAGCAGAGCATACTACGAAGTTGTATAATAAAGAATTTCAAATTATGAATCTGTCAAATCAAAATAAAAAATTTCTTCACAATAACAAACAAACAAAAAACACGCTTTCTTAAATTTAGGTTAAAATCCAATTTGAAATCTTATTGCATAAAATATTGTTCGGCACTCGTGTCGAAACTCAGCTTTTTTCGCACTCGTGGTATTGTAAAACTCGGCTGTGCCTCGTTTTACAACATTTACCACTCGTGCAAAAAAAAGCTTCATTTCGACACTTGTATCGAAAATATCTATTAAAGCAAGCAAAGAAGTAACGGCAGCCACTGCAAGTGCTAACAGCACAAGCACTTCAGCAAGCCACCACTGCACTAAGGGCTAGAAAATCATTTTTTTTTGGCAAAAAGTCTAGAAAAGGAGAAAGAGCATCGAATTTTAGCACAAAGGTGCAGAGAACAACTCTTAGATCGATGTTAAAACTAAATTTTTATGTTTGGGACAACACATAAAAGCGTCCAAAATCCGCAATTCCTAATTTTTTTCAATGAAAATCGGTGTGTGAGTTCGTTTTGTTTGGGAATTAACCCTGCAGTAATTATCACTAGTGACTGATTCAATCTGTCACTAGTTCCTCCGTCAACGTCACTAGTGACCAACTGTACCCGTGCCAATGTATTCTCCTATGGACATTTTGTATGAGCATATGTTCGAGCGGACACCAGTTGACGATTGAACTGGTGATGCTGTAGAGGCAGCTCATTAGCTATAGTACGTAAATGGAAAGCGCCGCGCACAGGGCTCGGATGGCTCAGTGTGAAGAGTCTGGCCTAGCGACCTGGAGACCCGTGTTCGAATCTCGCTCGGGCGGGTACCAATTTTTTTTTTTTTTAAGTGGATAATATTATAGGTGTCTAACAGGCTTAAAAAAAATTTTTTTTTGCGAAAAAATTGGAAAAATGAAGTTATTGAAAATATAATTCATGAGAATTTTCGCACGAACTGTGAAAGCATTCACGAGAATTCAGAATGGAAACTTTTTTTCTCTCTTCTCACCCATAAGAATCCATAAGAATAATCCTCCGAATTTTACAATTTTCCACTTTTTCTCGCCTGCCCTGGGATTCGAACACGAGCCTTCGGATTGATGATCGGACATGCTAACCATTACGCTACGGAGCCTTCTGATTCTCGTGCAGCAAATTCATTTTATGAATGCTCAAGAAAATTGAACTGTGGACCTCCTCGTTGACCATGTCTATAGAATGACAGTGGTGACGCAGGGGTCAATTTGCCCCGCATTTACTGCAGGGAATAGACAACATTCTGAAGCTTCATTTCTGTATAGGTTTTATGGACTGCCGAGGACTGATTCATATTTTTTGTTCTCACAGAACATAAGGAAAATTCCAAAATTTATTTAAAAAAAAGCTTCAAGTGTTTAGCTTAACTTGTTTCATATATTATACTAAAAAAAAACCCACACAAAAGAGTGATGAGGTTTTATTGTACATACCCTGAATGCTACTATCCATATTTAAAAAAATTTTGTTTTGAAGAAATTGATTACAAAATTTGAACAGACAATCTCACTTAATTTCAATTATTTGGAACGCCAAGCCGCACGTTGCTTGCTTTGTGAACTTTGACAGGCTGTCAAATTAAAAGGGTTACCATTAGAAAAAAATGAAGTCGTTTTTATAATGGTCAGAGTATTTTCTTACTATATGCATACTAATTTTTTCCAAATTACTACACAAAAATGTCGACTTTTTGTCAAAAAAAGCGGCCAGCTGGCACATATGTTAGTGCACTGGAGAAAGTCTTACATCGGTGTGCATAAATGATTCAGAAGAAGATGAGTAGCCAGTATCGGGGATATAAAAGTTTTAATTGTTATGGAAATGTATTTTTTTTATGTTTAGCAGAATCCTGAGCTTTAGGTTTTATTGTTGTTTTAATAAAAGTGCTCTCAAAAATAAGGTTAATTTGGTTTGATTTCCCTAATGTTTTAATAACTGGCCCTTATTTGCCTAAAGGTGTAAAAAATGTACTAAAATGTACATTCAGATTTTAAAATGTAGTCTGATTTTTGTTCTGATTTATGTTCTGATTTTTCTAGCCCATGTTCTGAATAGTTCTGCCTTTTGAATTCGATTTGTGGCCGAAGTTCTGCTTTTTCTTCCCAAACAATTGGTATCATTACATATGCTAATGCACTTGACATGATATCCAACTCAGAAGATATTGAGTTTTTGTTGCTGCAAAGAAAAAAGAGACGTCCAGGATACATGGTGGGCGTTGATAAAAAAACTAGCTGAAAAGCAGTGAAGACGTATATTACGAGAAGAGCATGATATAGACCGGAAAATACGCGCGAAAATTCAAAACAAAGCCTATTGTTTTTATAAAACAACCAACATAATAATATCCAGGCATATTTTAAAGTGTAATTACGGTATTTTTATCCGTGTTCTGTGGTTTTTCAGTTCCCAAGTTTTCATCGGCCGAATCAAGCAAATCAGACACTGAGTACGATATTGACGACGATAGGATGGTTTCGCTTACGGGAGTTAGAAAAGGCAAAAGAGGCAAAATCAACTTTTTCACTCCGGATCTGGTGTCTGTTTTGGACAGATGTAAAATAACAGACGTAGCAGCAGTTCGTATATTGATTGCTGCACCACGAGCTTTTCAACTTGACCCTATAAGGTATATCATCAATAGGGAGTGCCTTCGCCAAGCCCGTACAAAAAATCGTCAGCAGATTGATGAATTTTTTAAGGAAAACCCAAAGGTACGCAATTCGAATTAAAAATTATGTTTCCGTAATACATAGAGTTTATACTTACTATGGATACGTTTTTAGTTGACTGAAGTGAAATTTTTCACTGTGCACTGGGATGGCAAAATATTGCCGCACTTGAAAGGCGGCAAGAAAAAAGTGGATCGACTGCCTGTTATCGTCACATATGATGGAAACGAGCAGGTCCTGGGCGTGCCAAAGATGCCATCGAGCAATGGGAAACGCAAACGTATTGCGGATGCCGTTTACTTTTGCTTGAGTGAAAAATCACTAACCGGGTTCAAGCTATTTCTTTCGATACCACGTCAACAAACACTGGCCTATTCCAAGGTGCGTCCGTCTTGCTAAAGCAAATACTCGAACGAGATCTTCTCTATGTACCATGCAGGCATCATATATATGAATTGCAATGGAAAGGAGTGTTTGAAGCAAAATTTCGGTAAAATGTCTCCGCCAGAGGTTCAAATTTTTTCCCGTTTTCAAAAACAATGGGGAAAAAAATTAAAGATAAACCTTACAGTTCCGGTATAGAAGATGAAAGGGTTGCAGCAACAATACCAATCGAAGTCCAAGTTCATATCAAATCTTTTTGTTTAGTGCAACTGAACGACAAACATTCCAGAGACGACTATAAAGAATTTCTTGAAGTCGTTTTGTTGTTCCTTGGTAAAAAGATTCCGCACTATTGTTTTAGGCAACTAGGAGCCATCAATCATGTTCGTTGGATGGCGAAAGGCATATATTGCTCAAAAATGTTTTTGTTCCGAAAACATCTAGTTTCGAGTAAAGAAGAATTGAATAATGACTTGCATGACTGAAAGCAATTCGTGCCTATGCATCAATTGATAGTATTGTGTCCGAACAATTGTGGAAGAGATTTTCTGAAGGGAATATTTCATTTGACACCAAGCGGAAAATAGCCAATGCAATTCTTGCATTTGAGAAGGAGAGAGAGGAAAACTTATCTGCTGATGAAATGAACGAATCTTATGATGAAGACAGTGCGAAAGAAGGGGACATGGATGATTCGATGGAAAACGAATACGATGACGACTTAGAGCATACCGGTGGCAGTGGTTATCAAGGCTGTGCTCGTCGAGCTCAATTTGTTGGCTGCAATGGTGTCAAGAGAATAAGCATGAAATCAAGACAAATAAACTCAAATTTGAGCCAATACGTAACACCTGATACAACAAGATTTTTCGAACTCTTTGTACTGTCAAAAAGTTTCATTGCTAAAGATCCAGAAACCTGGGATGGAAACGAAAGTTATCTGCAAGCCATTCATATTTTGAGTACACTACATGTTGTCAATGACGCTGCCGAAAGGGGCGTGAAATGGATAGAAGACTATAACAATGTGCTGTGCTCTAACGAGGAGAAAACAATTTTTTGGCTTCAGGTTGTCGCCGAAAATAGGAAAAAATATTCTTCTTATTTTAAAAATAAATTAATAGAAAAAGAGTTTTTAAAATATATATATTTTTTTATTATAAAACCCTTTGTTATTACTCTTAAAAAGTTAAAAAAAAGGATTTGTATGAAAGCCCCCTTAAGGAGGGGAGCTAGGGGGAAGGTATGTTCAGAGAAAATTATGACGAGGAAAAATTAATTGGGTCATACATTTTACTACCCTAGGAGCGTCCTGGAGCTAGTTAGGATGGTGGGGGGAAAATTTCAAATAACATTTTTGTATGGGAGCTCCCTTAAGGGGGGCAGTTAGCGGATAGGTATGTTGTGAGAAAATGTTGACGAAGAAAAATGAATAGGGGTCGGTCATACATTTAACTCCACTAGGGGCATCCTGGGGCTAGTAAGGGCGGTGGGGACTAAATGTATAAAAAAAGTTTTTGTTTTGGAACCCCCTTAACGAGGGGAGTAAGGGGGTAAGTTTGGAGTAAAAAATTAATGGGAGTCGGTCATACATTTAACTACTCTAGGAGTGACTCAGGGTCAGTTATGTAGCTTTTAGTGGATTTTTTCTCCATAATACCTGTCTTTGACCCCGATGAGCAGCCATTTGCCACCACCTCAGCCCCCTAATTTTTTGGCCTAAAAATTTTTTTTGTCAAACCGCACCAAACAACGGGTCCTAGCGTATCGAAATCGAAAAGTCGTTCACTATAGCAACCCTAGTGCTGCTGAATCGCAAGTGAAAAGTCTTATTTGAAAATTTTTTACACTCGAACCAATGACTAAGCCTTTTTTTTGCAAACTTTTAACTTCATCTACGAACTCCCTCAAAAAGTCGTTCACATTTTTTGGTTTCCCTGTTCCTGAAAAACATCCTACAACAATTGGTGGTTTGCAAGGGAAACCTACAACTGAGCCCAGTATTGGCCAAAGAACGTGCCGCGAACTCTTAAATAACGCCAGTCCATATATTCCAATGTCTAACGAAATTTTATTAACGGCTTCAAAGGTGTTGCACGAATTTTTGGTAAAGTGGTCTTGAATGCCATAGTAGCCAAATTCTCCATGTGGCATTTCCCTTATGTTAGGGACTTTATACATATGTCCACCTAGGAGTGTCCTTGCAGTAGAAGGAATACCACTTTTACCACTTCTGGCCAAATTTTCCAACAAATAGGTTGTTGTATTTTAGGGTACATTGTTTCTAACGACCCAACTCTTCAGCTCAGCAACTAGAGCTAGCCCTTTGTTGGTAGTTTGGATCACCGGGCGAAGTTTCATTTTGGTGTGTTTCTTCCACTTGCTCCATTTTTTATATTTCTTCTTCAGCTGCCACTTATAAATATTAAGCGTTCTCTTATTCAATTAAATTAAAAAGGTATTCTACCTTAATAAAAATTTGTATTTAAAAACCCTTAATCTTATAAACAAAAAACACAATTCTAACCTCGAATAACCAAAACGCACGCTTCTTTTTGCACTGTCCGGTTCAAAATGGCAGGGTCTATTCGCACACGATTTTTTACGGGAACGTTGTTTGATGATTTTCTTCTGCCAAAGACCTTATAACTAACAAGATGCGTAACGACCATATATTTGAAAATCCATAAGAATTTTCGAGGTGGCTCTATTAAAAAGCCACAGCCAAGGCATATTTTTGAGAGCGAAACGAAATCAAGTGGCTTCTGTGACATTCGTATTTTACGCCGATTTTAGTCGGCTGTGAGCTCAGTAATCGAATGGTAACGTGAGCGCTGTGTCAAATAATAGTCGATGAAAGATGTAGTAGCGTAACTATGTGAGTGAATATATATGTGCATACATACACACATTCATTCCCATTCAAGCAACCCTGCAGGAAATGAAGTAGTGAATCTATACTCTTTCACTAATGACCGCGTCGACAGTACTACTGACCAGCTATACCCGCCGCAATGCTTTGCGCTATAGACATTTAACATTGAGTTGTGATTGAATGTCGACAGTAGACCGAAAAACTATTGACGAACTAGTGACGTCGGTAGTATTATGTAGACAAAAGGAGTACTTTTTGGCTTTATAAGGAGACACGTTGTTGACATGGTCAATAGAGATGAACTATATCTCTTGACAGTACAGTTTCTCTAATGACACCGCCTGTAAATATTGTTGACGTTGTCACTAGTTCTCTTGTCTATATTGACATCAATATAGACATGGGGCCATATGGCGACAGAATTCCTGCAGGGAAGCTAAACACTCTGCGCCTATAGTTTGTATGTTTTCTCAGTTCATTTGTATGAATGCATGTACTCGTATGCACGAAAAATCTCAAAAAACACTTCGGTTCAGTGCCGTAGCAATTCCGTTTTGCGTGGAGGACCAAAATTAGTTTTTTAATTTGCGTGGGGGGAAAAATAATTTTTTTAATTTTAACGTCTATTTTAATTAAAACCACATTACATACACGCTTTCAATGCACGTTTTTTCGATTGTCATTTATTTATTCTCCTTTTCTAATTTTTTTCATGGGCAAAAACAAAAATGCATGGGGGGAAAATTCCCCTCTTTCCCCTATGGTTGCTACGGCACTGCTTCGGTTGGACCTCGTGTCAAAACACGTCGTCAAAACGAGCATATGAATTGAGTAAGCAACGCATTACGCTCTCACAAAAGCCAATGACTAACGAAATCGAAAATCTCTTGCTTTTAGATTTCTCTGGCTCCTGTGGACATTTTTTTGTTCGTCGTTACGCATCTTGTTAGTTATAAGGTCTTTGCTTCTGCTCAGTTGACCAAAACATTCGCTTGCGATTCGAAAGCGAACGTTAACGCGAACTTTAAGCGAACAAAACGTTCGCTTTTGCATTCGAGAATAATTGGCTGGCACACACTTTGTCACTCAGTTATTGGCATGTAGCAGCGTAGGTCTAACTTCTCTTCTTCCTAATCCCTGCAATGTGTTAGAGCTACGCTGCTTCAATATATGCATATAGCACGAGGAAAAGAGAAGCATGCTATGGCAGCGAAATCTTTAGCTCTGCTGTGGTGAAATGCATTGCTACAATTTTTTTAAATTTTGGGCGATTTTCGAGTACATTACATATAAAATATTTACCAAACTCATAAAATGATACGAAAAGCCTGAAAAACATAAAACTAATCAAGGAAATTTAATACGAAGGAGAAATATATGATCACAATGTTTCATCAAAAATACTAAATTCTATGTACAATCAAATTCGCAGTCGTAGTCAAAAACCTATGTAAATTTATTACAATATGAAAATATTCGTGCACACTAAGCAAAAACATAAACTAATACATTTATTAAAGTTTCAATTATGAACTTTTCAAGCAATATAAAAAACTGAGCTGACGCCGTGTTTTTTTGATAATTTTCTTGTAAGTAGCATCGTAGTGCCACTTTGTGTCTACCCGTATTGTTGTTGGTAGCTTTCTGGTGAATTTCTCGAATTTGTTGAATTTCCTTTTTCTGCTTAAGGTTTTTGTTGGTTGCGTTTTGGTGAATTTCCCCAAGTTGTTGAAATTCCTATACCTGCCAAATGGTGTATTTCCCCATCGCAGCAGAGCCGTTTCGATGTCGACAGTTAGACATACACTCCTACTAAATTATTGGCAGGAGGTTGTTCGTTTACGAATTCGCGTTGACTTTTACTTTCGATTCGTTTTCGGATGATTTTGCAAAGGTTGGGCGTGTTTCATTTTCAAATTGTTTCTATAGGAACAAAATAATCTTACTACATATTTGTTTTTGTTTTTTGTTTTTTGTTTTTTTTTATTTAAAATGTTTGAAGGTACATATTGATATCATTTTTATACGAAAATTTTTTAAATAAAAAATCACATGCTGCGTATCACATTAAATTGTTATAAGTCTTCATTTGCATAGACTATAAATAAATAAGATGATGAAAGAAAATTAATAAAATAAAAATTAAATACTCCAACCTTAGCCTTTCAAAATGTATAGTTCAAAAGCTAAAATTATATTTAAAATTGTTCTTCTATAAAAACCGCTTTCATAGCGTTCAAAAATATAAAGATAACCGAAATAATTTACATATTTATATATTATTGTTGTTTAAAGTTGTATTCGTTTTTTCGAAAGTCGGTCTCGTGCGTATTGGAGGAGTTTCTTCGAGACGTTGTCGAAATCCGAGTCTTCCAATGGGAACTTCTTCTTAAAAGTACCTGTAAAAAGTTATTAGTGTTAGTTGTTTTATGGGAAAAGCGAGTAACTCTATAACAGACATTATACAACGCTCACAGTCTAAAATCCTTCGGACTATCACTGGTGCTCCATGGTTCATTAAGAACGAAACCATACACAAGGACCTTTGTATCCCGTTGGTCAAAAACGAACTTATTTCATTAAGTCGCAAATATAGCACTCGGTTGTCCCAACATCCGAACTCATTAGCCAGAAATTTGTTATTAACAAACAGCTACACACGGCTCAAGAGGCGTGACCTGCCTTCTCTCTATCAGCACTAATTCTCCTATTACCCTCTGTAACAGCCTTGGAGCAATTCAACACACTAAAGGCAGCCTAATCCATGCGTTGGCTTGGACCGGAGGCCAAATAATATAAATACATATATATATAAATATATATATATATATAATATATATTATATTCTAGTATTAAGATTTTTAACTTATTGTTAGTTCATAAGTTTTTTGAAGATACAATAATAAAATACGTGCAAAAAAAAAAAAAAAAAAAGTTGTTTTATTTGAGATAATTTGATTAAATTTACTTCTAATAGCAAAGGTGATGGTGCATTAACGTATGCATGTTTTATTTTGCGTTCCTCGCCATGAAAATTGCTGCGCCAGTTCGTCCGTAAAAATTTTTCGTCAACAGAGTCTCACTAATTTCTCGAAGGACTTTTCCCCAGAGGATTGCAATTCCATTATCCAAAAAATTTAACGCAATTAAATGAAATGCCTGCTTCAAAAATAAGCTGCTTACAAACGTGTTTAAAGATTCTTCATTTTAAAGGATATTTTCGAACACCGAAAGTTCTTCTAATGCTTTCAAAGGAGAATATTGGTTTCTGGAGTTGTGCTATTGTAAAGCTTTTATGGTTGACACATCGTTGCGTATTGAAATGACTTCGGAAGTAAGCCGATCCCGATTTCCAACAATCTGCTCTTCCATAATTTTCAAACGAGTAGCTATTTCTGAAACAAAAAAGTTATTTTTATTCATTTTGCCTTATTTATATAATCGCGCACCTTTGCATTCCGTTCATCTTGCCCTTTCGGGCTCATATCCCAAAACTAGTGAATTGTAGTTCTCCATGTCAAGTTTTAGTTTTTTATTATTTATTATATTTATTAATATTTATTTGTTTATATTATTATTATAATAGGATTGGGTATCACAAAATTTTTGAATTGCTGATATTTGCTCTTGCATACCCTTGAAACATTGCACTATGGTCGCGATGACCAATTTTCTTGGCCAAAATTAAAATTATGAATGAAATGATTTTTTCTTGTGATATTAGTTAAGTATTTACTAAAATATTATTAGATTTGCGTTTATTTTCTCGTTTTCTGAAAATTTGGTAAGAAACAAAAATTTTTTATCAGAATGTAAAGAAGAATCAACTTTATTTGCACAGCACACTTTGTAGTTCATTTCCATTTAAACTAAACTCGGCTTCCAAAATCAAATTTTCATCATCTTCTTTATATACTTCATCGTATTCTACTTCTTCATCAGAGCTTTCATCAATATCACCATGCGAATGTAGTAAATTTGATGCACTGAGGCCTTCACAGCTTAATAATTCGATTACTTCTGCTGGAAGCGATAATCGTTTTCTTTGATGAACCCGAGTTTTTACACATAGCGACGAAATTAAAGGATCAGATGTGTCCACTGCTCTGCAAAATACATCGGTCAGATTGTCAATGCGGCTAGTTTTTCTAGCGTGATATAGTCTATCAGCTTTATAGATCTTATTCCGTGATTCGGCAGCGTCTTCTCCAAAACAACCGACTGGAAGTGCAGTATTCTTCATTATTTCTTTGGAGTGAATAAGTACTTTGTGGACCGTAGGTGTCATTGGTAACCAAGGATACTTGCTTTGAATACATTCTGCAGTATGAAAACAATATTTTTCAAACTTCTCCAAATTCAAAGGCAATTGGCATGATAGACATATTAGAATTATCTTCAAACGAAATATTACTTCTTGGTCAACGCCTGTAATTCTTGCAAATTTCGCATGCTCCGCAAATGCCCTACGAGAAGTATTCCCGTCGTTCGTGGTACCACATCCACCTATTTTTGGAAGATCCACCCTGAGACTGAGTTCTGTCCAAAACGAGGTTTGGACATCTGCTTTCTTTTTTTTAACTGCCTCCTTATCATCATATTCTCTTATCTGCCATTTCTTAATATAACTTTTATAGGCTAGATGCAGCACAAACTCGAAAAATCGAATCCAGCAATGTAATGGACTTATGCCATACTTTAAATTACTTTCAATCGGACGAAATTTTTCGGAATAATAGTTTTTAATATTAAGAAAGTCCTTTGGCTTTGCGCCATAAATAGGACAAGCTTGAGTAGATTTCGTTCCTGTCAGGACATTCAAAACTTTTCCGTCGATAACCGTCAGGTACAATCTAAAAGTTATTTCAATACTTTTATTTGTATCGATTTTTATTCTCAGTTTTTTCAATTTCTCAGTTTGTTCTTTTAAATCCAATTCTTCTTTTAAAATAACTTCTTTAGTTTCCTTTATAAATTCTAACTTTAAAGGGCGACAAAACCTAGTTGACTGTGGCGTCCGATTATTCCAAAGAATTGTTCCTGACGTATCCAAAAGTCTTAAAGGAATTATGGTGGTGGCCAAAAGGGAAGATTCTGTGACGTTAGATGTGCTAGGATACTGATAACTTTGTTGGTAAAGAGCTTGCCCACTGCTGCTATCAAATCCATAGCTAAGAATCAGTTCAGCTGATATCAAGTTGTTTTTATTGGAATTCATAACAGCTAGAATAACTTCTTTTTGTAGCTCCACTATTCTTTCTCCTGTGTGCGATATAAGCATTTGTAAAGGCAATTTGGCGATTTTTTCACTAACATCGATACCATTTGGCCTACAGCTTTTTTTCGTTTCTAGGATTTGCATGTATGAAGGAAATATGTTAGCGTTTCTTTGTTTACATATCTCACGAATGCTGCGGTATTGCTCTTTCGAAAAGTTATTTTCAAGAAAAAATGCTAACGCTTCCTCATTCGAAAGTGTAATAGGTGTTTTTCTTTCTTCCAAACACAATTTGCGCATTTTTCTTGGTCTTGTTGGGCTTCCCATTGATTCTGTAAGAACCACTGCCAAATCAGTTCTTCCTTGCTTACGAGCTGACACTGACGCCGCACGGACCAACAAATCAGTTTCATTGTTTTTTGCAGAAGAAAGCTCGGAGGCTTCTCTCCTCTTACTCCGATCCGATTTTTTGGCATATGACAGACGAGGGCGTCCAGCTCCAGATGAACTTGCTTCTGTTATATTTTCTGGAACATAATCTCTATGACGCTTTTCGAATACTGACTCTGAATTTAGCCAAACTGCATGTTGAGCTTGAAAGTCGTTCAGCCTTCTGTGACTCTTTTCCCACATTGATGAAAGATTCTTGCAAAATATTCGAACTTTTTCTTTCAAATAATATAAAAATTCATCTGAATTTGATTGGTCTGTTCTTTTTTCGAGTAAAAAATTTAAAACAAGTTGATGTCTTTTTTCTTTTGTGTGCTCCTGCAGCCAAATTTGAACAAGCTCTGAATTTTTAAAGAAGAGGTGGTCTGGAAAAAAACAAATTTCTCAGAAACCGCAAAAAACCGCAAATCAGGAGTTAGAACATGGACACATGACATCAAAATTTACTATTTTCTTTTTGTCTTAGGTCTACCGAATGCTACCGAAATTGTATAGGCTACTATTAAGTTAGGACTTAAAGAAAACTCATTAATCACGATGGTTACGTACTTGTTATATTTTTTTTTAACATTGAACATTTTTCCAATATTTTTTGTTATTAAATAATTAAAGTACTCACTTTCACCTTTATTTTCCATACTTTACTTTGTTTGTCACTTTTTCCGTTTAAACACAGCAAACAATATAAAAACACTAAATTGAGAGCGCACGCAATTATTCTTTCAACTCTTCTAATGTATGCCAGCTGTGTTGGTACGCTGTCTAACGGTAAATTGTTGTTTACTAATATATGATACATTTTTTGTTGCTCTAAGGTATTTACTACCAGATTGTTATGAGAAAACAACAATATGAAACATTAAAAAATTTTAATTTTGGCCATGGAAAGCGGTCGCTGCGACCATAGTGCATTCCATAAAAAAGCTGCATATTATTTTGATAGTCTTTTACTGTATGCAGCAACTGTGTGATTTCTGAAATAAAAAAACAAATAAAGTTTACATCGCCATAGTGCATCGAAAAAATACAGATTATATGCGAATGTTATGCTATGTTCTCACTATAGGGGTTAAGTACTTAACCCGATACTTTAACTCAAAGCGTTCATATCAGTTTCGAGCGAGTTAAGGGTTACTGAAGTCATATGATTTTGACAACTAAAAAAAGCGCAAAGTAAAGCATCGGAAAATTTTAAGTAAACAACTAAAGAAAGGCGCAAAGTAAAGCATCGGAAAATTTTAAATAAAATGGAATTTGTGTTATTAGAAATATTTAATGAAGCTAAAAGAGCAAAAGGAATTCTGGAAGCAGTTATTTCAGAAGACCATTGCAATGTCCGCAGAAACAAAAAACGATTAATGGAGGTAATGGTGAAAGCGGCATCCCAAAATGTTCCACGACCTCGCAGAGTATGGACATATGTTAGAATTTTATTTCAAGAGGAAATGTCAGAGTGTAAATACATGTATATAATACTTTTAGAAACGTTTTGGATTGTTCTGGGAAAAAGATGTTTCGCAAAATGATGATGCATTCTTCAAAGAAAGTTTCCGTGTCGATCGTACAACTTTCAATATATTGGTGCAAAAATTGAAGAATTTAAAAAAAAGAGATACTCCATTTCGGAAATGCATTCCATTGGAAAAGCGAATCGCTATTGCACTGTACACTCTAGGGTCATCTGCAGAGTACCGCACAATTGGGCGACTTTTTGGAGTGGGAAAGTCAACCGTTTGCACGCTTCTGGATGAATTCTGCAAAGAGTGTTGGATGATGCTATCTCCAGATTTTTTGCCACGCGAATTCCTCACGCAGGAAAAAATCGAGGATTGTGTACGAGGATTCGAAGCCATAGGTTTTCCTCAGTGCTTTGGAGCAATTGGTAATGAAAAATCCCAAACCGAAAATGCAAGCAGAACTAATGATTTTATTCACAGATGGATGCCATATTGAAATTAAGCCGACTGCTGAGGATGCTGCAGATTATTATAATTTCAAGGGCTGGCACTCAGTGATATTGTTTGCGTTGGTGGATTTTAGGTATGCATAGTAACTATTTGTAATTTGTTTTATTAAAATTTTTGTATTCTATCAGATACCGTTTTATGTATGTGAACGTTGGGTATCCTGGACGATGCAATGATTCAACAATTTTTGAATCTTCCAAATTGAAAAAGGTTTTCCAGGAATCTGCACTGCCACAAGAAAATGCGAAAATTATTGAAGGGGTTTCAGTTCCTGTGATGCTTATAGGAGATTCAGCGTTTAAATTTTCAAAAACGGTAATGAAGCCATATCCGTTCTTGGTTGATCTAATTGCTCCTGAAAGAACTTTTAATAAAAGTCTGTCCAGAGCCAGAAGAGTAGTTGAGAATGCTTTTGGACATATAAAAGCCAGATTCCGCAGAATAGGCAAGGGAATAGATAATGCTCCGAGCAAAGTTAACCGAATATTGCTATGTTGCTGTGTGTTGCATAATTTTTTCAACCACCACAACAGTCACATTAATGAAGTATGGTTGGAAATGCAAGCGAGCAATGAAATCCAGCAACGATTAAGCCAACCTGAAACAAGCAATTGTTGCACTGACAATGATCCCTCAGCAGAAGAAGGAAGAAGAGCTGTGGCAACTTATATTTTTGAGAAAGAAAATTAACTTTTGATTCAATTCCTTTTTATATTTCTATTCATAACTTAAACACTATAATAACAAGTAAGGGTGTTATAGTCAGGCGAGCCTGACAATAGAATACCCGACATAGACACATAATTTTTAATATCAAGAGGTGTTTAAGGGCATAAGGAGCCCCATATACCGACTTTTGTTAAAGTTCTAAATAAAAACCGCTCTTTTGCCACGTCCACTTTTCAAATTTTTTTGGAATTGTAATCGGACCCTTATATATACGCTCAAATTCTAAGTTTCATTGAAATATTTCAATAAAGTCTGATTTTGAGGCATTTTTGGGATTTTTGTGACAGACCCTAGTACTAGAGGTACCCTTAATAATGGTCCGATCGATTTTTTTGGGAAGGACGTTACTGGCTATCAAGGAAGTATACGTGCCAATTTTTGTTCAAGGCCCATTGGTATTTCGGGAGTAGGAAACAATATTTGAAAAACGCCCTTATGCCACGCCCACTTTTCCAATTTTTTGAAATCGTATTACTTGCCTTTAAACATGTTCAAATATCAAATTTCATCAAAATATCATGAAAAACTTTTATTTTAGAGCAGTTTTTGTGATTTTCGTAACAGAGCCTAATACTGGAGGTACCCCTAAAAATTGTCCGATCGGGTCCATTCTCGAACATGTTCTTACTCATTTCCCGGTGAGCACGCATACCAAATTTTGTCAAGATAGATCAACTCCTTCGATAAGATAACTGTATACGAACAGACAGACAGACGGACAGACAGACAGACGGACGGACATGTCTAAATCGAATCTCCTGGTGACACCGATCATTTCTTTAAATATTTTGTATGGTCTATCTCGAATGGTTCTGGGTGTTACACACAACCCAACAAACGCAATATACCCTCGACACAGAGTGTGTCGGGTATAAAAATTGCTGAATAGCATATCTTTAATATGTTTAAGAAGGAGTTCTCTGGATCGAAATTGCTTTCAGCAATTTTTAGTGATTTATTTTTAAAGAGAATAAAAACGTTGAATCACAAAATCTCCCCATAGGTGATATGTCAGCTAAAGTGATTGCCATTTTTCCCCTATTTCTTGGGACGAAAATGTATAGCCACGTTCACCTAAAGCCACGCGCATTTCTTCGTGGATGTGCGAATTTTTCCTAGGCCCGCGAAGTTCGGCCGCTTTTTCAGCCCAAAAATCAAAAAATATTGCTTCCGCTTTAGGGACATCACCACTCATTTTCGGCAGATGACAACTTCCGGTCAGTGTCGTATTAAATTTTTATCCGGTTTTTGTTTTCGGTGTTAGCAAATGTAACTGAAAATTTCAAATGCAACTCTGCGCTAACCTCAGAGTTAAATGTTAACCCGGGGTTTATTTTCGGGTTAGATGATTTTTTTTTATATGCGTTTTGACATTTGAAACCCTGGGTTTCGCCGATAACCCTAACCCGGCCTAGTGAGAACATAGCATTACATTTCAAAAAATAACTGGCCCCCCTTTTAAGAATTTTAACTTTAGACGATAAACGCTTGCAAGCCAATCGTATACGTTTGACTATACAAATCGAAACGATAAATTCAATTCGTAATACAAAATAAGACAATGCAAGCGTTTATTGTGTATCGTAAAAATTCATAATAGGGGAGTGGGTCAATTAAGCAGATTAAGCTGTTGTGCAACTATTGAGTTGACGTCCTACCTCTTTCTACAGTTACGACCATTGGTACAGGGTAATTTGTTTATTTAAATAGAGTTCGGTATATGAATGTTTTAAGAACAGAATGTATTAAAATTTTTGTAAAGAAAATCCATTTATTTCGAATTTTTTGGAGCAGTGTAGATGTGTAGGAAAAAGTTCAAAATTGGAATTTTGAAGAAGTAATGACATTGTGAAAATTCGTTCTTTCGAGGAAAAATAAATGTAATTTGTAGTAATTTTTGCACATTTCCAGAGCAAATGTAACAAAGTATTAAGAGAAATACAAATTTTTCAATATTGGAGGTTGTTAAAAAAGTTTTAGCACTTTTTTTGTCTGAAGAAAACTTATTCCAGCACCTTAATAATTGATCGAAACAATTAAAAACTTCGCATTGTTAAAAAGAGACCATCACCTTTCGTTAAAAGTCCTCAATAATATGAAGTACTAAATGGAAGGTTAAAATTCGAAGCAGATAGGGATCACAAATATTAAAGTCTATATTACTTTCATACCAGCGAAATGTTCAGGCATAGACCAATATTCCAGCAATGCACTGAAAACAAACCCATTTCTGCTAATTATGTGTGACGACTGTATGCAATACATACAGAACGTTGACCTCGTAGTGACAGAAATTAAAGAAGCAGTGCAAAAGAATAGCAATTACTTAAAAGAATATAGACTCCAGTTCAATGGCTGCTTCAAATCCAACGAGAGTGAAATAAAACAGTTGCTCGAGGCAATCGGGTCGCGTTACATGGAGAGAGTAAGAAAGGTAGCTTAAGTGCAAGTATGTGAAAAAAAAAGTGAAGTGGAGAAGAAAATGGCATCGTTTTCACACAAAAAATCAACCAGAAAACTGGTTAAATCAAAAGGAAAAACATACAAAACGGCTTCAACAAAGAATATTTTTAATTTAACAATTTTTCTTGTTGAAAAAAAAAAAGATTTTCCTTTTGAATCAACCATATTTCAGGTTGAATTGAAATGATAATTTTCAAAAATGGATTCAAATTTAAATTGTTGAACTAACCACAGACATAATTGAAATGACAAGATAATTTTTAAAATAAAAATATTTTTTTTTAAATACCTATACAAGAAGAAATGCCAAAAATTTTAATTAACGTTTTGAGCAAATAGCCACAGAGCCCTCTGCGGAACATAACCCCAAAAATAGCCATCGGATTGCCTTCATTCGATTTTGTCACGCCGTTGTCGTGAATGCTTTCACAATGCTTAAAAAGTTCTAAGATGAATAAATCTCTTATATGTCCTATTTTATAAAGCAAATGAGAATTATACGGAACGAAAAGAAATGTAATTAAACATTTTTCCTTTAAATCAACCAAAAATGTTGTTGACTCAACCATTTTTCTTTTGAAATTTTTGTTCTGCTCGAAAATCAAAAGGACTGTGAATAACAATGCGCCCTTTTAAAAAAATCATGGTTAAGTTCGCTCAGTGCAGAAGCAATTAAAGAACAAACTAGCCTAATCTGTCGAGAGATTGATAGTAACAAAAGCGACAATATGAAGACATGTGAGGAGGTGAAAAAAATAGAGAGGAATGAAATCGGCGTCGAAGCTCAGAAAAGATTTGAAGTGTACACCTGTTGTGCTTAAGCCAAAGAGTGCGCAAGATATTGAGAAAGCAAAGAGCGAAGTGAAAAGTAAAATCAAGCCAGCTGATCTGAAGGCAAAAGTTGATGTGCTGAAATATAAGCAAAACGGAGCGAAATCAATACAGTTCGCAACAAACCAGGATCGTGATATTTTAACTCGAGAGATTAAAGAAAAAATGGGTGAAAATTATTATGTTGAGCTGCCGGGATTACGGAATCCTAAAGTTGTTATAACGGAAATGAGAGATGAAATCGACGAGAAAACCATAATTGAGACAATAAAAAAAAAATAATAATACAGAATTCAAAATCATAAAGTGTATCAAAATTTACAAATCGAAAAAAAATCCACGACTGTATAACGCAATTTTTGAGCTGGTTGGGCAGGCGTTTCACAGATCAATGAAGGAGGCAAGAGTAAACATCGGATGGAATAGATGCGCCGTTTATGAGTGCCTTAACGTGCTTAGATGCTTTAAATGCTGGGGATTCAACCACAAATCGTATGCTTGTAAAGAAAAAAAATCAAATATGTGCAAAATGTGGGCTGGTCGGTCATAGGCATCAAGGCTGTAAAAGTGTGACGGCGAATTGTATTAATTGTGTAAAGGCTAAGGAGCAACTAAGGTTGAAGGACATAAGAACGGACCATGATAGCAGGGACAAAAATTGTGTAATCATGCAGAAAAAGATGAGGCAAGAGGCAGAACGAGTGCAGTATTAGCAGCAAAAAAAAAAATTTGATAAAGTGTCTATATCTCAACATTGGTGGAATGCGAACTAATTATGAGCAGTTAAAGGTGCTAGCAGCTGAATGTGATTTTGAATTTATTGTTTTGTCGGAAACACATTTAACGGAAGTGATAGAGGATTCTGAAATATATATATGTAAAAGGATATAACGTAATACGATGTGATAGTATATCAAGTCATACGGGCGGTGTTGCAATATATGTAAAAGGAGAATGGCAAATCCAGTCAACTAGAGCGACGGCTATAGACAAAAAGATTTGGTGGTTATTGGTTAAAGTGCAATATCATAAAAATCCAATATGAGTTAATAAGTGTGTACAGATCACCGCATAGAGCTAACTCCCCAGAAATAGAATTCATTGAATTTTTTGCACCCAGGCTGGCGGAAATTGATCAGGTGAGCCCTATAATATCAATGGGTGACTGCAATATAAACTGGTTCGAGATCAGTGCAAGTAAGAAGCGGCTGAAACAAATAATTACAGACAGTGCATTGAAGCAAATAGTGGAAGAGCCGATGAGGATAACTGAATTGTCATCGACGTTAATAGACTACGTGATTACAAATTTAAAAGAATTAAAGTTCACATAGTGAGCGACTTTAAAATAAGTGACCACGAATCGCTTAAAATTTAGATTAGTGTTCAAAGGCAAAGAAGTCATCCTGCGGGCAAGCGCATTTTGTCAGTGCAATTCAACAAAAGGCATTTCTGTGATATTTTGACAAATAGTAATTTTATAACTGTACCCAATCTTGAAAACTGTGACATAATGGCTGTGCTATTTAGCGGTTCTATAAGCAATGCTCTCAGCGGAATGATTAGAATAGGAATATAAATAATAAAACGAACTGTGATATGTGGTACGATACCAGACTTCGAAATATTAAGGAGCGAATGCTGAAAATGTATAGCAAAGCGGTAATAACACAAAGTTACGTCGACAGGTGCAAATATAGAGAAATTAGAAATAAATATGCCAAAGCTTTAAAAAGCCAGAAATACGTATGTCCGAAGAACAATTGAGAATTCGAGAGACCAGAAAAAAATGTGTCGGAATAATAAAAATTTTATGCTAAACCAAGAATGCCGAGAGATAAATAGACTGAAAATAAATAGAACAACAGTGATTAAACCAAGTGATATAGCAAAAAGCATGAATGACTATTTTGTTGGTAGTATAGAAGGAAAACGTAATAATATACAACGCGCTCCATATGCAAATTTGATCGAAGAAAGCGGCAGTGTATTTGTATTCAAAGAAATTAACATAAATGAGGTAAAATTAATTATATATGCAGTAAACAAAAAACGAGAATTTAAAGGTTTGACAGCGCGTATGTTAATGTCAGCATTCGATATTATTCGTCCGAGTTTTTTGATATTAATAAATTCATCCCGAGCATCGAGTTCGTTCCCCGAGTGTTGGAAGGAAGCTAGATTCGTTCCAATAGAAAAAGTCAAAAATGCAGATAAGCCTGAAAACTTCAGGCCAATAAACACGCTTACACTGGAGAGTAAAATCCTGGAAAAAATTGTGCGCAACGAGCTAGCTGATTATTTTTAGTCGAATAACCTGCTATCAGGTCGTCAGTCAGGGTTCAGGAGTAGGCACAGCTGTGAATCATTGCTGAGTCTGGTTGTACCAAAATAGAAAGAGGATGTGGATGCCAAGAACTGTGTAGTCGCTGTTTTTCTAGACCTGCAACGAGCGTTCGAAACAAAAGACAGGAAAATTCTTCTCATGAGGCTGGAAAAGTACGGAATCAGAGGCGTAACGCTGAGATGGTTTGAATCTTATCCAACTGGAAGAAAGCAGAGAACGAGAGTAGACAGCGAGCTCTCGAACGAAAGGGAAGTGAATTTGGGCGTTCTGCAGGGTACAATATTAGGAACTCTATTATTCATCATATACATCAATGGCATAGAAAATGTAGTCCGGTCGGCGAAAGTGTGCCTATTTGCCGATGGCACGCTTATATACGTATGCGGAAGTTCGCCGGACGTATTCAGCGGATAAACGACGACTTAGAAAGCATAAGAAAATATTTAAGGGCGAACAAGCTGAGCCTTCATACAAGGAAGACTAAAGCGATAGTAATAAATAGCGAAACTGAGAGAAATATAGTGATTGATGGCGACGTGGTGGAGAAAGTAACTGAAATAAAATATTTACGAGTGGTGATTGATCGGAAACTAAAATTAAATATGACGAGTGCTATTAATATATAAAATGTACTTATAAAACCATATGCTGCTCAACAATAATAATTTTATGTGCGAATCATAATGTAGCCAGGCTATAAAGGTTGCAAAACAAGGGAATGAGGTCTGTTCTTATGTGTGGTAGTTTTGTGTTAATTGGTTTTATGTAAGAATGTCTGAAGTGGATGTCTATAAACCAAAGACTAGAAATGAATGTATTAATAATTATTTTTAAGATTAAATTTAATTTTCTGCCTGCATATTTGAGTTCGCAGTTAAGCTATGTCTCGAGTGTTCAACCGCACAACCCAAGAAAAAGTGAAGATTTTAGAACGTCTGGTGCAAATTCTAGTGCAGATTAAAATATTTTAATGTACAAAGGCCTGAATGTATACAATAGTCTGCCTAATGAAGTTAAGAATGAGATTAAAATATCCAGATTTAAAAGTTAGGTCGTTAAATTTGTAAAATAAAACTATGAATGATATCGAATGTAAATTATCAAATGTTATAAAATAGCATCATAATTGCTAAATATATATACTACTACTACTACTTCTATCATTTTGGTTATTGGGAGACGGAAAAACTTCGTTTGTGGGCTGAGTAATATTATCCGGTTCAAAAATAAAATTGTTTGGGAGACTCAATATTAAGTCTTTCGTTTCCTGATTTTCTGTAACAGAGATTTTATTTTAAGATTAAATATTTTGGTGGCATTCGAAATTAAATACCTTTGTCATTGTGCGGCCTCGAAATTTGCAGCAACCTCTTCTTGGGAAAAGGCGTTGTAGTCAGCTCCATTAATTAAAAGAATGAAATATTTCATGCAGAACTGGAATTAATAAGTATTTATTATCAATTGGAATCGAAAAATATTTAAAAGCAATTTCGTCTTCAAAAAGGATGTTCATATTTTCATTAACTTCAGTCACAAGGGAAAATCCCTAATGCCTCTAAAGAAATCAAAGGATACCCAACAAGCAAGATAGGGAAATCTGACCAGCATTAAGTCCATTCGACCTAGTTTGGTTGAATTTTCCCTATTTTTGACCGTTTTTTTGCCTTATAAATTACCTGTCTTTAAAGTCTTTTTTTCAAGGTAGAAATAACTTAAATTCTACCTTTGCGATGCCTTCAAAGTCATTTCAACTTTTAATAAAATTGTTGGTTGAAAAAATGTTAAAAATGCCCTCCTTAATGCCTTAGAAGTGACTTGACTTTGATTTCGAAATTATCTGAAGTTTTTAAGGCATATAAACCAAATTTTTACCTTAAATTCAAGTATCAAGTCCGTTTTACTTTAAAGGCTATATTAAGGCAAAAATTGACTTATTTTATTGGATACTTCAACGTATAAGTCGAGTAGTCTTGATTTTTCGACCTTAAAGTCAAATTGTCGATTAGGACGAAATAAGTCAAACTAAAAAAATCATATGCCCTGTTCTGCCCTATATTTGCCCAATTCATAAGAGCGTGAATGTTTTCGATCTAACGTAGCGCCAAAGAGCATGATGCTCTCAGCTCTCACTGCGCAAATGACGTCACGTCAGAACTTCTCATATGACGCTGATGTTGTTTTGAGTGTAACTCAAGCCAATTTTTGTGTTTTATTTATGTTTATTTTTATGTACAAATGCAGTAAATTTGTGTTTTATTTCAAATATTTAAAATTACAATAAGGGTCCTCATGGAACGCAGCTACACCGTGTAAACTGAGAAAAGTTAATAAAACTGTCAAATTTTGTATGAAATTTTGACTTTTTTACTTACTTAACTCAGTTTACACGGTGTAAATGTTTTGCATGAGACCCCTTAATGTTTTTCTTTTTTGAAAATAGTAGGTAATGTTTTCAATATTTTTCTATAGAGTAAAAAAGACATATCGTTAGCTTAATATAGATGATTTTCGTAGATGGTCATATCATATACAGGCATGCTCTAGAATCTGAATTCATTTCGACTAAAAATTCAATTTGAAATGCACAAATATTTTGAAGGATTACATTTTAAACCGAAAACAGTTTTATGGGAAATATAAAATGGTTAAACAATTTTACAGTATTCAATTACTTAGACTTTCTTATAAAAAAGTCAAAACTACAAATCTTCCTCTTTTATTCAGTTATTTTTTTTCCAGTAAAATACTGAAAATGCATGTTACGCCCTTTTTATATTAAGCTTATATTTAAGTATGCCCCTCCGTCTGTTCATTTGTCCGTCTTTTCATTTGTCCGTCTGTTCATTTGTCCGTCTGTCTGTCTGTCTGTCTGTCTGTCTGTCTGTCTGTAAGAGAATACATTTATTATTTTCCAAAGTAAAAAGTTTTGAGTTTTAATGCATTAATTCAAACATAAATATATGCCCAGTTTGTTGACCGGGACCAAAACTCGATTTAGTTAAATCTCGGCGTAAAATACAACAAAAAAATAGCATTTTTTAATTAAATCGTTAGTTAAATGAGGAGCTTAGGAACAAAAGGTGACATTTACGTGTTTGCAATTTTTGAGTTTTTCATTTTTATACGACTCAAAAGGTTGACTTTTATCATTATCCGCTAAGATTAGTTTAAAAAGTTACTTGCTTCGTAGAAAAATGAGCTTGAAAAGCTGCTTCTGGGGCAAAAAGTTACTTTTTAATATTTATTTTCTCAATTTACTCAAAAAAATAATATGTGTAAATGTCACCTTTTGTTCCTAAGCTCTTCAAATATAAAAATAAAACACAAAAGTTCCCTTGATTCACATGCAAGACAACAACCACGTCATGAAAAACTCCTTCATGACGTCACGCCATATCTCTTTCTATTTGCGCTAAATGTACATTGCACGCACGTGTTTGTGAAATGTCGAGTATTTTGGCGGAATATTTACTTTCAAGGCGAATTAAAGGCAAAACGCCGAATTAGGTCGAAATGTCTCTAGAATGCCTCAATAAGTTGGAATACCTTATTGGTACTAAAATAAATAACAAAGGACCTGATAAGGCTACTTGAACGAAAAATGCCTTAATAAGTCATTTTAGGTCAGAAATTATTATAAAAAAACTTGACTTGTAAGTTTAAAATACTTAAATAGGGCATTCCAAATTATAGGTCGAAATTTCAAAGTGAATTTGACCTATTTGGTTAAGAAAACAAGGATATTCGACTTTGTGGTCCATGTTTACGTTCTGCCATCTTGTTTCGTATTTCAGTTTGCAAAATCTTCTTCTCAATCTGTTTCAGTATGAAAAAAAAATTTTTTTAAATAAAATTTTCTTTTATTTTTCATAATTGAAATGGCCCGTGAAAAATTCAGAATTGCAAGAAATACTTTCACCATAAATCTTAGCTGGCATATATAATTTGGTTTTATGAATCGAAAATATTTTTCCATAAAACCCATATTATATTTATTCTTTTTTTCAAATAACATAAGTAGTTACTAGAATTTTCATTATTTCATTCATTGCACTATGTGTAAATACATATTAATAAGTAAGAAATTATTATACCTATATCTTTCTCTTTTTCTCTACTTGAATTCATTTAATTCATAAGCCCAATTTGGGTGAAAATTTCGTAATTTCGACGTCCTTTTGACTTCTTTTATACTTATTTTTGGTCGAACTGCATTCTTAACTCCCTAACTTTAACAACTAAATGCCTTACTATGTCCTATTATTACTGCCAATCGACTTCCATTCTATTCCCCACTTTCGACGAATCAACGTCGAATGGACGTAATTTTGCTTTATTTAGGTCAGGTCAAACAAATAGTGTGCCCTTAAACGCAGTCGAATCGACTTATTTTCGACCTATTTTGTTAGTTGGGTACTCAAGGTAGCTGCCGAAATTTTCTAAAGGATACCCCCATAAAGTCCTCCGCTGATTTCGTGTACCAATCGCTACTATTTTGAAAGGTCCTTTATTTTTGAGAAAGCAAAAAGAATCTTTTCCCTTGAAAATAGTGACATCAAATTTAAATGACTTTTCACTTTTTGGCGTCTCTTTAATACTACTTCTCTAATTGTTCCTATAAAAACTTTGTTGAAGCACTTGATTTGGTTTTCGAACTACTTTTTCAAATGATGCATAAAATTCTCAAATTTATTAGCTGAAAAATTATCTGATGGCCCATAGAACCTCACACACTCACTTAAATGCAGCGGACCATGTATTATGTTAAAACTTATCAAATGTTCAACAAAAATATTTGCAAATGCTCCAAAGAACTCTTCCAAAATTTCTTGGGCAACATGAAGCTCAGATAAACAAGTTTTTGGACACGAAAGCAGTCTAACAGCTGTATGTAATAACCAAAAGTTATTATATAAATCTTCACTGACACAATCTTTCAGGACATATATCCCAGCGTATAACAAAACCTGCTTAAACTCCGTTGCCTTCCAAATATTAAAGTCTTTCAACGAACGACAAGACCTTTCGCACTCAGAAAGAACAAGACTAGCCAGGTAATCAAGTTTTTTATCCATTACATCCAAGTTCGTTTTGTTCACCGCTAAGCCTAGCTATTTCTTAGTGACTCCAAGATCAATTAAATGCATTGCATCGCTTGGAAATTGTGTGATCATTTTTACACCAATCGATTGAAGGATATTAATTGCATCTCTGAAGCAGCTTGTGTGATGGCTTATATCCTCTCTTAAACTGAACATTTCATCCGTTCAAATTTGTCCTATACTCTTTGAAAAACTGACCCTGTTATTTAAATAAACTCCTTTTTGAGAGCATTTAGGACAACTATTTTTCTCTGTGTGATATTGAACGCCTGTAACAAAGGTACGTGCTGGTGAATCGCAAGTGAAAAGTTTTATTTGAAAATTTTTTACACTCGAACCAATGACTAAGCCTTTTTTTTTTGCAAACTTTTAACTTCATCTACGAACTCCCTCAAAAAGTCGTTCACATTTTTTGGTTTCCCTGTTCCTGAAAAACATCCTACCACAATTGGTGGTTTGCAAGGGAAACGTACAACTGAGCCCATTATTGGCCAAAAAACGTGCCGCGAACTCTTAAATAACGACAGTCCATCTATTCCGATGTCTAACGAAATTTTATTAACGGCTTCAAAGGTGTCACACGAATTTTTGGTAAAGTGGTCTTGAATGCCATAAAAGCAAAAATCTCCAGGTGGCATTTCCATTATGTTAGGCACTTTCTACATATGTCCACCTAGGAGTGTCCTAGCAGTAGAAGGAAGACCACTTATACCACTTATACTTTTCAACAAATGGGTTGTTGTATTTTAGGGTACATTGTTTCTAACGGCCCAACTCTTCAGCTCAGGACAGATTGGTGTTTTTTCATAAACGTACGTCGTGCCGGCTTTTGAATTCAAAGCAACATCATCACTCAATTCCAGCTCTTCACTCTGTTTGTCCACTTAGGGTGAACTAGAGCTAGCCCTTTCTTGGTCGTTTGCATCACCGGGTGAAGTTTCATTTTGGTGTGTTTTTTCCACTTGCTCCAATTTTTTATATTTCTTCTTCAGCTACCACTTATACGTATTAACCGTTCTCTTATTCAATTTAATTAATGCTATGTTCTCACTAGGACGGGTTAGGGTTATCGGCGAAACCCAGGGTTTCAAATGTCAAAACGCATATAAAAAAAATCATCTAACCCGAAAATAAACCCCGGGTTAACATTTAACTCTGAGGTTAGCACAGAGTTGCATTTGAAATTTTCAGTTACATTTGCTAACACCGAGTACAAAAACCGGGTAAAAATTTAATAAGACACTGGAAGGAAGCTTTCCCGTGCAGAAAATGAGTGGGGAAGGATGCACGTATTTGGATATGTAAATTTTGATCATAGGTCGTGGAACGTTTTGTGATGCCGCTTTCACTATTAGCTCCATTAATATTTTTTTGTTCCTGCGGATATTGCAATGGTCTTCTAAAATTATTGCTTCCAATATTCCATTCGCTTTTTCAGCTTAAAAATCCATTTTTATTTGCAACTTCTCGATGATATAGTATATCAGATATACCTTGCGCAATTTTTATATTTCAAACTCCCAAGCCGGACATTATCGCATGCATGTAATGCAAACCAAAAAAACTTCACTAACAGTAAGGGTTAGTAATGCGAGTAGCCGCAGTATGAATTTTCACCACTTCGGAAGTAGTGCAGAAGTAGTGCACTTTCCGGCTGGGTCATATGACGTTAGTAAACCTTAACTCGCTCGAAGCTGATATGAACACTTTGAGTTAAAGCATCGGGTTAAGTACTCAACCCCTATAGTGAGAACATAGCATAAGAAGTTGTTATAACTTAATAAAAATTTGTATTTAAAAACCTTTAATTTTATGAACAAAAAATACAATTCTAACCTCGAGTAACCAAAACGCACGCTTCTTTTTGCACTGTCCGGTTCAATATGGCAGGGTCTATTCGCACACGATTTTTTACGGGAACGTTGTTCGATGATTTTTATTAATAAACATTTCAACTTTTTATTATTTATACTATTAAATTGCAGTTAATCTTTCGACACTTTCCGTCCACGCTTGCTAAAATTTTCCACTGCAATGAGCAATATTGCTTTTTACTTAGAGACGTACAAAATCCGAATTCCTCAAAAGAAGTACCCAGTACAGCATAAAAAACAAGTAAGAAAGCTAAAAACGGTCAAGCCCGACTTTGAAATACCCAGCGTCCCGACATTATGAGCGCACTATGTTTTGCTTCTCTATTTGTGGGCGTGGCAGTGAGAGGGCAACATAAATTATTTCCCTACACCTTTCATTGGCCTTGGTCAACCTATGTTGCGAATCTGAATCTTCTACGCCTTTTACTTCGGAAGTCACAAAAATCTTCATTTGTGGGCATGGCATTGGGCGGGCCACATAACATTTTTCCCTCCCATTTTCCCATTTCCCAATTTACTTAGGATCATACTCGGACCCCGATATACATGTGTGCTAAATTTCGACTTCATTGGTTCAGCCGTTTCGGAGGAGATCCGACCACGGACGGACGGACAGGCGGACAGACGGTCAGACGGACAGACGGTCAGACGGACAGACGGTCAGACGGACAGACGGACATGTCTAAATCGATTCAGTTTTTGATCCTGATCATTTCTATATATATTTTTCTATATCTTCGGAGCTTATTTCTCCCTGTTACAAGATTTGCACAAACCTGATATACCCCGCTTACGCTGGGTATAATAAACATCACTATGAATGGAAGTTTTTTGATGCATTCATTTTTTAGTGAAGCCGATAAAAGTTTGCATGTAGTTTAGTGTCCCAAAAAAAAAAAATTGTTTTAAATTTCGTAGCTGCTCAGGCAGTTTATGAAAGCTAAAGGGGTAAGTATTTTTCAGAATTTTTTCAGATTTTTTGGAAAACGTTTAGAGGTCCCCCAAAGCCGTTTTTCTCTAGTTAACAGAGCTTTTGGACTTCCTTTAATTGTAAGCATATTTTCATTTACGATGCACTCGTTTTGAGTCTTGCTGCCATCGTGTCATCGTTATGGTTTAACACTTGTGTTCCTATCATTTTTCTAAATAAAACATCGTTTAGCAAGAGAAGGCGTGCAAAATTTAAAGAGAATTTTCCCGAAACAACGGTTTTTGACTTAAAAAGTAATGATCAATTGGCACAGATATTATCAATGTACATTTAAAAATGCAAATTGAACTTGCACTTTAAGTATGCAATAAATTTTTCAAGAAGTTTCCATAATTCTGTTATACAGAAAACTGAGAAAATTTTTAAATCACATAAGCAAAGACTGTTAAAAATATACCCCTTTATGTATGCAAAAAATTGTTTTTAGGTTATTACCTTACCATCGCGAAAGTAAATAAATATTTTAATATTTACACGCTTTAACAAACGCACAGTCTATCAAACTGCATCATTACTTTTTCATAGTTTTATAGTAGCTTAAGAAGTTATGACACCTTGTTTATGCTGTTAAAGTAAATTTTTGAAAAAATTTGAGATTGTCGCTGAAAATAGACCACGAGAACAATCGAACGTTTTGCTCTTTCAACAGAGACGGAAAGATTAAACATTTTTCTTTTGACACGATGGCAGCAAGACTCAAAACGAGTGCATCGTAAATGAAAATATGTTACAATTAAAGGAAGTCCAAAAGCTCTGTTAACTAGGGAAAAACGGCTTTCGGGGACCTCCAAACGTTTTCCAAAAAGTCTGAAAAAATTCTGAAAAATACTTTACCCCTTTAGCTTTCAAAAAACGCTTGTGCCCAGAAAAAAAAAATTTTTTTGCGACACCCTAATGTAGTAGTATACTTCTGCTCAGTTGACCAAAACATTCGCTTGCGATTCGAAAGCGAACGTTAACGCGAACTTTAAGCGAACAAAACGTTCGCTTTCGCATTCGAGAATAGTTCGCTGGCACACACTTTGTCGCTCAGTTATTGGCATGTAGGAGTGTAGGTCTAACTCTTCTTCTTCTTAAGAGCTACGCTGCTTCAACATATGCATATAGCACGAGGAAAAGAGAAGCATGCGATGGCAGCGAAATCTTTAGCTCTGCTGTGGTGAAATGCATATCATTTCATTTCATTTATTTCACTTATAGCATGTCCTCACTATAGCCCAAATAAAGTAATTTCGGTGTTTTCGTAATTTCAACTTCAAACCCGTCCACAAAGTCGTAATTTCGGTAATCGTAATTTCATTTGCTTTCCGTTTACAAGATTTCAAATGAACGAAACTTCATTCAAAGTTCCAGGGATGCATTTACAGAGGATTCAAGCAAAATCTACTACAAATTCAGGGCTGCATGCGGTTTTATATTAATTTCATGAATAATTTCGGTGAAATGACGACAGGAGAGTAATTTCATTTGACAGATTCCAGTATGGCGAAATGACGCAAATTCTGTGTAATTTCAAGCGAAATTACGAAAACTCTGAAATTACTTAATTTGGGCTATAGTGAGGACATGCTTTTATGCTTAATCCTAGTACAAAAAGAAAGTTCTTATAGGCTGTACTAGTCAACACAGGAGTTATTAAGTTATTAAGAATCTTTAGGAGAGATATGTGTATATACTTATAATAATGCAGATATAAATAAATTGGAAGTTGACAGTTTGAGGGAAGTTTTTAGTTTGAAAATTCGGGAAAGAAGAAGAAAGAAAAATAAAATTTATTTTTTATTATTGTTTTTGTATCTTTAAGTTTTAAAAAGTAGTGTGAGGTGCCTTCTGAAAATTTGTGTGTTGCTAATAGTTTTCATATTGTTAGGTAGGGCGTTCCAAAAGCGAATCGCATGCACAAGAAATTGCCTTTCAGAAGTCAATGTTTTAAACTTGATTGGGACTATGTTGTTGTATGTTTTGGAACGAGTAAATTTGAGACGCTTATAAATGCTTTCAGGAGCTTTAGAAAAGATAATCTTGTGCAGGAGCAGGAGAGTTTTAAACTGTAGCAGATTGTCGAATGACATGCCATAGATGGTATGGCTGTGATGTGTAATGCTGTCAAATCGTCGGCGATTGAAGATATATCGGGCGATGCTATTGAAAAGCACCTGTAACTTGTGCTTGTGCAAGGAATCGCAGTTAGCAAAGATCTCAAAAGTATAAAGGTGCGTTGGAATAACGTATGATTTACAGAGAAGCAGACGTATTCTTAATGGTGTAAGAGATTGAGTTTGCCACAGTGAACGAAGCATGGCGTACACATTGCCGATTCTTAATGACAGATGATCGTTCCATGTTAGGGTTCTATTGAAGGTTATGCCAAGGTTTTTTGCACGATCCACATATTTGATAGATTGCCCATTTAGGGTAAGATTTGGAAGCGAAGAGAGTATGAAACTTTTCCTGCTAATGACAATGCAGTTAGATTTGGAGGGATTCAGACAAAGAGCATTACTGATAGCCCAATTGCCAATACTTGCAAGGTCCTATTCCGCAATGCACAAAGCCGAAAATGTCAACGTTTTGGTCACATTGCGCCAGTGTGCAAATCACAAGCCTCAAGCAACAATAAATCAAGCCAGTCACAAGCGTCTATTAATAGCGACAATCAAGCCAACATCGTGGAAGAAGAAGTTTCAACAATCGAGTTTGTGGCATCCATCACAAGTAGCGCACCTCGTAAGGTAGGAAAAAAATACTCTGTTGTAATTTCAGTGAACAAAACGCCGGTTAAGTTTCAAATGGATAATGGGGCCACATGTTCCGTCATCGGATTGAGAAAATACGAAGAATTAGGGAAACCGCAGCTTAAACCCTATACAGGAGGGAAACTCACAGCATTCGGGGGTGGCACTGTATGTGTACTTGGAACTATCGACGCCACTATAACCCATGGTGATCTACAACTGCAACGGAAATTAATCGTAGCTGACGTCCCATCCAACAGCGAAATTCTCGGGATAGATCTTATGGAGGAACTAGGATTGTGCACATGCCAAGCGCACAAGGTAAACATCATCGCCACAGCAGCTCACCCAAATATTGAAGGAGTCCTGGAGAAATTCGCAACATTGTTCCAAGACACGTTGGGATGTTGCACCGTGTTCAAAGCCGATCTTCAGCTAAAGCCGAACGCAGCACCAAAATATTTTAAAGCTCGCCCTATTCCTTTTGCCCAAATGACTGCGTTCAGGGCGGAAGTACATCGATTGACGGAATGTGGAGTATGGAAACCAATTTCATTCAGCCTATGGGGCGCACCCATTGTAATCGTAACTAAGAAGGATGGTCGCATAAGGATTTGCGGAGACTTCAAGGCGGTGAACGCACAAGTCGATGTGAATCAATATCCTATACCGCGCATTGAAGAACTATGTCACAAGCTAAGAGGAGGCACGGTGTTCTCTAAAATAGACTTGTCCGATGCATATCTTCAAGTTGAATTAACGGAGGAAGCAAAGCAGTTAATGGTCGTTAATACACCCTTAGGATTATACCAATATCAAAGATTACCGATGGGCGTTGCCAGCGCACCAGCGCTTTTCCAAAAATTATTGGAGCAAATCACAGCAGGTATTCCTATGTGCATTAACTATCTTGACGATATATTGGTTGCAGATGAAACACAAGAGGATATGCTAAGAAACCTGGAAGCCATATTCGAACGCTTACAGAAGTCTGGGCTTAAATGCCGTTGTGCTAAATGCACATTTTTGCAACCTCACGTTGAATATCTCGGTTTTATTTTGGATGAAAAGGGATGCACACCCGCACTGTCGAAGATTGCCGCTATTCGCCATATGCCGAGGCCGGAAAACTTGAAAGATCTTCAAGTGTTTCTTGGAAAGGTCAACTATTACAATGAATTTATTCATTGCAGATATTGCCGTACCGCTTAACAAGCTACGTAAACATAATCAACAGTTTCTGTGGGGAGAGGAACAAGAAAATGCGTTTGTGTTACTCAAACTGCAACTGAGTACGTCACCACTGCTTGTCCACTTCGACGATCGATTACCTATATTGTTGGCCACTGATGCTTCTTCACATGGAATTGGCGCCGTCATCTCCCACCGCATGCCCGACGGCTCAGAGCAACCGATCGCTTTTGCGTCCAAAACTCTTGACCAGCACCAAAAGCGATACAGTCAAATAGAAAAGGAGGCGCTTTCTATTATATTTGGTGTCAAGAAATTCCACCAGTTCCTGTTTGGTCGTCGGTTCCTATTGATCACGGACCCCAAGCCATTGGTATCCATTTTCAGCCCGGACAAGCAGCTTCCGTCAATGATGATTCAACGCCTTCAACGCTGGGCGCTATTTCTCATGGGTTATCGCTACAATATACAATATCGACCAACTGATCGTCATGGCAATGCTGACGCATTGTCGCGTCTTCCTAGTGGTCCCGATGTGGAGTTCGATCAAACTAAGCTTGCAGGCAAATTGAGGTGGAGCTCGATTTGGAAGCATCTCTCTTAAATGTGAAGCATTTGGCTCAGCTCACAGTAACCGACAACGATCTTAACCTAATTCGTCAATATATCGAAAGGGGCTGGCCGGCAAAACTTCCAGTTAACCATCAGCGGCTACATCCGTATTTCACCCGTAGGCATGCCTTGAGCCTTGAAATGGATGTCATAGTATTGAGAACTGAGTACACTCGCGGTGTTATATCGGCGGAGGCCCAACCGTCTGTTCTCGAGCTGCTGCACGAAGGACATTGGGGTATGACACGTATGAAACAGATGGCGCGTCAATACTGCTGGTGGCCCTCAATGGAGTCACACATTGAGAAGCGAGTCGCCCGATGCCAAATTTGTCAGCAACACAGTACTTCTTCGCCCGCTCGGGAATATACACCGTGGCCCGTAGCCGAGCGTCCTTGGCAGAGAATCCATCTAGACTTTGCAAGACCATTTCACAACGCGTCCTGGCTCATATGCATCGATGCTTTCTCCAAATATCCGTTTATAACAAAGATGTCCACTATTACGGCGCAGAGCACCATCAATGCTTTGAAAACAATATTTTCTATCGAAGGATTACCTGAGGCCATAGTAACCGACAACGGTCAACAATTCACAGCGAAAGAATTCCAAGGTTTTTGAACTGGCAACGGCATTTCTCATCTTACGACAGCGCCGTTCCATCCGGCATCAAACGGCGAGGCAGAGCGTTTTGTACGCACATTTAAGCAAGCTTTTAAGAAGGCTATAATAGACTGTAAAAATCAACTCGATTCAGTACTAACCATTCTAAGCACTTACAGAGCGTGTCCAAGCGGAATAGACAACAAATCCCCGGCTGAACTCTTGCATGGGCGTCAGCCAAGAACGCTACTATCATTGCTGATCCCTGGTAAATCTCAAGGGCGGATCACTGAATCCAAATCGTCGTTCGCTATTTCAGACACAGTCTACGCCAAGAATTTTGGTCGCGGCCCTCCGTGGATACCTGGAGTAATTGCCAATCGAATTGGATCGATGATGTATCGAGTGGATACCGATCAAGGGCTGCTCCGCCGGCATCGTAATCAGCTGAAGGCCAGAGAAGGTGATACAGAATATCGTTCGTCTTGGTGCGAAGGAAATGGTGTATCTTAATGCAACGCTTCGGCTACTAATGGGGTTTGACGCCGAACCACCAACTAACGGCTACTAATGGGTTTGGACGCCTAACCATCGACTAAGCAGCGGAAGTCGAGGAGCACCTGCGCTACGAATGCACTTAATAAAAACCTCTGCTTAATTGTTATTAATCGTTGTTTAATAAACTCCAATATATTTAAATAGCAGATACAACACCTTGAATATGTTATAATCAAAAAAATGATCAAAATCAATCTAACTGAAAAGGTATAAAAGCATCATCTTTTATAGTTTAACTTTTAGTTGAAAGGAAAAATGCGTTTCGTAAAACAGCAGAAGAATATTTTAGTGAAAAATTTGGATGTGAAAATAAATCCAAATGTTAATTCAACACAATCGCGTCATAGTTCATTGTTACCAAACATAATACGAGCATTAATTGTTGGACCATCTAATTGTGGGAAAACTAATGTTATGTTGAGTCTTATTGAAAGTCCCCATGGACTTAAGGTGAGATGACACTACGTGTGCAATGCACGAATATTTGCTCACTGACGTCATAAACATTGCACACGTAATGAAATCGACGAATAATTTGTTTGCTCAAAATAATTCTTACAATATTTTACAAATAAAATGTGTGCGTTGCACGCGTAATGTAATCAACCCAAATTTCAACTGCACAAACATTTTGTAAAAATATGTACACGTGAAACTGTTTCCTCATACAGTACAATCTGCTGAAATCTCTAAAGTTTGACATAATTTTCATTGAAATCTTTTAAAAACGAAACCTAGTAATATTGCGCAATCAACATGTGTGATTTGTCCATATATTGTGCGAGAAAATGTTATGTGTGCAATTGTTTTTCAGATGTGTCACACATTTTTTTGAGCAATTATGTGTGCATTGCACACGTAGTGTAATACCCTGAGCAAATAAATGTGCTTCAAATTTTATTTGTTTCAGATGTGTCACACATTTTTTTGAGCAATTATATGTGAATTGCACACGTAGTGTCATCTCACCTTTAGATTCAAAAATATATACTTGTATTCAAAATCATTACATCAGCCTAAATATCAGTATTTAAAACAACTTATAAATCCTATAAAAGGAATGGGACTTCTAACCTACTCTGAAAATGATAATGTCATAGCTCCAGAAAACGCTAAACAAGACTCAATTTTTATTTTTGATGATGTTGCATGTGAGAAACAAAACAATATACGAAATTATTTCTGCATGGGGCGACATAACAATATTGATTGCTTCTATCTTTGTCAAACTTACACTCGAATACCAAAACATTTGATTCGCGACAACGCGAACTTAATTATTATATTCAAGCAGGATGAAATGAATATACGTCATATATACCATGATCACGTTGGTACTGATATGACATTTGCCGATTTTTTAAAAATTTGTGGAGAGTGTTGGAAGGATAAGCATGAGTTTCTCGTCATCAACAAAGACGACTCACTAAATAATGGTCGATACAGGAAGGGCTTCAATGTATTCATTCATCTATAAAAGTAATGAAGACAAACAATAAAACACTCAGTCTCAAAAAAAAAAAAAGTTTCATTAACTGCAGAGCAGCAGACGCAACAGTAAAAATCATTTAAAATGGTTGACTCAGTTCATGAAGAAAAAATTCGTCTTTTCAACAACAACAACAACAATCACAGCTGCTATATAAACAGACCTGTTTTCAATAGAACAGATCTGTTTCTAATAAACAGACCTGTGTCCAATGGAACAGATCTGTTTCCAATAAACAGACCTGTTTCCAATAGAACAGATCTGTTTCCAATAAACAGACCTGTTTCCAATGAAACAGATCTGTTTCCAATAAACAGGCCTGTTTCCAATAGAACAGATCTGTTTCCAATAAACAGACCTGTTTCCAATAAAACAGATCTGTTTCCAATAAACAGACCTGTGTCCAATGAAACAGATCTGTTTCCAATAAACAGACCTGTTTCCAATGGAACAGATCTGTTTCCGATAAAGCAGAAAAGAATTCCAGATATACCGTTGGATATGATTGATCGAATGAGTTATGAAAGTGACCGCCTTAAATCATTTTTCAACTGGCCACTAGAATGGTTGGATATGAGAAGACTTGCACAATTTGGAATGTTTTACACAGGAACGAGTGATATTACAAAATGCTTCTTTTGTAATATTGAAATATCCAAATGGGAACTGGGAGATGATCCTCTAACAGAGCACATACGTTGGTCACCGTCTTGTCCATTGATATGCTTAAATCGAACCGACAATCATACTATTGATCACAATGAGGTGTATTCAATCATACATATATCGAGAATAATTTTACAATTAAAAGTTTTAATAAGTAAAAGGTGCTGTAACAATTATATATTCCAAAACGAGCTTAGTAAAATCTTACAAATTGTTAATAATTTATTACAACTTAAAACTACTGTTTCTGATTGAAATCAATAAAAATAAAAACGATAAACACGTCTAGTCATTATCGATACTATAAAGGTCATTAACAGTCTTAAAGTACTTTCATTTATATCTTCAATGATACTGGTTCGTTGAAAAAAAAAATGGATGAAAAATTGTTAAAGAACATAATTCAGACGACAAAAATCTTGAAAAATAAGTTCAATGCCATCGAAATTAATGAACAAGGTGTTGCCGAGAGTCTTGAGAAATCGTTTCTTCCCATAACTATACCAATTAAAGATCTACTTACAGAAACTAAAGTTAAAAACGAAATATTAAACAATTTGAATGAAAACTCTAAGCTAGCAGCAGAAAATAATTCTACTTTTAATAAAAAAGGATTGATTGGGAAAAAGGTGGTTTTCAGTAATGAAAGACCGAGCCGGAGTAGATTTAGAAATGAAAGACCAAACCGCAGTAGATTTGAAAAATATGATTTGTTTAACATAAAATCAAGCACACCGCTTAAAAATTTTTCCAACACCACCATCACCGAAAATGTTGAAAATGATGCTGCAAGCAGCAGCAAAGATCAGTTTTTTAGCGAAGATGAAGAACAAGAAAGTCATATAAAAACACTTAATGAAGAAGTGGATGTGGAGAGAAATAAGAGTACAAGTAGTACATTGAGTGTTGAAACACTGAAAAGCAAAATAATCTTGATACTCAATTGGGTAGGCATAAAAGACTTGATGATGGACATTGGATGTTTGGAGATTCAAAATTAACCTGGAATAATTCTAAAGAGTTTCAGATTGGAAATGAACATTTTACAATGACAACGGGGCTCTATCAGTTAATGTTTTATAAATCTCCTCAATATTATGAACAACCCGATCTTGACCTCTATAAACATATTTTATTAAAAACCAATGCATATAGACGTGGCTACACATCAGACGGACAAATAAATGGCAACAAAGGTCAAAAGTATACCAAAATTATTCGTAAGTTAATCAAAGATGTAGATCACGAGTCAAGCCCAAGCACACCAAAAGTGAAAAAATAAGGATTTGGATTGATGAAATTAAATTATGTTCCAACCAACTATATATATTGGGACGATCCTAATGAATTAGTCAATCGTCTGAGACTGCTCTTGTCATCACAGTCAGCTGGTCATAATAATCATAATAACGAAATTATTTCAATTATTGAAGAGCTCAAAGAATCTAATATAATCGTATAATGGGCGTTGACAAATTTGGTCGCTATAATAATACAGTTAAAAATTCAAATAACTTTAGTACCCAATTGACTGTTGGTAAGGATACTTGCTTTAATTCCCATTTCCATCGCATTAAAAATCTAAAAGATCCAATGGAAGATCAAGACGCTGCAACCAAGAATTTCATTATTTTCAATCTTAATGTGTTTCGAACTGAATTTCAGAGTTCGATTGAAGCTCATGAAAAGCGTAGCAATAAAGAAGTTAACGTCATTTACAAATAAATTAAATCTATTGAAAACATTATTGACGAGAACTTTAAGGCATATATGGAATACATTGAAAAACGTCTAGAAGGTATGGATAGTGTTTTGTTTTCAATGATTTCAAATGCCAATAATGCAAATTCTTCAAAACAAAAAAAAAAAAACAAAAATAGTACGGAAGGAGGACAATCGTCAACAGTACGAGTCGCAGCCAAATAGTTCAGGAGCTAAATAGAAAAGCACGATGAAACTTTAGACGTAGAGCAGTCATTATCAAAGGTCTCGGTGATCTTTGGCAAGCTGATTTGATTGAAATGGGTAGCTATGCTGCTCACAATAAAGGCTACCGCTATCTTCTTACAATCATTGACACATTCTCAAAATATGCATGGACAGTTGCACTGAAATCTAAAACGGCTGCAGACGTCACCAAGGCAATGAAAAATATTTTGGAACGTGAACGAAAGCCTAAAAATTTACAAACAGATGATGGAAAATAATTCTTTAACAAGGACTTTCAAAATTTAATGAAACAAAATAAAATTAATCATTGTTCGACCTATAGTACATTGAAAGCGTCGATTGTCGAACGATTTAATAGAACTCTAAAAAATATGATGTGGGAGGAGTTTAGCAATCGTGGATCATACAAATGGATTGATGAATATGATAACTTAACTGAGAAATACAATAATACAGTGCATAGAACCATAAAAATTTCACCAAATGATGTTGATTCTTCGAATGAAGCTTTAATTTTACAAACAGCTTACAATCACCTTAAAATCTATGATAAACCAAAATTTCATGTAAACGATTATGTACGAATAAGCAAATATAAACATATTTTTGAGAAGGGTTACACTCCCAATTGGACAACGGAAATCTTTCAAATAAACAAAATTCAAAATACCAATCCATTAACCTACACACTAAACGACTATCAGGGTAATATTGTCAAAGGTGCTTTCTATAAGGAAGAGCTTTAAAATCACGTTATCCTCATACATATTTAGTAGAAAAAGTTATTAAGAAACGAGATAATAAAGTGTATGTAAAATGGTTGGGATTTTCATCTCATCACAACTCATGGATTAATAAAGATGATATACTATAAAGAGAAGCTTAATTTTCTTAATTGGTTCAGTTTAATTTTCTTATTCAAGATGTCAAGAACATTAACTTTAACTGGAAATTCATCAATTCTCGCGGCGAATTATTTTCCTCCCATAGAGCCTAACCGGGACTATGTTTGTGGGCTGATTGATTTTTATACCTATTACTCAGTGCCGAATGTTGATGAAACCAATTACACTTTTCATATTGGTGATGAAAAAATTGTGCTTCCTATTGGTTCATATGAATTTGATGACATAGCAAAATACATTATCGATGACTATGAAACTCTTGAAAAACGAACTTCTGGTGCTACACTAGATATATATGCAAATAATAATACATTAAAAGCTGAAATCTATTCTTCACACGATACAAATTTCTTTGATAAAGAGCAAAGCATAGGACCATTATTGGGATTTTCGAAACGAAAACTTGAACCTAATAAACCTCATACTTCAGACAAAAGTCTTATGATAACACAAAACAATGTTGTTCGTATTGAGTGCAATATTGTGGGTGGCTCATATCTAAATAGTGTACCGGCACATACTTTATACGAGTTTTCTATAAATGTTAAACCTGGATATAAAATAGACATAACTCCAAACAATGTTATCTATTTGCCTGTGACCGTCAAAGAGATAAGTTCAATCGAAGTAAGACTTGTCAACGAAAACGATACATTAATAAATTTTCGAGGAGAGATGATAACATTACGTCTCCACTTTAAACCTTTTGAATGAAACTATGATTATATATAATAAATACATTGTAAAGGACGATCCTTCTACCAGTTTGATTACAGCTCTTAAACGTTACACATCGTCTGTTACTGTTGCTGCTACTAAACGAAAAATAAGAAAATCATCTCAACAAAAAAAATCTCTCGCTGCTGAAAATACATAAAAACTTTTTACAATCATTAGGATATATATTGAAGACTAATAAAACAATTCAAAATGATTGATATATTGAAAATTAAAGAACAGCCTGTTGTCTATGATGCCATTACAAAGAAGGAATATCATACATATCAACCATACTTACAATCTTTTGGTAACAATGATGAAATACGTATTGCAATTAAAAATCAAGATGTTTACATTCTGCCCCATGAAAGCTTTTTGTACATTGAAGGCTTTATTACAATTGGAGAGGCGAGAGCAGTACCAAAAGGAGTTCACTTTCGAAATAATGCTGTTGCACATTTATTCATGGAAATACGTTATGAGTTGAATGGCATTGAAATTGATCGAACACAATACTTAGGTCAAACCACTAAAACTAAAAATCTTGTGTCTCTGAACCCTAATGCCAGCACAATGTTGGAAAACGCTGGTTGGACGCTAGAGGAAAAAATTCAACCAGCTAGTGGACATTTCAATTTTTGTGTCCCACTTAAAATGCTTATGGGTTTTGCCGAAGACTTTAATAAAATAATAATGAATTCTAAACATGAGCTTATCTTATTGCGCTCTAGATCGGATAGTAAGGCTTTCTTTACCACAGATGCGGCTGAAAAAACTCAGGCAATCCACTTAAAGTTGCAGAATGTATCATGGAAAGTTCCACACATTCAGTTATCCGATGAAGCAAAACTAAAAATCTATACCACTTTCAAAAATGATACTCCTCTACCCATTGTATTTCGAACATGCGAATCGCATCTTTATCCAGAGCTTCTTCAAGGTCAAAATCATACATGGAATATAAAAGTTAGAACACAAATTGAGCCCCCTCGCTTTATTCTTGTTGCTTTTGAGAATGATGAAAAATTTACTGCTTGCAATTTGACTGAATTAAAGGTACAACTTAACTCTGAGACATATCCTTATGATGATTTGAATTTAAATTTGGCTCGCGATCAATATGCTCTCCTATATGATATGTATACAAGATTTCAACAGAGCTACTACATGATTGACCCGCAGCCACTCTTATCGCGAGAGAGCTTTAAGAATAATCCAATAATTGTCATTGATACATCACATCAAAATGAGCGTATTAAGACTGGTGCTCTTGATATTCGTATAATGTTTAAAACAAGTGACAACGTTAGAGCAAACACTTCTTCATACTGTGTTCTAATACACGATCGACTTTTTTCGTATAAACCAACGACTGGTGGCATTGTAAAGCATATGTAATATAAATCATAAATTTACATAGATGATTATTTAGTTCATTATTAGACTTTGAATGAAAAGGATCATCGTCATCGTCGTGGAAAACATCAATCAGAGATATTTGAAGCAATGTTAAAATTTGTTGTTTTCGATTGTAAAGGATTTCAAAGCATAAATAACCAGTTTATTTTCAAGGAAGTGGCTTTCTGTTTCAGCGAAAAGAAATACAGTAGAATCTCGCAAAAGTTACCGCTCGAATGAGTTAAACGTTTGGTTAAGTTAAACGAATTTCAGCGCCCACGTAGCGTTCTAAAAAGTTAATTTTGGCGTTAACTTTTCTGAGCGTAATTTTTTTCTTTTCCTTTTTTTCCTTAAATCAACCCTATTTCATGTGTACTACGTGGAATAGCGAAGAAAAACAAAAGAAGACAACGCAAATCATAACGGTAGCACTTAAAAGTGACAAATTCGATCGAAGCGTGCAACCTTATTGTGAAATAGGAGTTGTGCGCGAGTAGATCTTGTGTATGTAAAATAAATATAAATATGGTTTAAATCAAAAGATTAAAATAGAATAAGCATGTTATGATTGCAAAAATATATTTTTATGCATGTAGTCCCTATTTCTTTAATTTTTTTCGATTTTGAAAAACATTTGGAAAAGTTAATAATTCGGAAAAGTTGATTACCCCTGAAACATATCGATTAACTTTTGCGAGATTCTACTGTATGTTCATTTTCTTATAAAATCACCATTTAGTTTTCGGTTATTAAATGATAATGAAAAAAAATCTGTTTTTTGGCTACAAAACTATTATCATATGCTGGATTGGGACTCTGGTGTCTTCACTTTAGGTGAAGTGAAAAAATATCTCAAATTTCTTCTCAAGGACTATCAAATCTATGTTAAAGGCGAGGAAAAAGCGTTGTGGGCGAAGGAACTGCTACAGGATTGTCTTATATCTGGAATAAAAGAAATTGATTGTACTCATTCGTTGAAAGAAATAAATCGTTCATACAACTATGATGCAGAAGCAAAATGTAAATAATTATCATTCTAAAGAGAAGAGTAGAAAATATAAGAAATATGCCTGTGCACTAAGAAACTCTATTGCTTTAACAAAATATATTAATAATCAATCAACAATGTCCACATGGCCATCATCGATATCGTGGACTAGTGTATAAATTTAATATTCTGTACACCCTCTACAAAAAAATGTTTAAAAATAAAACTTATATGCACACATTTCACTTCTGTTATTGTTTTTGTTTTATTCTATACTTTTTGTATGATAAGAAAATAAAATTTTTTTGTTCGGTGGTCTTCGACAGTCTAAAAATTCCTCGCGGTTTCTTCAAGGTCAGTTGTAGTTTCGTAATAAATCTTGTAGTAGGTCTATGTAGGCAAACCAATTGTTTTTATGCGGTAATCTAAAATTCCCACGCTTTCTTCAAGGTCAGTTGTGGTGTTTGTTTTACAAGGTTAGTAGGATAGTTGGTTGGATACAGAATCTTATCAGATAGTCGAAATTAGGTTTTAAGAACTTGTTTTAAGATGCTTGCTATTCTAGAATATTCTATAGTGTGTGTGTGTGTATTGATTGTGGTCAAACTTTTTTCCCACGGGGGGCATGGTGATTTAAACATTTTTTGAGGTTTTTTTCTCAGTTCAAACGAGTATAAAAGGAAAAGGTTTTCGTTTTCTGAAATCATAGCGAAAGATGGATTTAATTAGAACGTTCAATTTATTTGGAATTCAATATCCTATTCCATTAAAGTTAGGATTAACCCGGATTCGTGGATGGTCGCTTAAATAAAATGCCAGGACAAGTATTAAACTTGTCCTGCATTTAGAGGATGAGAGCACACTGGAGCTGAATGGCGAGTACATCAGGATACCGGGACTGCAGGCACTTCAAAGTAGTTTATTTTTTGTGTCATGCAGTAATGAATTGCTGCAGATATGTTTGGGTGATCACGATTGTGATATTCATCTTGTACATTAAAGTAAGTAGACAAAATTTTTTGTTTTTCTTCTTGTATTTATTTAATTTTTCTTTTTCCTTTTGTTTTCTTTTCTTTTCAGACAATTTATTTTAATAAACTAAAAATTAAATTTAATAAAAAAATTTAAAGATATATTTAATAAAAATTTATATTTTAATGAAAATCTAATAATTGTCTCAAATTATCTGGAATCGTAAACGGTTGTGAAAGTGGAATACTTCCTTGTTCTTCTTCTTCTTCTTCTACAATTTCGTCCTCTTTAATCAGCTCAATCATTGGTCGGCTCTCATCACCGCCCTTCCTTATAATATATGGATAGCTATTTATATTTGCTATCTCTATGTCCTTCAGCTCATTGTATCGAGGTGGAAGCACCAATTGTGCTTCAGCCAGCTCCAGTACAACCTTTGGTCCATATTTCGTTTTCATCCTTTTTGCCAGCTCCACCATGAAGGTTTTATTAAATGCCATCTTCGTCATTGATAGAAAAGGTTTATTTAATTTCCTTTTCGATATTGCGTTGAAGGCAATAGATCCAATGTCTTGTTTGACTGATGGTGCAGGTCCTGTTGATGCTGTTGATTCTGCTGGTGGTACCGGTTTTGTGGGTGCTGCTGATCCTGTTGGTACTGTTGCCATAATTTCCGTCCCTCCATTTTCTTAAAAAAATTTTCAAAAAATTATTTAGTTATTATTAGCTTGAGAAGAAGAGCTCTGTTCGGCTCAGCGTCAAAAAATTTTCTGAATTGATCCTCTGAGTGGACTCCGTTTTATACTTAACTATGACTCACACATATCCGTTTGACCTGATAAGAACATTTGGTTATCTAATTATTTGACCACAATTTCCAACCACAGTCGTTTCAAAAAAAACAAAAGGAACCCGTCCGGTCGAGCGTGGGAAACTATTATAAAAGATCTCTGGCAATGATAGCGATGTGCTATTGCCTTAAATTTCTAAACTTCACTTTATCACATTCTCCTGCATTGTGTTTGAAATACATCAAAAGATCCCAGATCTCTCGCAATGATAGCGATGTGCTATTGCCTTAAATTTCTTAACTTCACTTTATCACATTCTCCTGCATTGTATTTGAAATGCATCAAAAGATCTTAGATCTCTCGCAATGATAGCGATGTGCTATTGCCTTAAATTTCTTAACTTCACTTTATCACATTATCCTGAATTGTATTTGAAATGCGTCAAAAGATCTCTATTGTAAATAGAACAAGGGATCCTATTCATCTTTTAACACCTGTTCTCTTATCACCTGTTCTCCTATCGATCTTGTCAACACACATACACACACACACATTTTGATTTTTTGTCACACATTTTTTCCTGCTCAACATTTTCTTCTCATCTGCTTGCACCATTGTTTTTTTGAACCACTTTTTGCTCCACTTTTTCTTGCGACACTTTTTTTGAACCACTTTTTGCTCCACCACTTTTTATTACGCCACTTTTTTCTCCACCACTTTTTCTTGCGCCACTTTTTGCTCCACTTTTTCTTACACCATTTTTGCTCCAACTTTTGCTCCATTTCCCCTTGAGCTATTTGCTACACTTTTTCTTCCGACACTTTTTGCTCCACCTTTTCTTACACTACTTTTTACTCCACCTTTTCTTGCGACAGTTTTTGCTCCACCTTTTCTTGCTCCACTTTTGCTCCACTTTTTGCTCCATTTTCCCTTGGCCTAAAATCGGCTAATCACACCTACTCAATTAGAAAATTTCCTATGTTTTAAGATATAATTGTGGGAGCTCCAAATCCCCCTAATGTGGCCATTTGTACAGTGATACAAAATATCCGGTAAACATAAATTCTATGAAACAAGCAGTGGACAAATAAAAACAGTAAGGCCTATGCCCATGCGCGGAGAGGAACTGGTTCGAATCCACTCCTGGGCATTTTAATGAAAAACATTTTTTCATATATATATTAAACAAACTGAGGGGAAAAGTACTTTTTACATGAAAATTTTGACAGTTTTAATACTTATGTGTGCGATACAATAAATTGGTATGACCAAAATTACCTCCGAACAAAAGAGAGCTTTAAAGCTTTTAGTGTACAAAAAAGAGCTTACGCACAGACAAATGCGCTCCCAGTATTATCGGATGATCGCCGTCTTAGCTCTTTTTTGGCTATATTTTCTGGGTCGAAATAGCAGCGAAATAATTTTATTGACTAATTCCATTATACATTTGTCATTACATTTATTTTTCTTCATAAATATAAATGTTCATTAACAGAGTAGGCTAACATACGAAATAATAACAACATAATACATAAATGTAACGCATGTTAAAGAATAAAATAACTATAACCAAAGTACATATGGGGGAGAGTTGTTGGTTGGAAAAAGAAAACAACAATAGGCGAAAGGCGGTGGTAATTCTGTTAACACTTTAAATGCGCTGGGGACACAAAGGCCGCATAATGTTTGTGAAGCATATATCCATTTCTTGAAATAAAAAATGTCCAATCAACTTCCTGCATGCGCACGAATACGCAAAAATTCGAATATTTGAATATTTCCTGCGCCGGAGCTACATGACAGCTACATATGATAGCTTGTGTGTGAACTAGAGCTGGCAGACTGTCGATAGTATCGATAGTTTCAAATTTTTTCCACTATCGATTGATACTCGAAAACTATTGACTATCGGCTGTCTGCAGCACAATGCTGTCAACATTTTAATAAATTTTTCATACGGTCTGAAAAATCCCTTTTATTCCATTTTCAAAGTAAGAAATTCACGGTAAACAACTTTTTTCTTACTGTTTTATGCTTTTATATATAATTTATATGAAAAATATAAGAATTTCTCAAACAAAAGCTTATAATATCGCGCAAGTTAATTATTTTGCACTTGTGACGTATATATCACGACCAAAATGTTACACAACAAACGGAGAAAAAGTTCAAGCTAGCAGCATTGTCGTTTATTGTTCTTTTATAAATTTGCATTCAAATATGTAATAAATTAAATTGAAGTTGAATTAGATTTAAAGCTAAATTTTCTATTTTTTCGGTTTTTTTATTTTTGTATTTTTCAATGCTAGTGTAACGTGTATAAAGAGATGAAATTTTGCCCAGTATGAACTTCGATACTATAGACGATATATCGATGGTTTGGACTATCAATATCGAAACTATCGATGGTGCCTACGATCGATAGTTTTCCAGCCCTAGTGTGAACCCAAATAGTGGTGTACAAATATTGAGAGTTCAATACGGGGTACTTGGTACTCGGTGAATACTCGTACTTGAAGTATTCTCATAATGTTCTAAAAATATTCTAGCTTAACGGTTCTACGCTGTTTAAGTAAATGCAAAGGAAGTAAAGAGCTTATCCTCCTGACGTAAGTACATATCATCAGCTGTTCGAGCTTTCTGTAAACAAATGTCGCAAAAAAAGCATTTTAAAAGTACAAAAGCAGCGCCAAATCCATTTAACAGATATTTTCGACTTACCGCTGTCAAAGAATTACCGTGTTCATTAATATCGTGAAGTAAATGGCTCCGTGCTACGAAACTTAAATGCAACCATGTATTTTAGATTACTTTTTTAACAGCGTATGCTGCCAAGTAGAAAAAGTAGGCCAAAGTACTTCTTCATTTTTTATGTAATGTTCGCCCGAAATTAAACCAATTGTTGCAAGCAAATTCCTATAAATCGCACGTTCTGAGCCCACTACTCATACAAAAAATGCTTCACTAAGGGACTTTCCATAAATTACGTACAATGATTATTTTTGCAATTATATTTAAATTCTTGACGAAGGTTAATTTGACTACAATTCTATTTAGATTATAAGACAAAAGTAAATTCCAACAAATAAAAAACTTCTGAAGATGTTTTCAAAAAGGAACGAAACGTTGTGCAAATGAGGGAATAATTGATTTTTATTTGCATCTAATTTTCTGACCAATAAGCTATCATAAAGTCGTACATCAACATAAATTGGTAATTGGTCTTTAAAAAAATCTACACAGCAATTACTTCAATTTTTTATTGCTTTCTATGTTTATCTATGATTATTCGCAAACAACACAAAAATACTAGTTGTTTTTTTTTTACATTTTTGTGACATAAAGTGCACTTTTATTACCGCTTTTTAACACCTGCCGGCTTTGAAGATAAATTCTGAACTAATCACTGAGATGTTCAATTTCGATTGATGAGAAAAGATATGAAATTTTCGTGCGAAATACTCAACATCCGCATCTGCTTCCGCGGATGTCAAAAATCCTGCATCCGCAACATCCCTGACATCCCAACATCGTATCGGGACTATTTTTGGCAGTTTTATAGGTACTGTTTTTAGACCGAAAACTATGTACTATTTCTTCCCCTAAAAACTGGTTACATATAAAAATAAATGTCTACAATCGTTGCATATGATCTATGCTTGCCGTTGAACGCGATTTTGAATGTTAAATGCAAGTCTTCGTACTTTTTTCTCGAGAACTGCTTAAGTCTACTGTTTATAAAAAAAAAGTGACGAGTTATGCCGCTCGTACACTACACTATCAACGCACGCACGAAACTTTTCGACGAGTTTCTAAACGCGTTGATTAGATAATGTGCAGCACATTATTGTTCAACGCGTGCTTCAACGCTGTTCGCATCGCAACTAGAGCTCTTCATGAAAACGGCTGCCCAACGTTTTTTTTTTCATTATTTGATTAAAATTGAAACCCTCGTACATTAGCGTTGAAGATTTTGAGGAACGTATACGTGTGTTGATAGCGTAGTGGACGAGTGGCATTACGTATACGCATGTTTCACAACAAGGAAACTATTTTTCTAAACAAAAAATTTACGATTAAAAAAATGTGTGTCTTGCAGAAAATGTCTTTTACTATTAATGTATTTTTCTTCCTTTATCGCGGGTCCATTGTACATTTATTTTTTGAGTCATTCGACTTCATTGCATTTCATATTTGCATTACATTTCTATTAAGCTAACAATCAATAGAAATTTAACCATGTATTTTCAAATATCGATTCAAGGAGAAAGTCTTATAGAATTACCAATTGAACCAATTGAATGAAATAAATGAAATATTAGTTTTAAAAAATGGATTTATTACATTCGATGTAAGATGTGACAATACAAAATTGTTTTAATATTTGGAATATGTCTTGTAACGTTTGCGAAACACTTCTTCTATAAATTTTTTCGTAGTTTTGTCTTTGTATGCATTTTCACTTGTTAATATTTTCCATCATAATTTCATTTTAAGTATTTTTTCATAAGTTTAAAAGGCTATAGATATAAAATTTTAAATGATTACACTAAAAATAAATACAACTCTGTACAAACTAAACAAGTATTTATGTATTATAATTTTCCAATGGGATGTCTTCCATTTTCATTTAATTTCCTTTCGCAGTTGTGCTGCGAAGATTAAGAATGAAAAATATACCTCTAAAAAAACAAAATGATTTTAAATAAAAATTGCAAAACTCGGTACATGAATCGACTGCAAAAGAAGTTAATCAAAAGGAAAAATGTGATTTTCGGACTTCACAAACACGTTTGTTTTTGTTATTTTTTTTTTTTTTTTTTTGTAAAAACTGGTAATTTTTTACAATAGAATTTATATTACTTTCTTGGTAATTGATATTGATATTCACTTATGCGAATTAATTACGATGTGCGCTTCGGCCTCCACAGTACTTTTCACAAAAGTTTCAGCAGCGATCAAGTTATCGATTTCGGTCCACTGATCATTTCCGTGGTGAAGAACCGCTGTATAGTGACTGAGGACGCTGAAGTTTGTAAAATTATCTTCGTTACTTTCGTTGTCTGGAGCTTTAAACGACAGAAACCCTTCGATTTTAAATTGCTTTTTAGCAAAATTAACACTTTCCGGGATGTCTCCGATTTTTATTAAATTTCCTTTCGTGGTTGTGTTGAGAAGATGAATAATGAAAAATGGTCCTGTAAAAAACAAAATGATTTTAAATAAAAATTTTAAGATTCGGTACATAAAACGACTTAAATGGATATTAATCAAAATAAAAAATCAAAAAATTTGACTTCACAAGATGTAACTTTTTTTCAAGTCATTGCAAGAATTTTCAAAATTCGTATTTTCTTACAATCGAATTAATATAATTTACCTGTTAATTAATATTTCGAAGTCATGACTCGAAAACAATCCTCCTCTCTGCAACGTTTCCTTTTAAGTTTTAATTTTTCCTTGATGGCTTTTGATGCATCATTTTTGAAAATTGAGAAGTCCACACTAACAAAAGGAACTGGGATTGAAATAAATTTTCCGCACTTTGTGCACTGTTCCGACATGCTGCACATAAAATTATCTTTAAAAATTCCTTCGCATAATTTAGCAGCACTCGTTTCGCTGTGTATCACTGTTAGGTGCTGTTGACGAATCACATTTTTTAATAATAATTTCCTTTCGCAGTTGTACTGCGAAGATTAAGAATGAAAAATATACCTCTAAAAAAGCAAAATGATTTTAAATAAAAATTGCAAAACTCGGTGCATGAATCGACTGCAAAAGAAGTTAATCAAAAGGAAAAATGTGATTTTCGGACTTCACAAACACGTTTGTTTTTGTTATTTTTTTTTTTGTAAAAACTGCGAGCGAAGCCATTTGGCAAAGCGGATGCTGGAACAAATCAATCTGCTGGGCATTGCATAAAAATTTGGCCGATAAAAGTATGCACACAGGAGACAAAATTCCTCAAAACGTATATAATATGGCAGTTCTGCGGAAAATAAAATCCGAATGTTCACTTGAATCGCACGCCCATCGCGATCCACTTACGGCTCTCTGCGTTCTAAAATCGAACAATTTAATGAATGCGATACACGATATTGGAGCATTCCCATTTTTTTATACTTCTCTTCCACAAATCAATTACAGATATATAACACATATTGCAAAGCTAATCCTAAGGATAGCACTATAATTGTTGACGCAACTGGAAGAGTTGTAAAAAAAATCCTGCGCCCAGATGGCTCTTCATCTGGAAACGCGTTGGTGATTCACACAGGCAAAAATCAAATCGGGGCTGTCGGAGAGGCATGATGCACATCACATTGCAACCTGGCTGCGTTTCTGGAGCAAACTAGGCGCGATTCCTCCAAAGGAATTTGTCTCCGATGACAGCAAAGCCCTACTTATCGCCGGAATTAGCGCTTTCACGAAGTACGACACAATGACAGAATACATGAACGCTTGTTTTTCAGGAGAGACAATTGATTGCTATATTAGAATAGACAATGCGCATTTGATTAATAAATACGCCAAGTTTCTAAAAAAAATGCGCAACCACTCGTAAAAAAAATTTTTTTTATTGCCATCGGGCAGCTTATTTTGGCTCAATAATTGGATGATTCAAAAGAAATTTTAAAAGCAATCTTGGTTACAAGTCAATCTCTTCATTGTGGAAAATATAAGTCCCGCCAAACAGAATGTGCAAAATCTGTGTGTATATTGAAAAAAATTGCAACAGAAAAAAGGAGTGAAATGCTGGAAATAAATATAGGTAATGATTTTTAATGATAGCATTTATGTTTTTATGACCCAAAATTTTTGTATAAATCGCAAGATTAAATTTTTGTTTGTATAAATCACAAGATTAAAAATTAATTTCATAATCGATTGATGACATTAATCCTAGTGAAGAAGAAAATGTAATTTCAATGGACATTGGCGATGAAAAGTATACCTGTCAAAATTTGTATTCGAAGTGGGCGGAAAATATAAATTCCGATGTCATTCACCTTTTAGAGCAAGAAACCGGGGATGAGCCGAACTCTTGCTATTATCCATCGTTGGCCTCAAAAATTGTAAGTGATTGCAAAGAGGTTCCTATGTGGTCTTGCATTCAACGGGATCATTTTGAGTACTGTCGAATCCCTGCATCAAGCTTTCCTGTCGAATCTTATTTCAATCAAATAAAAACTAGACTGCTGAAGAAAAAAATTGCATTACGGGCTGATGAGTTTATCAAAGTCTATCTCGAATACAACAGTGGATCAACAAAACTTATTATGGGTGAAGAAAGTATAACAATTCCTGATGGTAATTTCATCTAAGATAATTTACACTGTATTAAAATATATTTCATTAAACCTTTTTTTTAACAGATTCTAAATTGTCCATTAGTCCGAAGATAACATGCCCTGCATGCGATTATAATGACTTACCGTCAGGGGCTCACAAATGCTTCATTTGTTCAACAGATGTCCATGCAATTGAGCCTTGTTCAACGCCTCTAGAAAATGAAGAAGAAGGATATGGAGAATATCTGATATGCAGAACCTGTGCTCCTCCAAAAACACGCCAACAGGAAAAAGTTGAGTCAGCAAAACTTGTTGAAAATTGGGGAGGACTAGCGAGCCCATCATCAAAGCGAAAATCGTTCTACATGAATCCAGTCTTAACAGAGAAAGATTTTCAAATAAATAAAAATCCAACAGAAAAAAACATATTAAAAAATGCTAGCTCGCTGCAAATGAAAGTTCACAGCATAAATGGAGAAAATTTTTCTTGGGAAAATACATCTTCCTTCGATGCACTAACACAACTTTTCTTAAAAGTATTGAGAAATGAATCTCTAATGAAAATTTTAGGTATATGGAAATCGGACTATTCTGTGTTTCTGGCAAAACTTTATTAATCTGGTAATAATTTGTTGTAACACTTAAACAATCAAATCTAACTATTTACAAATATAGTCGAAACACTACCCTAGTGACACTTTGTAACAACTTTAAACCAAAAAAAAATTTTTTGGTTACATAAGGTGTGCATAAGCGTTTCAAAAAACCTTTTTAGTTTCATAGACAAAGCAAAGTAGTTGCGAAAAACTCTTAAAGTTACACAAGCGATTTGACAAACCAAATTTAGTTTTTATTTTAAAAAATCTGTTGTGCAACTACTTTTGCTTAGTAGATGCAATGGTTTGTTTATGCAACTCCTCGGCCTCGGACTTCACAAACACGTTTGTTTTTGTTATTTTTTTTTTTTTGTAAAAACTGGTAATTTTTTACAATAGAATTAATATTACTTTCTTGGTAATTGATATTGATATTCACTTATGCGAATTAATTACGATGTGCGCTTCGGCCTCCACAGTACTTTTCACAAAAGTTTCAGCAGCGATCAAGTTATCGATTTCGGTCCACTGATCATTTCCGTGGTGAAGAACCGCTGTATAGTGACTGAGGACGCTGAAGTTTGTAAAACTATCTTCGTTACTTTCGTTGTCTGGAGCTTTAAACGACAGAAACCCTTCGATTTTAAATTGCTTTTTAGCAAAATTAACACTTTCCGGGATGTCTCCGATTTTTATTAAATTTCCTTTCGTGGTTGTGTTGAGAAGATGAATAATGAAAAATGGTCCTGTAAAAAACAAAATGATTTTAAATAAAAATTTTAAGATTCGGTACATAAAACGACTTAAATGGATATTAATCAAAATAAAAAATCATAAATTTGACTTCACAAGATGTAACTTTTTTTTCAAGTCATTGCAAGAATTTTCAAAATTCGTATTTTCTTACAATCGAATTAATATAATTTACCTGTTAATTAATATTTCGAAGTCATGACTCCAAAACAATCCTCCTCTCTGCAACGTTTCCTTTTAAGTTTTAATTTTTCCTTGATGGCTTTTGATGCATCATTTTTGAAAATGGAGAAGTCCACACCAACAAAAGGAACTGGGATTGAATTAAATTTTCCGCACTTTGTGCACTGTTCCGACATGCTGCCCATAAAATTATCTTTAAAAATTCCTTCGCATAATTTAGCAGCACTCGTTTCGCTGTGTATCACTGTTAGGTGCTGTTGACGAATCAAATTTTTTTCCGCTGTGATAGCCAAGATGATTTTCGTCCTTCGCAGGTATGTGTTTGAAACTATTCCTGAAATTTTAAAATATTGCATAAAAATAATGAATGTGTTATTAAAAATTAGCTTTTGGAAAAAATTCAATGTAGTTGTTTGCATACCCTAGTGGCACCAAATGTTACATATCCGACTATGAAACGCTTATACGACTAAGTGATTGTTTTAAAAGAGGTTCTTAGGCGCTTATGTAACGCTTATGAACGCAAAAAAGCCCAAAAGGCGGAGCCTGTTGCAACTAAAATTTTAGTTGCAGGAGAAAGTTACAATAACTGATAATGCAACGCTTTTCTCACAAACAATTGAAACTTGAGTTATTACTGCGTATTCATTCACACACATAGCTTTTTTGCTTTTATAAACGAAGCCAAGAAAAATATGTATAAATTGTTATGCATATCACGGAGTCTTTGAAAATTTTGAATTTCCTGAATCCTAATTTTTGATGCGATTTAAAATTTACTGTATAATGTTTTATTCTACCCCTTGTATTTTTAAAGCGCTTTCGATTAAATGAACGTTAAAAGATTTTATTTTAGTTTTTCAATAACCAAGCTAATAATTTGGTGCTAACATAACCTCAAAGCAGCTCATTCTCAAAATTGTGGAAGTAAGTCGAACAGATGGGTTTATAGTGTGACCAGCTGTGGATCATTAACAAGCATAGAGATCTGTCCCGAATTTTCTGTTAGATAGTTGCACTCACAACGATTTAAAATAGTTGATAAAATTATATAGTCTATTAAAAAGTGTAGGTGGCAATTTTTTTTTGTAATACATTAAAAGACGTTATTTTAAAGTAAGATTCTTCCTCAATATCACAACATTTTTGTAAATTTAGGACCAAAAATGATGGTCACTTCTGGCTTAAGGCAAATAAACTTTTCCAAAATGCACACGGACAAACATGTTAGCTTACTTGAGTAACTTGTAGTGAGCACATATTGGAAGTTGCATAGGTACACTAGCATAATTAATATCAGATTGTTTTGGATTTTATTTCAGTCAGGGAAAAACTACCCTTTTTGTCCAAATTTTAATAGCTTTTCTTTACATGTACTAGCATGTCTTCGCAAAAATACATGCTTTTGTCATATTCGCATTTTCGTAGATGGATGCAACGTCGGCACAGGAAAAAAATCTCCTTGTTTGAAAGCGTTATAGTCAGAACCAAATAGTTAACTAATATTATTTTTTTTCTTAGCTATGACTTATATGAACCTATTTTCCTAATAATAGGCTCCAGCTTAGGGAAAATATAATACTTTTAGAAAATGCTTCATAATTCCTAAGTCAATTAAGTGAAGAGAATCGCCAATAGGAAAATCTTTTACCATGTCCAAATCGTGAATGCTTTCGAGAATACTGTCGAACTTGTGATGGCTCTCGTAAACTCTGGACCGAAAATCTTCATTATTTCGAAGGGGACAAATCAAGTCTGGAAAAACTATTTTCTTTTTTTCATGTAAATATTCTCCTTGTACTGTGCATTTAAGGCAAGAGTTGTACCCGTTATGAGCAACAACACCTGAAAAATAATTTGAAACATAAATGAGTAAGATACTAATGCTATGTTCTCACTTTAGGGGTTAAGTTCTTAACCCGATACTTTAACTCAAAGCGTTCAAATCAGCTTCGAGCGAGTTAAGGTTTACTAACGTCATATGACCCAGCTGGAAAGTTCACTACTTCTGCACTACTTCCGAAGTGGTGAAAATTCATACTGCGGCTACTCGCATTACTAACCCTAACTGTTAATGAAGTTTGTTAGAAGATGGCCGCTGTTTTCATTACATGCATGCGATAATGTCCGGCTTGGGAGTTTGAAATATAAAAAACGCGCAAGGTATATCTGATATACTAGTGGCATTCAAGCAACAGTGCAAATCGCAGTGTGCAATATTTGCACTGCTTTTTTTGTACGAAATTTGACAAGTGCAAATATTGCACACTGCGTTTGCACTGTTGCTTGAATACCACTACTATATCATCGAGAAATTGCAAATAAAAATGGAATTTGCTTTATTAGAAATGTTTAAAGAAGCTGAAAAAGTCAAAGGAATATTGGAAGCAATAATATTAGAAGACCATTGCAATAACCGCAGGAACCAAAATAGATTAATGGAGCTAATGATGAAAGCGGCATCACAAAATGTTCCAAGACCTGTGATCAAAATTAACATATCCAAACACATCCTTCACCTCTCATTTGCTGCACGGGAAAGCTTCCCTGACAGTGTCGTATTAAATATAAACCCGGTTTTTGTATTCGGTGTTAGCAAATGTAACTGAAATTTTCAAATGCAACTCTGCGCTAACCTCAGAGTTAAATGTTAACCCGGGGTTTATTTTCGGGTTAGATGATTTTTTTTATATGCGTTTTGACATTTGAAACCCTGGGTTTCACCGATAACCCTAACCCGGCTTAGTGAGAACATAGCATAACGTTATATTTAGTAAAAAAAAATATTCACCTCTTAATAGAGAACGAGCTGGGGTATCGCAAATGAAACACCGTAATTTAAAATTGATGATTCTGCCATTTATTAAAAGTCCTTGTTGCAAAAGGGTATTTAATTCCTTTACAAATGGTTCCAAAAAGGCATTTACATCTTTTGGTTTGCCTGCATTTAAATATTAAAATATTTTAAATATACGAAACTCAACTGCCACAATCGACTTACTTGATCCACAGAACATTCCCACAATTAAAGGTGGAATAAATTCTCGCAATTCGTAAATATTGAAGTTGTTGTGCTCTCGGTTATCGGTAATCCATTAATATTAACATTCAAGCTCAGTTCCGAATTATTTTTATCGTTTGAAGATAACACACCAGATAAGGCTTTTTCCAAACCATAATGCCAGCATTCGCCGCCCAGAGATTCCCCACAAAATATATCAGTCTTCCTCGGTGTTTCGAGGAGAGTTCTGGGATCTTTCGGCAATGCATTATTGGGAATGAACTTGTTCACAAATAGAAATAAATCCTTTAAAGCCCATCGTGTTATTTGATGGTTAAGCGCCCAAGCACGTACGAAATCATTCAACTCCTGCATATGTTCTTCTTCTGACATTTTCAATTCCAATGAATCAAAGGTGTCATTATTAATAGGTCGGATGATACTTTCATCTTCAAAATCTAATGCATCAATCGCCTCATTTGTAAAGTCATCATTTGAATTAATTGAACTTGATTTATTTAGCACTTCTGCAACGATTGAAGCATTTATTTTCACTGAGTTGCATATAGAACCCCTGTTTTTTGATAAGTTTCTTAAAAAAGTACGTTTTTTTGCCTTCAAATGTCCATTTCTTTTAATTTTCCGCCACATAACTTTATCACTTTCACTAAATTCCATTTTTCTTTTCAATCACTCAAAATGACAAGAGAAAATTAATTGAAAATGTGCTTAACAGCTTTTTTTATAATAAGTTACATATCATTTAAAATTTTGTTGAATAAACGTTTTTCAAACTTATATGCAACCAGCCGTAAAGGAGTTGCATAAACAAACCATTGCATCTACTAAGCAACATCTAAGCTCCGCCTCTTTCGTTATTGAAAGTAACGAAAGGTTGCAAAAGTAGTTGCACAACAGATTTTTTAAAATAAAAACTAAATTTGGTTTGTCAAATCGCTTGTGTAACTTTATGAGTTTTTCGCAACTACTTTGCTTTGTCTATGAAACTAAAAAGGTTTTTTGAAACGCTTATGCACACCTTACGTAACCAAAAACTTTTTTTTGGTTTAAAGTTGTTACAAAGTGTCACTAGGGTAGTGTTTCGACTATATTTGTAAATAGTTAGATTTGATTGTTTAAGTGTTACAACAAATTATTACCAGATTGATAAAGTTTTGCAAGAAACACAGAATAGTCCGATTTCCATATACCTAAAATTTTCATTAGAGATTCATTTCTCAATACTTTTAAGAAAAGTTGTGTTAGTGCATCGAAGGAAGATGTATTTTCCCAAGAAAAATTTTCTCCATTTATGCTGTGAACTTTCATTTGCAGCGAGCTAGCATTTTTTAATATGTTTTTTTCTGTTGGATTTTTATTTATTTGAAAATCTTTCTCTGTTAAGACTGGATTCATGTAGAACGATTTTCGCTTTGATGATGGGCTTGCTAGTCCTCCCCAATTTTCAACAAGTTTTGCTGACTCAACTTTTTCCTGTTGGCGTGTTTTTGGAGGAGCACAGGTTCTGCATATCAGATATTCTCCATATCCTTCTTCTTCATTTTCTAGAGGCGTTGAACAAGGCTCAATTGCATGGACATCTGTTGAACAAATGAAGCATTTGTGAGCCCCTGACGGTAAGTCATTATAATCGCATGCAGGGCATGTTATCTTCGGACTAATGGACAATTTAGAATCTGTTAAAAAAAAGGTTTAATGAAATATATTTTAATACAGTGTAAATTATCTTAGATGAAATTACCATCAGGAATTGTTATACTTTCTTCACCCATAATAAGTTTTGTTGATCCACTGTTGTATTCGAGATAGACTTTGATAAACTCATCAGCCCGTAATGCAATTTTTTTCTTCAGCAGTCTAGTTTTTATTTGATTGAAATAAGATTCGACAGGAAAGCTTGATGCAGGGATTCGACAGTACTCAAAATAATCCCGTTGAATGCAAGACCACATAGGAACCTCTTTGCAATCACTTACAATTTTTGAGGCCAACGATGGATAATAGCAAGAGTTCGGCTCATCCCCGGATTCTTGCTCTAAAAGGTGAATGACATCGGAATTTATATTTTCCGCCCACTTCGAATACAAATTTTGACAGGTATACTTTTCATCGCCAATGTCCATTGAAATTACATTTTCTTCTTCACTAGGATTAATGTCATCAATCGATTATGAAATTAATTTTTAATCTTGTGATTTATACAAACAAAAATTTAATCTTGCGATTTATACAAAAATTTTGGGTCATAAAAACATAAATGCTATCATTAAAAATCATTACCTATATTTATTTCCAGCATTTCACTCCTTTTTTCTGTTGCAATTTTTTTCAATATACACACAGATTTTGCACATTCTGTTTGGCGGGACTTATATTTTCCACAATGAAGAGATTGGCTTGTAACCAAGATTGCTTTTAAAATTTCTTTTGAATCATCCAATGACTGAGCCAAAATAAGCTGCCCGATGGCAATAAAAAAAATTTTTTTTACGAGTGGTTGCGCATTTTTTAGAAACTTGGCGTATTTATTAATCAAATGCGCATTGTCTATTCTAATATAGCAATCAATTGTCTCTCCTGAAAAACAAGCGTTCATGTATTCTGTCATTGTGTCGTACTTCGTGAAAGCGCTAATTCCGGCGATAAGTAGGGCTTTGCTGTCATCGGAGACAAATTCCTTTGGAGGAATCGCGCCTAGTTTGCTCCAGAAACGCAGCCAGGTTGCAATGTGATGTGCATGCCTCTCCGAGTGCTATCCTAAGGATTAGCTTTGCAATATGTGATATATATCTGTAATTGATTTGTGGAAGAGAAGTATAAAAAAATGGGAATGCTCCAATATCGTGTATCGCATTCATTAAATTGTTCGATTTTAGAACGCAGAGAGCCGTAAGTGGATCGCGATGGGCGTGCGATTCAAGTGAACATTCGGATTTTATTTTCCGCAGAACTGCCATATTATATACGTTTTGAGGAATTTTGTCTCCTGTGTGCATACTTTTATCGGCCAAATTTTTATGCAATGCCCAGCAGATTGATTTGTTCCAGCATCCGCTTTGCCAAATGGCTTCGCTCGCAGTTTTTACAAAAAAAAATAACAAAAACAAACGTGTTTGTGAAGTCCGAAAATCACATTTTTCCTTTTGATTAACTTCTTTTGCAGTCGATTCATGCACCGAGTTTTGCAATTTTTATTTAAAATCATTTTGCTTTTTTAGAGGTATATTTTTCATTCTTAATCTTCGCAGTACAACTGCGAAAGGAAATTATTATTAAAAAATGTGATTCGTCAACAGCACCTAACAGTGATACACAGCGAAACGAGTGCTGCTAAATTATGCGAAGGAATTTTTAAAGATAATTTTATGTGCAGCATGTCGGAACAGTGCACAAAGTGCGGAAAATTTAATTCAATCCCAGTTCCTTTTGTTAGTGTGGACTTCTCAATTTTCAAAAATGATGCATCAAAAGCCATCAAGGAAAAATTAAAACTTAAAAGGAAACGTTGCAGAGAGGAGGATTGTTTTCGAGTCATGACTTCGAAATATTAATTAACAGGTAAATTATATTAATTCGATTGTAAGAAAATACGAATTTTGAAAATTCTTGCAATGACTTGAAAAAAAGTTACATCTTGTGAAGTCAAATTTATGATTTTTTATTTTGATTAATATCCATTTAAGTCGTTTTATGTACCGAATCTTAAAATTTTTATTTAAAATCATTTTGTTTTTTACAGGACCATTTTTCATTATTCATCTTCTCAACACAACCACGAAAGGAAATTTAATAAAAATCGGAGACATCCCGGAAAGTGTTAATTTTGCTAAAAAGCAATTTAAAATCGAAGGGTTTCTGTCGTTTAAAGCTCCAGACAACGAAAGTAACGAAGATAATTTTACAAACTTCAGCGTCCTCAGTCACTATACAGCGGTTCTTCACCACGGAAATGATCAGTGGACCGAAATCGATAACTTGATCGCTGCTGAAACTTTTGTGAAAAGTACTGTGGAGGCCGAAGCGCACATCGTAATTAATTCGCATAAGTGAATATCAATATCAATTACCAAGAAAGTAATATAAATTCTATTGTAAAAAATTACCAGTTTTTACAAAAAAAAAAAAAAAAATAACAAAAACAAACGTGTTTGTGAAGTCCGAAAATCACATTTTTCCTTTTGATTAACTTCTTTTGCAGTCGATTCATGTACCGAGTTTTGCAATTTTTATTTAAAATCATTTTGTTTTTTTAGAGGTATATTTTTCATTCTTAATCTTCGCAGCACAACTGCGAAAGGAAATTAAATGAAAATGGAAGACATCCCATTGGAAAATTATAATACATAAAGACTTGTTTAGTTTGTACAGAGTTGTATTTATTTTTAGTGTAATCATTTAAAATTTTATATCTATAGCCTTTTAAACTTATGAAAAAATACTTAAAATGAAATTATGATGGAAAATATTAACAAGTGAAAATGCATACAAAGACAAAACTACGAAAAAATTTATAGAAGAAGTGTTTCGCAAACGTTACAAGACATATTCCAAATATTAAAACAATTTTGTATTGTCACATCTTACATCGAATGTAATAAATCCATTTTTTTAAAACTAATATTTCATTTATTTCATTCAATTGGTTCAATTGGTAATTCTATAAGACTTTCTCCTTGAATCGATATTTGAAAATACATGGTTAAATTTCTATTGATTGTTAGCTTAATAGAAATGTAATGCAAATATGAAATGCAATGAAGTCGAATGACTCAAAAAATAAATGTACAATGGACCCGCGATAAAGGAAGAAAAATACATTAATAGTAAAAGACATTTTCTGCAAGACACACATTTTTTTAATCGTAAATTTTTTGTTTAGAAAAATAGTTTCCTTGTTGTGAAACATGCGTATACGTAATGCCACTCGTCCACTACGCTATCAACACACGTATACGTTCCTCAAAATCTTCAACGCTAATGTACGAGGGTTTCATAATAAGTTTTGTTGATCCACTGTTGTATTCGAGATAGACTTTGATAAACTCATCAGCCCGTAATGCAATTTTTTTCTTCAGCAGTCTAGTTTTTATTTGATTGAAATAAGATTCGACAGGAAAGCTTGATGCAGGGATTCGACAGTACTCAAAATAATCCCGTTGAATGCAAGACCACATAGGAACCTCTTTGCAATCACTTACAATTTTTGAGGCCAACGATGGATAATAGCAAGAGTTCGGCTCATCCCCGGATTCTTGCTCTAAAAGGTGAATGACATCGGAATTTTATTTTCCGCCCACTTCGAATACAAATTTTGACAGGTATACTTTTCATCGCCAATGTCCATTGAAATTACATTTTCTTCTTCACTAGGATTAATGTCATCAATCGATTATGAAATTAATTTTTAATCTTGTGATTTATACAAACAAAAATTTAATCTTGCGATTTATACAAAAATTTTGGGTCATAAAAACATAAATGCTATCATTAAAAATCATTACCTATATTTATTTCCAGCATTTCACTCCTTTTTTCTGTTGCAATTTTTTTCAATATACACACAGATTTTGCACATTCTGTTTGGCGGGACTTATATTTTCCACAATGAAGAGATTGGCTTGTAACCAAGATTGCTTTTAAAATTTCTTTTGAATCATCCAATGACTGAGCCAAAATAAGCTGCCCGATGGCAATAAAAAAAATTTTTTTTACGAGTGGTTGCGCATTTTTTAGAAACTTGGCGTATTTATTAATCAAATGCGCATTGTCTATTCTAATATAGCAATCAATTGTCTCTCCTGAAAAACAAGCGTTCATGTATTCTGTCATTGTGTCGTACTTCGTGAAAGCGCTAATTCCGGCGATAAGTAGGGCTTTGCTGTCATCGGAGACAAATTCCTTTGGAGGAATCGCGCCTAGTTTGCTCCAGAAACGCAGCCAGGTTGCAATGTGATGTGCATGCCTCTCCGAGTGCTATCCTAAGGATTAGCTTTGCAATATGTGATATATATCTGTAATTGATTTGTGGAAGAGAAGTATAAAAAAATGGGAATGCTCCAATATCGTGTATCGCATTCATTAAATTGTTCGATTTTAGAACGCAGAGAGCCGTAAGTGGATCGCGATGGGCGTGCGATTCAAGTGAACATTCGGATTTTATTTTCCGCAGAACTGCCATATTATATACGTTTTGAGGAATTTTGTCTCCTGTGTGCATACTTTTATCGGCCAAATTTTTATGCAATGCCCAGCAGATTGATTTGTTCCAGCATCCGCTTTGCCAAATGGCTTCGCTCGCAGTTTTTACAAAAAAAAATAACAAAAACAAACGTGTTTGTGAAGTCCGAAAATCACATTTTTCCTTTTGATTAACTTCTTTTGCAGTCGATTCATGCACCGAGTTTTGCAATTTTTATTTAAAATCATTTTGCTTTTTTAGAGGTATATTTTTCATTCTTAATCTTCGCAGTACAACTGCGAAAGGAAATTATTATTAAAAAATGTGATTCGTCAACAGCACCTAACAGTGATACACAGCGAAACGAGTGCTGCTAAATTATGCGAAGGAATTTTTAAAGATAATTTTATGTGCAGCATGTCGGAACAGTGCACAAAGTGCGGAAAATTTAATTCAATCCCAGTTCCTTTTGTTAGTGTGGACTTCTCAATTTTCAAAAATGATGCATCAAAAGCCATCAAGGAAAAATTAAAACTTAAAAGGAAACGTTGCAGAGAGGAGGATTGTTTTCGAGTCATGACTTCGAAATATTAATTAACAGGTAAATTATATTAATTCGATTGTAAGAAAATACGAATTTTGAAAATTCTTGCAATGACTTGAAAAAAAGTTACATCTTGTGAAGTCAAATTTATGATTTTTTATTTTGATTAATATCCATTTAAGTCGTTTTATGTACCGAATCTTAAAATTTTTATTTAAAATCATTTTGTTTTTTACAGGACCATTTTTCATTATTCATCTTCTCAACACAACCACGAAAGGAAATTTAATAAAAATCGGAGACATCCCGGAAAGTGTTAATTTTGCTAAAAAGCAATTTAAAATCGAAGGGTTTCTGTCGTTTAAAGCTCCAGACAACGAAAGTAACGAAGATAATTTTACAAACTTCAGCGTCCTCAGTCACTATACAGCGGTTCTTCACCACGGAAATGATCAGTGGACCGAAATCGATAACTTGATCGCTGCTGAAACTTTTGTGAAAAGTACTGTGGAGGCCGAAGCGCACATCGTAATTAATTCGCATAAGTGAATATCAATATCAATTACCAAGAAAGTAATATAAATTCTATTGTAAAAAATTACCAGTTTTTACAAAAAAAAAAAAAAAAAATAACAAAAACAAACGTGTTTGTGAAGTCCGAAAATCACATTTTTCCTTTTGATTAACTTCTTTTGCAGTCGATTCATGTACCGAGTTTTGCAATTTTTATTTAAAATCATTTTGTTTTTTTAGAGGTATATTTTTCATTCTTAATCTTCGCAGCACAACTGCGAAAGGAAATTAAATGAAAATGGAAGACATCCCATTGGAAAATTATAATACATAAAGACTTGTTTAGTTTGTACAGAGTTGTATTTATTTTTAGTGTAATCATTTAAAATTTTATATCTATAGCCTTTTAAACTTATGAAAAAATACTTAAAATGAAATTATGATGGAAAATATTAACAAGTGAAAATGCATACAAAGACAAAACTACGAAAAAATTTATAGAAGAAGTGTTTCGCAAACGTTACAAGACATATTCCAAATATTAAAACAATTTTGTATTGTCACATCTTACATCGAATGTAATAAATCCATTTTTTAAAACTAATATTTCATTTATTTCATTCAATTGGTTCAATTGGTAATTCTATAAGACTTTCTCCTTGAATCGATATTTGAAAATACATGGTTAAATTTCTATTGATTGTTAGCTTAATAGAAATGTAATGCAAATATGAAATGCAATGAAGTCGAATGACTCAAAAAATAAATGTACAATGGACCCGCGATAAAGGAAGAAAAATACATTAATAGTAAAAGACATTTTCTGCAAGACACACATTTTTTTAATCGTAAATTTTTTGTTTAGAAAAATAGTTTCCTTGTTGTGAAACATGCGTATACGTAATGCCACTCGTCCACTACGCTATCAACACACGTATACGTTCCTCAAAATCTTCAACGCTAATGTACGAGGGTTTCAATTTTAATCAAATAATGAAAAAAAAAACGTTGGGCAGCCGTTTTCATGAAGAGCTCTAGTTGCGATGCGAACAGCGTTGAAGCACGCGTTGAACAATAATGTGCTGCACATTATCTAATCAACGCGTTTAGAAACTCGTCGAAAAGTTTCGTGCGTGCGTTGATAGTGTAGTGTACGAGCGGCATAACTCGTCACTTTTTTTTTATAAACAGTAGACTTAAGCAGTTCTCGAGAAAAAAGTACGAAGACTTGCATTTAACATTCAAAATCGCGTTCAACGGCAAGCATAGATCATATGCAACGATTGTAGACATTTATTTTTATATGTAACCAGTTTTTAGGGGAAGAAATAGTACATAGTTTTCGGTCTAAAAACAGTACCTATAAAACTGCCAAAAATAGTCCCGATACGATGTTGGGATGTCAGGGATGTTGCGGATGCAGGATTTTTGACATCCGCGGAAGCAGATGCGGATGTTGAGTATTTCGCACGAAAATTTCATATCTTTTCTCATCAATCGAAATTGAACATCTCAGTGATTAGTTCAGAATTTATCTTCAAAGCCGGCAGGTGTTAAAAAGCGGTAATAAAAGTGCACTTTATGTCACAAAAATGTAAAAAAAAAACAACTAGTATTTTTGTGTTGTTTGCGAATAATCATAGATAAACATAGAAAGCAATAAAAAATTGAAGTAATTGCTGTGTAGATTTTTTTAAAGACCAATTACCAATTTATGTTGATGTACGACTTTATGATAGCTTATTGGTCAGAAAATTAGATGCAAATAAAAATCAATTATTCCCTCATTTGCACAACGTTTCGTTCCTTTTTGAAAACATCTTCAGGAGTTTTTTATTTGTTGGAATTTACTTTTGTCTTATAATCTAAATAGAATTGTAGTCAAATTAACCTTCGTCAAGAATTTAAATATAATTGCAAAAATAATCATTGTACGTAATTTATGGAAAGTCCCTTAGTGAAGCATTTTTTGTATGCGTAGTGGGCTCAGAACGTGCGATTTATAGGAATTTGCTTGCAACAATTGGTTTAATTTCGGGCGAACATTACATAAAAAATGAAGAAGTACTTTGGCCTACTTTTTCTACTTGGCAGCATACGCTGTTAAAAAAGTAATCTAAAATACATGGTTGCATTTAAGTTTCGTAGCACGGAGCCATTTACTTCACGATATTAATGAACACGGTAATTCTTTGACAGCGGTAAGTCGAAAATATCTGTTAAATGGATTTGGCGCTGCTTTTGTACTTTTAAAATGCTTTTTTTGCGACATTTGTTTACAGAAAGCTCGAACAGCTGATGATATCTACTTACGTCAGGAGGATAAGCTCTTTACTTCCTTTGCATTTACTTAAACAGCGTAGAACCGTTAAGCTAGAATATTTTTAGAACATTATGAGAATACTTCAAGTACGAGTATTCACCGAGTACCAAGTACCCCGTATTGAACTCTCAATATTTGTACACCACTATTTGGGTTCACACTAGGGCTGGAAAACTATCGATCGTAGGCACCATCGATAGTTTCGATATTGATAGTCCAAACCATCGATATATCGTCTATAGTATCGAAGTTCATACTGGGCAAAATTTCATCTCTTTATACACGTTACAATAGCATTGAAAATACAAAAATTAAAAAAGCGAAAAAATAGAAAATTTAGCTTTAAATCTAATTCAACTTCAATTTAATTTATTACATAAGTAGGGGGGATATGTTCGTTCTGGATGTGCATTTTTTTTTGTATGGAAAATCGGAAAAAGACGCACATTGAAGATCTAGAAAATTTTTGTTCATTTGTATGAGATGTCGCACATCTAGAAAATTTTGGTTGGTTTATATGAGATGACATACATTTAGGTCTTTGGAAATTTAGGAAGTTTGTATGAGGTGACATACATTTAGGTCTTTGGAAATTTTTGGAGGTTTATATGAGAGAGTTCGCATTGAGCCTCATTGAAGAGGTGAGGGGGTGAGAAACTGTGCGATAGGAGAGCATATATAGTTCAATATGTAAACATTGGGTTAGAGCTGGAATTGACTTATCGCTACTGAAGTCATTGAGATGAAGATAAGGCATGATTTTTTAGCCAGAACAAGTTGAAGCTTGCCTCATTGAATGTTTTGAAAAATTAGTACATATATGTGTGAGTATGGTGTGGGTGAGAAACTGTGCGGTAGGAGAGCATATATAGTTCAATATGTAAACATTGGGTTAGAGCTGGAGTTGACTTTTCGCTACTGAAGTCATTGAGATGAAGATAAGGCATGATTTTTTAGCCAGAACAAGTTGAAGCGTGCCTCATTAGATGTTTATTCAAAAATTTTTCAAGTTCAAGTTCAGTTCAATCGGGGGGGGAGGATATTTTTGGGATTGAATGTTTTGAAAAATTAGTACATATATGTGTGAGTATGGTGTGGGTGAGAAACTGTGTGGAAGTTTGAAGAAAAGTGTGAAGGTATAAAAAGAAAATTTGTTCTATTGGCGCTATCTTACAAGTGAAGGCAAACAGATATTGATATAGTAGTAACCTTGCGACGAACAAAAATACAAAAAAGGTAAGGGGGAAAACAAATTATATTAAATTAAATTAATAATGTCCTTTTATTTTTTGTAGATAAATGTGACGGATCAAAGTCAGAGAGCTCTGAATGCTATTAAGGACTTCGAAAGACTTAATAAAAAGGAAAGTATCCCTATTAATCAGCTAGCGGAAGGGGAACAGCATCCTATTGTTAGGGCTGTGAGAGTACAAACAAAATTTGGAAAACGAATTTTATTGGAACTTATCAAAGGAGTAATATTTTTACCGGCAATGTTCAACGATTTGAAGGAAGAAACCTTGGAGCTATTGAAAGATCAAAGTTTTTCTCTAACTCGGAGAGGGTCTAAGCAAAATTATACTTTACACATTGTTGAAGGTATTCCAAACTCTCAACCACTCTTCATAGATTTTAACGTTCATGATCATTTGTTCAATGAAAACCTCTTTTACGCCCCACCTAATATAAGAAGCAATGATATTGAGGAAGATAATGATGATGATTATGTTGATGATGTTATAAATGTTAAGAAAAGGAAAAATATTCGAATAAATATGTAAAAAATTTTTTTCACAAATAAAAGAAAATAAAATTTATTTTCAATTCTTAAAAGAATCTTTTATTTAATAAATGAATAGAGAAACTTATGACATAGCTGAACCATAATCTTGAACAAATTTTCTTAGAGCTAAAGAATTTTTAAGGGCGCAAGCGCAAGCTTTCTTTTTTCTTGTCAACAAATTACAATGATTGTTACATGTTATATCATCTGAATCACATAGGTGCCTTATGTTCTTAAGCGAATAATTACAATCGATTTCTTTTATGCCAGAAATTGCGCACTCTGCCAAAAGTTCCTTTGCCCACATTGATTTTTCTTCGCCTTTTACATGTATTTGATAGCCATTGAGGAGAAATTTCATATATTTCTTCATTTCACTCAAAGTGAAGTCACCAGAGTCCCAATCGAGCATATGGTAGTTGTTTTTGAGCCAAATTACTGATTTTTTCTCGGCATCGTTCAATAATTTGAAATTAAATGGTGACTTTATAAGAAAATGAATATATTTTTTATCACTGAAGCAAAAAGCGACTTCCTTAAAAATGAACTGGTTATTAGTGAGTCGGAATCCTTGACAATCGAAGACAACAAATTTAGGCATTTTTCCTTTATCCGGGTTTTATTGTCGTGAACAAGATTTTTGCTCAAAGGCTTATGATGAAATAAATAAAATGTGCTACAAATCAATGCTTTATATTAAGTGTGCTTTACAATTTCGCCAGTCATCGGTTTGTATGTAATGACACGATCATGTATAAGAACACAATATGCCGAAGTGTTTGGTTTAATGTTTTCAAGAGTTTTGAACATTATACGAATATCGAGAGCACCTGTTTTAATTTCTTCATTTTGATGCGACGTGTCAATAACAATTATTGGACATTCTTTAAACTTTTTGCAGCATAAAAGTGGGTGTGACTCAATCATGTAATAACTTTGTTGAAACCTTGCATACATTTCATAGAAGAGAGCATATCGATTACGAGACAAATTTAAATTTAGGTCATCGTATGGATATGAAACAGAGTTTAAATGTACTTTTAAATCGGTTAAGCTACAGTTTGTTAACTTTTCTCCATTCTCGAAAGCGATAAGAATAAAACGAGGACGCTCACTTTGTGTTCCTACTTTTATGTTCCATGTATGATTTGTACTTTGAGGTAGCTCTGGATAAAAGTAACATTCCCAACTACGAAATGATATAGGTAGAGGAATATCCTCTTTAATAGTTGTATAGATTTTCAATTTGGCTGCATCGGATAATTGAATTTGGGGAACCTTCCAAGCAACATTTAAGAGCTTTAAGTTAATGTTATCCTTTTCACTCTCTTCCGTACTATAGACAGACTTATCATTTGATCTAGAACGTAGCAAGATAAGCTCATGTTTTGAATTTATCATAATTTTATCAAAGTCTTCGGCAAAGCCCATCAACATTTTTAGTGGTACGCAAAAATTGAAATAGCCATTATTTATAGCTGGTTTAATATTTTCTTCCGGAGACCAACCGGCATTTTCCAACATTGTACTTGTATTTTTGTTTAAGGATACAAGATTTTTTAAAGTAGAAGTTTGACCCAAGTACCGTATGCGATCAATTTCCACACCATTCATTTCATAACGTATTTCCTCAAATAGATATGCAATACAATTATTTCGAAATTTAACTCCTTTGGGTTCTGCATTTTCGGAACCAATTGAAACAACCCCCTTAATGTACAGTAAGCTTTCATGAGGTAGAACGTAGAGATCTTGATTTTGAATTGCTATCCGTATCTCATCATTGTTGTTAAAGGATTGCAAATATGGTTGATATGTGTGAAATTCTTTCTTCGTAATAGACTCATCGCAGACGGGTTGTTCTCCAACTCTCAAGATATTATTCATTTCTTTTTAATGTAAGTAAATCCCAATTATTGTAAAAAGTTTCTATTTTTAATACTTAATGGCTTTTTTATAAGAAATTTTTCTTTGCTTATTCTTGATGCGTTATGTACAAGAGATGAAGATAAACTGATAGAAGTACCATCGTTCACACCATTTTTATTAAATATAATCATAGCTGATGCTAATTATTCAACAGGTTTCAAGTGGAGTCTTAATGTAATTGTTTCTCCTTGAAAATTTAATAATACACCGTTTTCGTTAACAAGTCTAACTGCAATTGAACCTATCTCTTTGACGATCACAGGCAAATAGATAACATTATTTGGAATTATGTCTATTTTATATCCCGGTTCAACATTTATAAAGAATTCATGTAAGGTGTGTGCCAAGGTACTGTTAACATATGAACCGCCCACAATGTTGCACTCAATACGTACAACATTGTTTTGGGTAATCATTAAATTTGTATCCGATATATGTGTTTCATAAGCTTTAAGTTGACGCTTTGAAAATCCCAAAAGCGATCCAATGCTTCTCTCTCTATCAAAATAAATTATATCTTTTTCAGAGAAGATTTCAGCTTTTAATGTATTATTATTGGCCTTTATACTTAATGTAGCACCAGCTGCTGCTGCTTCTTGATTTTCGTATGCGTCTTAAATATATTTCACAATATCATCGAACTCATATGACCCGATAGGAAGCTCGATTACATGCTTGCCAATGTGAAAAAGGTTATTTTTTTCATCAATATTCGGTATTGAGTAATATGTATAAAAATCAATCAGTCCACAAACATATTCCTTTTTAAGCTCTATGGGAGGAAAATAATTTGCTGTAAGAATTGAGGAATTTCCAGTCAAAGTCAATGTTCTTGACATCTTGAGCGGTTGAGATAGTAAAGTAAACTGAATCAATCAAAGAAATAAAACTTCTTTTTATAAAATTTTTTCATAGTATATCATATTTATTTATCCAAGAGTTGTGACTATCGGAAAACCCCAACCATTTTACATACACTTTATCACCCCGCTTCTTTATAACTTTCTCAACTAAATACATGTGAAGAAAACGTGATTTTTGCATTTCTTGTGTATAGAAAGCACCCTTAATTACATTTCCCTGATAGTCTTCTAGAATATAAGTACATGGATTGGTATTTTGAATCTTATTTATCTTGAAGATTTCCGTTGTCCAATTGGGTGTGTAACCTTTCTCAAAAACATGTTTATATTTGCTTATTCGAACGTAATCGTTTACATGAAATTTGGGCTTATTAAAGACTTTCAGACGGTTGTAAATCGTTTTTAGAATTGTTGCTGCATTTAAAGAATTCACTTTATCGGGTGCAATTTTTATTGTTCTGTGCACTTTTCCATTGTACTCTTTAGTCAATTTTTGATATTCATCAATCCATTTGTAAGAACCGCGATTACTGAAGCCCTTCCACATCATATTTTTCAAAGTGCGATTAAATCGTTCAACTATCGAGGCTTTCATTACACTATAGGTAGAGTAGTAATTTATTTTGTTTTGTTTCATTAAAAGTTGAAACTCTTTATTGAAGAATTCCTTCCCATCATCTGTTTGCAAATTTTTAGGTTTTCGACCGCATTCAAATACACTTTTCATTGCTTTGGTAATATCAGGAGCTGTTTTCGACTTTATCGCAACGGTCCAGGCATATTTGGAGAAAGTGTCAATGATTGTGAGTAGGTAGCGATAACCTTTGTTGAATGTAGAGTAATTACCCATTTCCACTAAATCAGCTTGCCAAAGATCATCAATATCTTTGGTTATAACAGCTCTTCGTTTAAAATTTCGTCGTGCCTGTCGATGGAGCTCCTCAACTATTTGATATCGACTCATCTTGAAGATGGTATTGTGTGGTTTTGGTTTGGTTTTTGAATAATGTTTTCATTAGAAATTATTGAAAACAAAACATTTTCCGTACCTTCTAAACGCTTCTCAACATATTCCATATACACCTTAAACCTCTCATCAATATCGCGTTCAATAGATTTAATTTTTTCATAAACGGTTTCAATTTCTTTATTACGGTGACTTTCATAAGCTTTAATTGAATCCTGAAATTCAGTTCGATACGCATCAAGACTTAGAGTTACAAAATTTTGCGTTGCAGCGTCGCCCTTTACTATTGGATCTTTAAGATTTCTGATGCGTTTAAAATGAGCGTTGAAGCTGTGATCTCTGCTAGCGCTTAGAGTCAATTCCGTATTAAAACTTTTTGACTTGGATGTATTGTTATTATATCGACCGAATTTGTCCACGCTCATCTTTTTATTTTTCGTCGAGTTTTCATTAAATTATGTCAGCTTCTTTAAGCTCTTCAATAATTGAAATAATTTCGTTGTTATGATTATTATGTCCTGCAGATTGTGATGCTATGAGTAGTCGTAAACGATTAACCAATTCATTTGGGTCATCCCAATATATATAGTTGATTGGATTCAAATTTAAATTCATTAAACCAAATCCTTCTTTCTTCACATCTAAGTTCGAGTTTGACCCTTTACTCTCCACATCTTTGATTAAAAATTGAATAATGTTTAGATACTTGGGTCCTTTGTTTCCATTGACTTGACCACGAGATATATAGCCACGTCTATAGGCATTAGTTTTCAATAGAATTTTCTTATACAATTTTAAATCCGGTTCAGTATATTCGATAGGATTTTTTGTGAACATTAACTGAAAGAGTCCTGGTGTCATTGTAAATGTTTCGTCACCAATTTGCACTTGATTAGAACTTTTGAATGATATTTTTGAGTCTCCAAACATCAATTGCTTTTCCGAATTGTAATTCAATCCAAATATTCTATCTAGACTGTTTTGCTTTTCTAGTAGATCAAAATTCGGTTCATTTAACAAATTACTGACTTCTCCTTCTTCTTCTTCCATGGCTTTAATAGTGTTTGATTTATTATCATCATCATCAACGTCATAATCATTGCTATAAAATTGATCATTGCTTTCTTCATCATCATCATCATCATAATCTTGAACAGAATCAACACTATTAGACCTTTTTGGTGTACTAGTTTCAATCTTTGGTAGTTTATTAATGTTTTTCCTCCTTCTGTCTTTTTTCATCGGTCTTTTGAATAAATTTTTTTTAATGAAAGTTGAAATATTTGCTTTAGAGTTTTTAGCCAAATCATTTACTATTTCATTTTTAACTTTAGTTTCTGTAAGCAAATCCTTAATTGGAGCTGTGATTGGTAGAAAAGTTTTTTCCAGACTTTCTGCTGCGCTTAAATCATTAATTTTAATGGCTTTGAACTTATCCCTCAAAACTTTTCTCGTCTGAATAATTTTGGAAAGCAATTCATCATCCATGACTTTGTTGTTGCTACTGATAACGCTCTCAATGAACTGTTTGCATTAATGGTTAAATTATTAATGAGATCATTTAAGTGTCCATGACATCTTTTATATTATAAATTTTCCTCAATTTAATTGCCACCTTCCGTGGCGTAGTGGTTAGGAGTATGTCGTTGTCATACATCTATAGGCTCAAAGCGAGATGTTTAACTCTCGACACAGGTAGAAACTTTAGAAAATCCTATTTATTCTCTTCCTCTCTCTTTCACTGTAACTTCTACATTGCAATTAATCGGGAAATAAGTGATAAAATATATCCTCGAATAGAGAAAAGAAAAAATAAAATTGTATACAGTTTATAAAAATATATTTTATTAGTTTTCAATCGGGTACAGTAGTTTGCAGTTGTAATAATGCATTGACCATATGTAAAACTGTATATATGTCGTTTGGAAAAACATATTTGCTACTGCATCGTGGATATACTATTGCTTTAAGGCGTAGAATAAGTCGTGATATTTGCAATATTGCATTCAACTCATCTTAATGAATAGTATGATTGTTGGTATGACGTAAGCATATAATATTAATGGACAATTAGGCGACCAGCGTATATGTTCTGCTAGACGATCATCATTTATTTTCCATTTACAAATTTCCACTGTGCAAAAGTAACATTTTGTAATATCTTCACTGCCAGTGTAAAACATTCCAAATTGTGCAAGCCTTCTTGTATCCATCCATCCCAAAGGCCAATTTTCGAAAGTTTTTAGGCGCTCGCTCTCATAGCACATTCGATCGGTCATATCCAAAGGTTCAACATTCTTTACACTCTGGATTGATGGTGGCCAAAACGAGTCTGTTCCTCGATGAACAGGTCTGCTTATTATTGTTGCTGTTGAACAGATCTGCTTATTGAACAGGTCTGTTCCATAATGAACAGGGCTGTTTGCTGTCGATGAAGAAGAAGAAGGATGACTATTGAACTGATCAGATTGTTGCTTGACTCCAAACATTGTTGTTGAACTGCTTGATCTGTTTTTGAAACTGAATATTTTGTTGTGCATACACTTTGCTTTTATAGATGAATAAATATGTTGAACCCTTTTCTAAATCGTCCACTATTTAATGAATCATCTTTGCTAATGACGAGAAACCCATATTTATCCTTCCAACATTCAGTACAAATTTTTAAAAAATCTTGAAATGACATATCAGTACCAACATGATCATTATAAATATGTCTTATGTTCGTTTCATCTTGTTTAAACATGATAATTAAGTTTGCATTGTCACGAATCAGATGTTTTGGTATTCGAGTATAAGTTTGGCATAGATAAAAGCTATCCATATTATTGTGCCGACCCATACAGAAATAATTTCGTATATTGTTCTGTTTTTCACATGCAACATCATCGAAGATAAAAATAAAATCTGATTTTGCTTTTTCTGGAGCTAGAACTTCTTCATTATCTGAGAAGGTGTAAAAGCCCATTCCTTTTATTGCTTTTATAAGTTGTTGAAGATATTGATATTTCGGTTGATGCAATGACTTTGAATATAAGTATACATTTTTAAATCTAAGACCATTGGGACTTTCAATAAGACTCAACATAATGTTGGTTTTTCCACAATTCGATGGTCCGACAATTAGTGCACGTATTGTGTTTGGTAGCAATGAACTATGACGTATTTGTGACAATTTATCATTTGAAATCGTTTTTAGGTCTAAATTTTTCACCGAAATATTCATTTGTTGTCTTATGAAACGCATTTTACTCTTTTAACTAACAACAATGATATAAAAGCGATTCCTTTTATACTTTTTTGCTCAGAACGCTTTTGACCGTTGATTTGTGTGATATACAAACCAACAAAAATTTATAAATGCTTGTTAGCAGCAAAAAACTATTTAGTCGTAAACGTAAAGCCGTTGGAAAAGGATTAATAAAAAACCTTATTAATAAACTACCAATTGAACTTCATTTACCAGGCTATCAGTTTTGTGGACCGGGAACTAAACTCGAAAAACGTTTAGCAAAAGGAGACAAGGGTATAAATCTTTTGGATTCTGCATGTAGAGAACACGATATTGCCTACTCTAAATTCAAAGACTTACCTAATCGCCGCATTGCCGATAAGATTTTAGTTGAGAGAGCTTGGGAGAGAGTAAAAGCTCCAGATTCGAGTGTCGCAGAAAAGGCAAACGCTTGGTTTGTCACAAACGCAATGAAAGCCAAACTGAAAATAGGTGGTAGTCTTCGAAAAAACAATAATCGAAAACTAAAGACTGTGAAGAACAAAAAGAAGAAATTCTGTACTAAAATTTTCACTACTGCAATAAAAAATGCTACAAAAGTTTTAAAAAATGCAAAACCAATTGATATGAATGATGCTATTCAAATTGCTGAGAAATCTTTCTCATCTACTCTTAAGAGGAAAAATCGTAAAGTTCTACCTCGTATAATCCCTGTACCAAAAGTGGGTGGATTTTTACCATTAATACCAATTTTAGCGGGTATTGCAAAACTTGGAGGAATAGTATCTGGAGGCATGTCGATTGCAAATATGATAAAAAATATAATATCTGCAAAGGATAGAAAGCCCAAGGAACCTGTTGCCATTGGAAATGGGCTTTATTTAAAACCCTATCGAAATGGATATGGTTTCTATCTTCGTCCTTATTCAAAAAACTAATTAGCACTCTACCCAAAAGAGCCCTAACCGAGGTCGACCTAAGAAAATATGCCGCAAACTTGAAATCTTTCAGAGGAGTTTTTATGCGAAATACTTTACCAAGACGTCCTCATAAGATTGAATGTGGAATAATTAATCTGGATTCATCAGATGGAGATGGTACTCATTGGGTAGCATATTTTAAAAATAATACTGTTAAGGAATATTTTGATAGTTTTGGTAACCTTCCACCACCGAAAGAAGTTGTCAAATATCTCGGTGCAAATAATTTAAGATACAACTATAAACAACATCAGCAATACAATTCATATAACTGTGGTCATTTGTGTTTAAAGTTTCTGTATTCACAATCATGCAACAATTAAATAAAATATCAATTTTAAATACATAAAAAGTTTCTTTTATTTATAATTTGATAATATCTGATAATTATAAACCATTACATATATTCCATTAATTCAATATCTTTAGCAATACTCATGAGTTCGTCATCATTTACAGCAATCTTATAGTGTCCCCAAGCATAAGTATTTTTTTTATCCTCTTTAACAAATCTTGTATCATCATTGTTACTTAAAACTAATTTCGTAAATAATTGTGTATAAATTTTATGAAATTTTGATTTAAAAAAATACATATCGCGAACATAATATTTATCTTCTAATAAACATAATTTATAATCATTAATACTCAATTTATTGAGTACGCATCTTTTAACACCTTTCGACTTTTTTATTTCTTTCATATCTGTTATATCTAAGGAATACATTTTGGAACGTAGACCCACAAATTCTCTTATTATTTTTCCATTAGCTTCGTCTTTCATCATTCCTAATATTTTTTTATTTTTTAAAGGTAAATTATATGGATTTTTGGGAGGATATTCGGACGTATCAAAACGCAAATCAATATCGTTGGATATATCTGAATAAAAGGCATCCGTCTTTATTGTGTATATAAAGGAATCCGTATCCATATAATTTAGTAAAAGGTTTTCATTATATTTGGGTTTCATATAGTCGTAATGGAAATCACACATTAGAAATTTCGATAACTCGAGTACTATAAAACCTAAATATAACGGTTTATCATATGTAACATGATCCCGATCTAATTGAATTGCTATCATAGAGTCGCTGAAATGTTTAACGCTGCGAAATGTTGGATGTGCTATAAGAGCACGAGCACCTAAATGTCATCCTCTACTTTCCCATTCACTCACAATTTTTATGTTTTTCCTTTTATCTACATTTTCCATAGTTTTACCGTAAACCGAATTGTTGAGTAATTTAAAAAAATTCTTCTCAAAATCACTCTTAGAGAGCGTTCTATGATGAGTATTTAAGTCAATGTAGCTCTTTAACCAAGGTGACTGTTTAAACTTTAAAGCTCTATGAACTTTTATTAGTTTCATTCCATTCTTAGTACATTGTTGTAGAACTCTATAGTGAATGATATAATTTCGTTTATCTGTTAAGTCTGTTATTAGTTTCGATGTCCTTGAACCACCAACTTTTTTATTTTCCGCAAAAAAAGGAAAATCATTATGATAATCATGAATTCCTTGGGGATAATCTAAATCTACTTCTAAAATATACCCATATAAAGCTTCTGAATCTATTTCAAATATACTAAAACTTTCAATGTCTTCTACCCATTCAAATTCTCCAGTAGGTAGGTACTGAGACATTGCCCAACCATACAAGTAGTTCGCATCTAAGTATACAATATATTCAGATGGTTTGGTGGAATCAAAATCAGGCATATATTTGTTGTTGGCTTTAGAATGTCGTTTTGAACATTGGACAATACCACCTCTGATTCCTTTTTTAACGAAATCATACATACTTATATCTGTAAATAGTTCGAGTTCTATTTTTGTTGATTTCAACATTGCATCCCAAGATAAGCCCGGAATAGTTATGTATTGACAAGGATCCAAATCATAGATACTTTTACATATTTTTCGAAAATTTTCTAAGATATCGGTTAGGAGAAATACATCTGTTTTTAAATAGAGAATCATGTAGTCTTTCAATGATTGACAATTTAATGTATTCCATATATTTACAGCATGACTATTGTTTGTGTTGCGCAGACGTCGGTGGACAAAATAGGATGAATTAGGGAATGGGTCCACAAGGAGCGCAAAATGATACTCACAAGCAGGAGGGATGCCTTATAGGTCTCTGCGACGAACATCCACAACCCAAAGGGACGAAATTACACACCAGGTTTAAGATTGCTACTTCGCTTTAAATAGCGCCTTTATTATATGGATGTTTGATCCTACTCGAACGGCGGTAATACGAGGGCAGCCAATGTGAACGAGCAGGATGGAAGACGTCTTCCGATGGGTTTCGCGACGGAACAATGTAGCGAGCGCCAACTGTAGCCAACTCTACCAAGCGTTTCACCAATATCCGTAAAATTTGGATACGAAACGGATTTTAAAATAGCGATGCAACTCGATCACAAATATAGCGTTTCAAAAGGTGAACGATTGATCCAGAAACGCGTGATCTTCTTTTTTGTTGCCTCGAAACGCACCACGGTGGTAAAAATCAAAAAGTCGCCCGAAGCGTGGTGTTCGCAAACGATGATGAAGAAAAAGTGAACTAAGCACGCCAAAAAACCGGAAGCGCGACCGACATAAAAAATGAAATCTTCTGTTCTCCAAAAGAGAGAACGAGACAAACCGATATATTGCCGAGACAATTATGGTTACCATAAACAAGGCTGCAATTAAGTGGCTCCTAATGATCGACAGGATTGCAGTCTCGTTGCATGGCATACAGTTGACCCGAATTGAAGTTAAGTCTTAAAGTCCGTTTACAATTATCGCGTGTACATGGCTGCCCCCTTGCAACGTTGTTGCAACTTACAAATATTGAGATACAAGAGAGCTATGTACAATTTCTCGATCTTAAAATAAGGTTGAAGGAACTATTGAATTATACAATGCAAATAAAGAAAGATAAGCAAATCAACTTTTATACAATTCAAGGAAATGAAAAAACTTACAAACAAAAAAAGCAGGATTCCAAGTTATACTTTTTAAGGAAGAAATCGTAATAAACTTAAGTTATATAATGCAATTTAAATTTTTATTTTTTTTTTTATGCTTGGAAACGAAAGGCAAAAGTATATTAGCAAATGATTGGCCCAGAAATCAGGTAGCCCAATGCAGAGTTCACCGCCATAGGAGATCCATGTACTTTTGACAGCGCCCCTGGTCGAGCCAATTTGTAGCACACGTCGCCGCCTAGGATGAGAGAACAGGGAGACCGCACGCGAAAATTTTCATCGGCCAGCTGCACATGTTCGAAGAGTAATGGAGCATTCCAAGCGACCGTTTTGCTGGGAGTGTAGAAATCATTGTCAGTGAGCTCGACGACGACTGCAATTTCGGCTGATTTGTCGAAGCGGGGAGCGATGGTAAGGAAACTAGTGGAGATGTCTCCGTTTTGACGAATCGACAGGTGATGTTGATGGGCGAACTTCGTGGAAAGCAGACTTTTTTCGCTGCAAGGGTTGACGAGAGCGCGAACATGAAAAGATTGATGTTTGAACTTCAATAAAACCATGGCTGTTGGCAGCAAAACGATGGGAGTTGAGACCATTATGGGACCTCTCTGACGGCTTTCTTCGGATGTATCCCTTTTGCGATCCGGATGTAAGAGAGAGTGATGTTTGCGGCCACAGTGCGTGCATCGATGCGAACTGAAGCAGTTCTTGAGAAGGTGCGAGTGGGCAAGACAGTTGCTGCAATACTGCAGACGTTGGACCGCGAGGCGGCGCTGATCAACATTCTTTTGCAGAAACCGACGACAGGTAGCTAACGAATGAAGATTCTTACAGAGTCGGCAGTCGTAGTGATGATGGCGTCGGGAGCTCATATTTCTGTTGAAAGAAGAATAGAAGAGTAAGAAATTATCACAATGAGAGTTTAAATATCTTTTGAGAGGTAGTTGTCAGCTTGTCGGTAAAAGAATAAGTTTTGAAATAGGTCTTGTGATAATGCCATTGGAGGTGCGAACATCTGCCACCCGCACTCGACCGTCAGACCCGAGGTAGGTTTTCTGAATCCTACCTAATCTCCATTCATTACTTGAAAGATTGTCCTGTCGAATGACTACCAAATCGTCCAGTTTGACGTCTTCTTTGGGGAGTTTCCATTTGTTGCGTTTGTGAAGTTCAGTCAAATACTCGTATTTCCACCGTTCACAGAGATAGTGATTCATTGCCTTGACCCGCTGCCAACGATTGCTGAGAATCTGAGGATCCTTATCCAAAGATGTTTCGGTTGGGGAGAGAAGAGGCCCACCAGTTAAAAAATGTCCGGGGGTGAGAGCCGCCAGGTCTTGAGGGTTTGAGGATTGCGGGCTTAACGGCCGTGAATTTAGACATGCCTCGATCTTCGCTAACAAGGTTTGGAATTCTTCGAACGAATATTTTAGGAGTCCAGCCATTTTGCGCAGATGAAGTTTGAAGCTCTTTACGCCTGCTTCCCATAATCCTCCCATGTGGGGAGCTCCGGCGGGAATAAAATGCCAAGTAATGTGTTGGTGAGCGTATTGACGCAGGACCGCTTGTTTTGAGTGCATCATAAAGGAATTGTATTCAGCTTGTAGGATTTTGGCGGCTCCTACGAAATTTGTGCCATTATCTGAATAGATATGAGCAGGACAACCACGACGAGCGGAAAATCTCGCAAATGCCGCTAAAAAAGTTTCGGAACTAAGATCGGAACTGGCTTCGAGGTGGATAGCCTTTGTACAGAAGCAAATAAAAATACAGACGTACCCTTTAGAGATACGAAATCCTCGACCATGATATGATTTAATATCAAAGGGACCTGCAAAATCCACCCCAGTATACGTGAAGGGTCTAAAAAATGTACTCCGTTCTGCTGGCAAGGTTGCCATTATTTGGGTCCGTTGCCGTTTTTGTTCGAGGACGCAAGTTCGACAGCGAATAATTACAGCTTTTATCAGATTTCGAACCTTAGGAATCCAAAACTCATTTCTAATCAAGCGAAGGACAAGTGCGTTTCCGCCGTGAAGGGAAATTAGATGAATAAATTCGACCAATAATTTTGTCAAACGAGATTCGTATGGAAGGATTATTGGATGAGTTTCAGCGAAATTTAAAGATTTCGACGACGTGAGTCTACCATTAGCGCGGAGAACCGCCGATTGGTCGAGATAGGGATTGAGGGAGAGCAGATGGCTTTTAGGGGATAAGTGGCGTTTGTCTTGCAGACATTCGATTTCTGTGGGGAAAAAGGATCTTTGACATACGAGAATAAGTCGGTGTTTGACAAATTTTATTTCTTCCATTTCTACGTGAATTGAGTTATAGGTGCGTGTTGCCCGATGACGACTGTGAGTTCGAAAGAAAAAACGAAAGCAATAACTAAGCGTACGCCATGCTCGGGGAAGGCTGGAAAATCTGTCCAGAACATCGTCTTTATTAGTAACCATGGTGCTGTAGGTCTTCACCGTCCGGCATTCGAGGTTGGTACTAGCGTCCGCTGGGGATGAGGGTGAATACCAGTTGATTTCATCTAGATTCAACCAAGTGGGTCCGTGCCACCATAACGTATGCTGACTCAAAAGTTACGGAGCACAGCCGCGACTGGCGACATCGGCAGGTTTGTCGTCTGATGAAATGTGTCGCCATGAGGCAGAATCGGTAAGAGCAAGAATTTTTGTCACGCGATTGGCGACGAATGAGGTCCAAGTACAGGGTGGCTTACGCAGCCAGGCCAACACGATCATCGAGTCCGTCCAGCAATGAATTGATGACACGGTGTTATGAATATGAGTTTTGATTGCGTCCACCATTTCGGAGAGTAAAAGCGCCCCACACAACTCGAGACGTGGTAATGATACGCTTTTGATGGGGCCACCTTTGTTTTGGAATAAATTAAATGAGTGTGGAATTCGTGGGGTCCCACTTGAACTCGCAAATAGAGGCACGCGGCATATGCTTTCTCTGAAGCATCGCAGAACGCATGCAACTGGGTGCATTTAGAAGGAGAGAATTGGATCCATCGTGGGATACGAATGAGTTCAATGAGTGGCAAATTATGAAGGAATTCTTGGAATAAAGCTTCTAGCGAATCTGGTAAACATTCATCCCACTCGATGTTACTCAGCCACACTTGTTGCATCAGAACTTTTGCGAGAATCACAACTGGGGACAACCAACCTGCAGGATCGAAAAGTTTGGCAATACAGGATAAGACTTCACGTTTCGTATGCGCGTGCTTCATAGTATGAGCCTGGACTTCAAAATAGAAACAATCAGAAACAGCGTTCCAACGAATACCTAGCGCTTTGGATTTACTGGCTTCCTCGAGTATAAGGAATTTTTGATCAAGGAGATCTTCTTTAGGTATGCCGTGCAGAAGTTCTGCGGAATTAGATGTCCATTTGCGAAGCTGGAATCCAGCACTTTTCAATACCATCGACAACTGCCTACGTGTGTGGAGCGCCGAGTCCAAATCATGTCCGCCAGACAACACATCATCCACATACATATGATGGCGAAGGACGTTGGAAGCTAAGGGATACAGCTGATCAGAGTCCGAAGCGAGCTGCAAGAGAGTCCTTATAGCCAGATAGGGAGCGCAGTTAACGCCAAAACTTACTGTTTTTAATTCGAAATCTTGGAGATCTTTTGAGGGAGAATTGCGAAAAAGTATCCGTTGAAAGGGAGTATGTTTCGGATCAACAAGTATTTGGCGATACATTTTAGTGATATCGGCATTGAATACGAATTTGAACAATCTCCAATTGATGATTAGGAACGGGAGGTCGGTTTGCAAAGAGGGCCCAACATGGAGGCTATCGTTCAGACTGAGTCCATTCGACGTAGGATAAGAAGCGTTAAAGACAACGCGAAGCCTGGTAGTTTTACTTTCCTCTTTGATGACTGCATGGTGTGGGAGATAATAGTGACAAGGGGGACCTAGTTTCGATCGGGGGGGGCTACTGCTGACATATGATCAAGAGAAATATACTCTTGAAGTACATTATCATATTCGGATTTAAATTCGACCTGACGGAGCAAGCGCAATTCGTGGCGAATGAATTGATTTGCGGCCCTATTTCTCGATTTTCCCAATTGGACAGGAGTTTGGGAGCCCTCCTTGAAAGGAAGGTGTACGACATAGCGTCCAGTAGGATCTCGGTACGTAGTCTTTACATAAAATTCCTCACACCATTTATCACTGTCAGTCAAGAGCTGCTTTTGAGGGATTTGTTCCAGCTCCCAAAAACTCCTGAGCTGTTGGTCTAGGGAAATTTCCGTGAAATAAGAAACGAAGAAATTATTGGTGGAAGACGGACATGAGGAGACAGGACCAGTAATAATCCAACCAAAGACGGTTTCTTGGGCCATCAAGGATCCCATGATTCCTCGCTGGATGCCCGCTAACAATATCGAAGGGTAAAGATCACCTCCAATCAATATATCAATGTGGGAACTTTGATGAAAATTCGGATCGGCTAAACACAGGTGGTCCAATTCTTCCATGGGTATGTCGAACGAAAAACTAGGCAAATTGGAGGTCAGCGCTGGAACCACCATCGCAGAAGCCTCAATCTCTACCCTCGAATCGATTGGTGATCTCAGCGTGAATTGACACATTTCCACAGTGCTCAATTGCAACCCGAGCCGTTCCCAATATGACACGCTTTGGACGTAAATGGAAAGTGGATGGAATATCGAGAACACGATTGTTCTGACAGGTGGAGGTGATGGTGAGATTATCATTAGGAGTTGAAGGAAAAAGCGACGAATGGCTAGGAGTGGACTGTATTTGAGTTGAGTTAGCTAAAGGGGCGTTGACATGCGAGGCACCTGCATTGCCAACGGTACTATGAGATGATTGTTCACTAGAGGAGATATTGGAGGTAGATTGATTGTGGATTGCGTTGGATGTGCCTTCTCTATGCAGTAAGGTATGGTGTTTTTGTTTACATGTCCGACAGGTTTGAGTACTTTTACAATCCTTTATGAGATGTGAAGATGCCAAGCAATTCAAACAGAGGTTGAATCGCTTCGCAGTTGAAAATCGTTCGAGGGCATTCAGCTCGAGAAACTGAGGACAATTTCGGATAGAATGTGGCTCCGAACACTGTTTGCAGTGTAGCGGTGTCGGAGCAACATTTGTTTGAAAGGCCTGCGCATTCTTAGACTTGGAGCCAGTAGCCGCTGGTTTTTGAGAGGATGTCGAAGGATTACGCAAATTTGAGACTGCCTCCAAAGATCTGAATCTTTGAGTCAAAAAATTGTTCATGTCGGCCCATGTCGAAATGTCTGATTTATTTTCCACGGATTGTTCCCATATCGCCAGCGAAACTTCTGGTAATTTAGAAGAACAGAGGTAAACAAGCATAGCGTCCCAGTGATTGGTATCGACCGACTGTTGTTGTAAGGCAGACAAACAATTGTTGATGGTTCTCTGCAAATCCTTAATTTGTTCACCCTCCTCTTCCTTTACCTGAGGGAGACTAAATAATATTTTGAATTGCATATTTATGAGAATTCGTTTGTTCTCATAACGATCTTGAAGATTTTTCCAAGCTTGATCGAAACCATCATTAGTGAGTGGAGATTTTTTGACGATTTCTAAAGCTTCACCACTGGTCTTTTGTAGAAGATGAAACAATTTCTCAACCTTTGAAAGTTTGGAATTTCGTATATAAACAGCAGAGAACACATCACGGAAAGATGGCCAGGAAGTATAGTCTCCCTTGAAAACTTCAGTGTCACAAGGAGGCAACCGAATATTGGAGGAGGATTCTTCAATCATGAGAGAGGATGTTACTTGAGATTGAAATTCTGCAATCAATTCGTTCAAAAGTGACAGGCAGCGGACATAAGTTTTATAAGCACTGTTGTATTTTGTCTTAACGACCGTAACATTCGGCACATCATCACCAGGAGTTGTTAACAAGCTTGACAGACAGTTTGAATATGACTGTTTTACGTCTGACCAAATAGCTTTAAATTCCTCCCGGAGGACATCTAAGGAAAACGCAGTGTGCTGCCCTGTCACGGTTTCATTAAAATCAGCTTCGAATTCGATAAGTGTATCAGAGTGGCGGATAAACGGCTCCATGACTGGCATATACGAATCAAAGATGGACAAAAGGTTGTTTGGATTCATAGAATTGCCGACCGAAAAAATAAGAGGACTGTGGATGCGTCCTCCGAAAACACCACCTCAACGTATCGGATGGAAATAGAAACAAGTAAACTAGATAATCCAGAGGAACACGAATTTATTCTTGATTTGTAGAAAAGTAGATTTTCGTAATTGAAAATTTTGTGGAGCTTTTGTCCCGGTTTATTGAAGATCGATTTTATTTTATTTATATAATTTTTTATTAGATAGCTTCGGATTGACTACGTGATAGAATTGCGCAAGAACGATTTTCGCACACTACCAGTCATATGCAATTAATAGTGAAGTAGCACGTATGTATGTATGCGTTATACAATATTGAAAATTAAGGTTATGTACACGATTCATGTGTGTGGAAGCGACCAACGAGGCCTTCTTCAGATGAGAGGCAGATGCATTGATGAAAGAGTCCCGAAAGGAAAATTCGTCGTACTCGTTAGACAAATAATAAGAGTCACTCGTATGAGACACACATGAATAGCGGAACATAAACGAATGGTAGATTATTGAAACACGTAACGCACCTGATAGCAGCCAAGGGCCAAAGCCGTCCACGTAGAATCCCTTTTTTTTCTCTCCGTGGTTAGGTTAATACCTCAATTCGTAAGGGCCTTTCAGCCTACAGAGGCGTAGCGAATGCTTAATTCGATTTCCTGGAGTTGACGCAGAACCCTCTGCGAGCGTTGCGCTAACTTCAAGGCTGCTGCAGATAGATGTAAGGTTAGCTACTGACACGTGCCGATGATCCGGCTCGAAGGACCAATGTTTGTGTTGCGCAGACGTCGGTGGACAAAATAGGATGAATTAGGGAATGGGTCCACAAGGAGCGCAAAATGATACTCACAAGCAGGAGGGATGCCTTATAGGTCTGTGCGACGAACATCCACAACCCAAAGGGACGAAATTACACACCAGGTTTAAGATTGCTACTTCGCTTTAAATAGCGCCTTTATTATATGGATGTTTGATCCTACTCGAACGGCGGTAATACGAGGGCAGCCAATGTGAACGAGCAGGATGGAAGACGTCTTCCGATGGGTTTCGCGACGGAACAATGTAGCGAGCGCCAACTGTAGCCAACTCTACCAAGCGTTTCACCGATATCCGTAAAATTTGGATACGAAACGGATTTTAAAATAGCGATGCAACTCGATCACAAATATAGCGTTTCAAAAGGTGAACGATTGATCCAGAAACGCGTGATCTTCTTTTTTGTTGCCTCGAAACGCACCACGATGGTAAAAATCAAAAAGTCGCCCGAAGCGTGGTATTCGCAAACGATGATGAAGAAAAAGTGAACTAAGCACGCCAAAAAACCGGAAGCGCGACCGACATAAAAAATGAAATCTTCTGTTCTCCAAAGGAGAGAACGAGACAAACCGATATATTGCCGAGACAATTATGGTTACCATAAACAAGGCTGCAATTAAGTGGCTCCTAATGATCGACAGGATTGCAGTCTCGTTGCATGGCATACAGTTGACCCGAATTGAAGTTAAGTCTTAAAGTCCGTTTACAATTATCGCGTGTACAACTATAGTCCTCAATAGAACACTCACTATTATTTAGTATATTGAAAAATTTCTCACGGGGAGGTAGTTGATTTTCTTCAAGACGTTCAATTGAATCTAAATATTCATAGGGAAAGACACCCTTTCTTTTAAGTAAAGAAAACTGTTCAGTGTTGGGATACATTGATCTGAGTACGTGAAAATCTTCAGATCGCAAGTTTTGAGCTAAGCTTTCTAAGCTTGCTGTCATGAATATACAGGAATCTACAAAACGAATTTCCATGCGTTCATTCTTGAGATTATCCCCCATTGGAATGTATTTCGATAGTGAAATGTAAAGCTCTTTATTGAGTGGAATTACTCTTATGTCTCCGGGAATGGAAGTGAGTTCTTTTACAAATAAATGACAGTACTAGGCGGAAAAATTATGAAAGAAAACTGGAAAAAATTTCGATATCTGATATTTCAAATTACATTCTGAATGAGCTGCTCCACGAAAATCTCCAGTAAAATGACAGTGATCTGCAACTCGATCATTAATAAGATCTTCATTACAGATATGACGTACTGAACTCTCCGCTAAGTTTTTCATTTGTTCTTTTGTAAGAGAATTCATTGGTTTACAAACACTTAAATAGTTGCTATAAAGAAATTAACAATCATTTACTAATTTCTTTATAAACACTTCAACACAATCCTCTCCCGTATATATCCTAAACTTATACAAACCTTCATCAAATTTAGATTTAATAAAATAAGCGAATGCCATTGGCTTATGATGCTTAGTGCTTACAACTTTCTTCGAATCTTTAATATTTATATTTTCCAAAATGCACTCAAAATCGGCGTAAATAACAAAAGGTACATCTAGTTGCTTTTTTTAAGCACGAAACTTTAAAATTTTATTTTCCTCGTCTGGCAGCTTTGTTACGACATGATTACATACCAATTTATGAGCTTCCAATCGTTCCTTGGATAAGGTGTATTGAAGACAGCCATGACAGAGATGTTTCATTCTGTGATTTGCAGAAAGTTGAGAGCTGATTAATCTACAAAAATAAAATTAAAAAAAAAAAATAATAATAATAATAATAATAAAAATAATAAAAAATTAAATTAATAAAGATAAATATTTTGGGTTACCAACCTTGAAATATTTGTAATCCATATATAATGCGTTTGATTGTTTTCCTTCTCAAAAAACAATAGATTTATATGCTTCTGTTGTTCTCCTCTAGTAAAATAATACGGTCCAACAATCGCTTTACTCTCCTCATTCAATCCAAAAACATTTATACTTATTTCTGGATTATTCTCCTCAAAAATTTTAATTTGATTCAATGTCAATGGAAATGATAAGTTGGAGAAATTAAGCACAGTTCCATCTGGGGTAGTAATGTGACTCAATTTTATATTTAGCTTATAATTTGAGCATTTTTCCAGATTTCGACCTGTTTGAAAGGACGATATCACTGCCCATTTGAAGCAGTTCTCATCTTTATTTTTAACATTTATACAAGCATGTTTTTTCTGAATCCATAATGGAAGCACTATATGACCAGATCCTCTCATGGGTCTATATTGGTTAATGTTCACTTCCAAGTGAACAATTCGTAAAAGAGACCATCCACTATCCCTTTCTTGAAAAACATTCATTTTTTCCAAAATATCCTTGCATTTCTTGGAAAAGTCCTCATTTATATCTGATGACTCCGTTAATATAGTCATTTTAGTTGAGAAAGATTTTATCATTATTTTTGTTTCTTCCTCATTTTGCTTGATTAGCAAATATTCGCAAAATAGTTCTATGTTAGATTTTATCGATGTATGCTTTAGAATTAGGTTGCTCAATGCGTCCAGAACTTCTGTTTTTGCAGCTGCAAAGAAATGTTCTGGAATGAGTATACTTTCATCCTTATTCACATAAACTAGAGTTTCCATTTTTTCGTTAAAAGCATGATTTATCCTCTTGAGGTTTTCACTAAAGTCAACCATGCTATTCTTTTTATGTTGATTGGTTCGCAGATGATAAGACCAATCTGTTATAATAACATCTACTTCACATGCTTCACATTTCTTCGTGACAAGGTTTTCATCAGACATGTTTTGATCTTGGATTTGAAATTCCGTACCATGACGTGTCTCATAATGACTTTTTATAGCAAAACGGTTTTTAAATCTAATACCGCAATATTCGCACAGAATATCAGAATCGTTTTGGTCTTGGTTTGGAAATTCCATACTATGAGTTGTCTCATAATGTCGTTTGAGAGTAAAATGATTCTTTAAAATAACACCGCAATATTCGCATTAAAAATTGTTCTTTAAATGCATTGCCCTTTTATGGCGTTTCATACCCGTTTCCGAAGAAAACTCCTTTAAACAAATTTCGCAAGCCTTATTCATTTTGATTGTTAATTTTTATATTCTAGAAACAAAAAAGCAAAATATGATTAAATTCAACCCTACGTTCCCAGAAGAAATAAAAGGAATAAATATACATATAAAATATATTACATTAAATAAAAATATTAAATGCTACGTGCACACTTCAGAAAAGGATGCAAAGGGTCACATACCTGGGGGTTTGACGGCGGAATTGTCTGCGATCGTCTTTGAGTGTAAACTTTGGTGATGGACGTTAGTCTCTATCAATACGAGGATCACGATACGGATTGGACAAGTCCACGGGGATTTTATACACTTAATGATGACACTACTTTCGAAACCGACGCTCACGATCGATTTTTCGATAAATTTAAACTGAACTGTTTCATTTCACTTTAAAGAATGGCAACGTCAAAGGAGAAAAATCTGATTTTATGCACACTTCGCTTCACAATTTTGCTCATGTTGTACAATTCTTATCCATAAAATTTTTCTTAAGAAATAAACGGGATGCAACTGTTTGTTTTTCTTGTCCAAAAAATTTTAATATTCCCCCGATTGAACTGAACTTGAACTTGAAAAATTTTTGAATAAACATCCAATGAGACACGCTTCAACTTGTTCTGGCTAAAAAATCATGCCTTATCTTCATCTCAATGACTTCAGTAGCGATAAGTCAACTCCAGCTCTAACCCAATGTTTACATATTGAACTATATATGCTCTCCTACCGCACAGTTTCTCACCCCCTCACCTCTTCAATGAGGCTCAATGCGAACTCTCTCATATAAACCTCCAAAAATTTCCAAAGACCTAAATGTATGTCACCTCATACAAACTTCCTAAATTTCCAAAGATCTAAATGTATGTCATCTCATATAAACCAACCAAAGTTTTCTAGATGTGCGACATCTCATACAAATGAACAAAAATTTTCTAGATCTTAAATGTGCGACATCTCATACAAATGAACAAAAATTTTCTAGATCTTCAATGTGCGTCTTTTTCCGATTTTCCATACAAAAAAAGTTGCACATCCAGAACGAACATATCCCCCCTACTTACATATTTGAATGCAAATTTAGAAAAGAACAATAAACGACAATGCTGCTAGCTTGAACTTTTTCTCCGTTTGTTGTGTAACATTTTGGTCGTGATATATACGTCACAAGTGCAAAATAATTAACTTGCGCCATATTATAAGCTTTTGTATGAGAAATTCTTATATTTTTCATATAAATTATATATAAAAGCATAAAACAGTAAGAAAAAAGTTGTTTACCGTGAATTTCTTACTTTGAAAATGGAATAAAAGGGATTTTTCAGACCGTATGAAAAATTCATTAAAATGTTGACAGCATTGTGCTGCAGACAGCCGATAGTCAATAGTTTTCGAGTATCAATCGATAGTGGAAAAAATTTGAAACTATCGATACTATCGACAGTCTGCCAGCTCTAGTTCACACACAAGCTATCATATGTAGCTGTCATGTAGCTCCGGCGCAGGAAATATTCAAATATTCGAATTTTTGCGTATTCGTGCGCATGCAGGAAGTTGATTGGACATTTTTTATTTCAAGAAATGGATATATGCTTCACAAACATTATGCGGCCTTTGTGTCCCCAGCGCATTTAAAGTGTTAACAGAATTACCACCGCCTTTCGCCTATTGTTGTTTTCTTTTTCCAACCAACAACTCTCCCCCATATGTACTTTGGTTATAGTTATTTTATTCTTTAACATGCGTTACATTTATGTATTATGTTGTTATTATTTCGTATGTTAGCCTACTCTGTTAATGAACATTTATATTTATGAAGAAAAATAAATGTAATGACAAATGTATAATGGAATTAGTCAATAAAATTATTTCGCTGCTATTTCGACCCAGAAAATATAGCCAAAAAAGAGCTAAGACGGCGATCATCCGATAATACTGGGAGCGCATTTGTCTGTGCGTAAGCTCTTTTTTGTACACTAAAAGCTTTAAAGCTCTCTTTTGTTCGGAGGTAATTTTGGTCATACCAATTTATTGTATCGCACACATAAGTATTAAAACTGTCAAAATTTTCATGTAAAAAGTACTTTTCCTTTCAGTTTGTTTAATATATAATATATATGAAAAAAATGTTTTTCATTAAAATGCCCAGGAGTGGATTCGAACCAGTTCCTCTCCGCGCTTGGGCATAGGCCTGTTTTTATTTGTCCACCGCTTGTTTCATAGAATTTATGTTTACCGGATATTTTGTATTACTGTACAAATGGCCACATTAGGGGGATTTGGAGCTCCCACAATTATATTTTAAAACATAGGAAATTTTCTAATTGAAAAAAAAAAAAACCAAGGGTCTATTGGGATTTCAACTCGTTTACCTAGTCATAAGAGGCTGCAGCACTTCCCTCACACCACATCGGCAATTCCTATGTGAGCATACAAAGCTGTTTAAGTTGTATACCATCCAACTATGGTGAGTTTAGTTGTTACTCATATTGACATGTGAGAGTATGCCGAGTTGAGAGAAAGTCTATGGTGAATAGAGAAAAGACATTCTAAAAACAGCATCGCAAATGTGGAAATTTGGAATTTTTAATATTTAATTTTTTTTTAATTTTCACTGTTTTTTTCTTTTAATTCCAATAAAGTTTTGACGGTTTTTAAATGCATTATAAAAATTTGAAGCCGAAACCGCTGTTTTATAGCCAAAATGTTCATACTAATATTGGGTGTCCTTTCATTTGTTTATTAAACAATCAAAAATAAATAAACTAATTATGAAGAAAGTAGCACAAAAATAGCACAAAAATCATGAATGAGAAAAAAATTTGTACATTTTAATATTTTGGCTATATTTTCGTTGTGAAGCCCCATACAAAATTGATTATCCTTTTACGCCGAAAGTAAAGGAGCACAAAATTTTTAAAGTTGGTACAAAAATAGCACATAATTCGGGCATCAAAACTTAGAGGGTATTCCATGGTGGGGGGTGCAGCTTCACGGACCTCTAGATTGGCAATATTGATCTATTTAAGCGGAGCTTCGATCTATCAAAGAGGACTTGCAGTTTGGAATCGAAAGTCTAATCAGATCTCAACTTCGGCGCATCTACTTACGAGCTAGGACGACAAAGTGTGGATCTCAGTGTAGCTAGGGATTAGGGCAGATAAGTAAGCCAGAAAAGGATTGCTATATATGAAAAGAAAAAGGCCTTAAATAAAGAATCATTGAAATTGAAGTCGATGGCGTTTTGATTTGTGGTATTCGCTGAGACGTCCATCCCGAGCACACAACAAGCCTCAAAAATGCGCTAGCTCATTAGATTATGTATATAAAACAAGCAGTTTACGTCGAAGGCCACGCAAAAAACTACTCGATTTGATAAACTTTTCTATTCAAGTGGTGCAAAATTTTTGCATGCTTTTCGTCAACACCAAAACAAAACAGCTAAAATTCTTTTAATGTTTCACTTCCCGTGCATGAATTTTGTGATAGAAAACGAAAAAGTGATAATAAGAAGATTTATGAAGAATGAACCGCAATCCGCCAAACAATTTATTTATTTGAAGCAGTTATATTGAGAAATCGATTGGTGTGCTATTCAAGTGGCGCGGAGTCTATAGTGATTCTGTTTTTGGTCGATATATCGACCACCTATTTTAACTCTTTATAAAACTCATGAAAATAATTTTTTTTGTTTTCAGAATCTTTTAAAAATATTATTTGAAATTTTTTCTGATATATTAGAAAAAATTACATAGGAGTTGATATTTTTTCTTTTGGAAAATGGCTGCGGAAAAAAATTTTAAAATGGCTCATATAACACTGTCAGACAAAAAAAAGCAAATCAATATTTGTACAATTTTCCTGCAGATCTCGGCCTCCTAAGCACGAAAAAATATTATTTTAATTTTTCTATGGAAGACTTTTTGAGAAAAAAATTGTTGAAATTGTTGTGAGTCTCTCCCAAACTCACATGTGGTCACCTTAAACCGAGAGCAAAAGGCAGTGACCTGCATTTATGAATTTCTACTTCAAGGTGATTCCATGCTACTCAAAAGCACTGTCCAGCGTAAATTGCTGACAAATGCAAACATGCAGTTCGGCCGCTGGTAACAACAACAACACCGGCACAGTATAAGCACGATTGACAAACATCAGCACTACAAAAGCAAATGCACAATTGCAATTCGATCGCTGGCAACAACAAAAACAACTCCACTAAGTGAACGGAAGTAAAGGCAACAACAACAGTATGGCAATGTTGGTACAATTGCAGGTGAAGGTCGCGGTCAAGATTATGCAATATGTTCTGGAAGAATCCACGACGATCGCGGACAGTGGGAATTTCCAATATTGCAAGATCAGCAATATTGATCTATAAAAACGGAGCTTCGACGACTGGAAGCTCAGACTCAATCTGAGACTCGACTTCGACTTCTTCTGCGAGCGTACTCACCCACGGGCCACGACGTCAGAAGCATAGGGCAGTTTCAAGTTAGGATAAGTAATTCTGTTTAGACCTAAGGATTCCAACATTAAATAAAAGGATTAAACCTTAGATAAAATCTTTTATTTAAAAGGAAATATAGGAACTATTATACGCTCGACACTGTCTGAGCGCTTGGTTTCCTATATCTCAGCATTGGAATAAAGGAACGTTTATACGCTCGACCCCGTCTGAGCGCTTCACTTCCTTAGATCCCAACATTATTTGGCGCAGCCGGTATTCGACTGACTTTCAGTTGGATGAGAACTCAGTTTCCTCAAAGCTTTGAACAAAATTATATTGATCGCTATGCAGCTTGGCGCACTTTGCTAAGTTGGAATTGTGTCAATTTTAATTAGCGACTAGTTGCTACCACAGGGCAAAAAAGCTTATTATGCTGCATGCGAGATTGTAATTTTTGAGCAAAGATCATATTGTCAAGGATATCCTTGCCAATATATCTGGGCAAAAAAGCTTAGAAGAGATATTGAAACATAATATAATATGAAAAGTGTACATACATGAACGGCTATAAACGAATTTCGCCTGTGATTGGAATTGTGTCAATTTTAATTAGCGACTAGTTGCTACCAAAAACAGCCGATCAATTCATTAGCACGATTGTATGGTAAAACACAGGTCAATATTTTTTAACGCAAGTAAATATTTTTTTTTTTTTGAATCCTGGCGTCTGGGCAGAATTTTTGAAATAATATTTGTTTTACAAGAATCGACGGGTGCAGTTACCAAGCACAAGAAAATTAAATCAACGATTTCACCAAGCAATGTGGCGCAGAATAACGAAAATTAAAATGGTAAGTACAACAGAAAATTATTTACTATAACCACATTGAGTCCCTGCTTATTATTTTTGATTTTACGGTAAATATAATTAAACCTTATGGCCAAAGAACTAGATGCGTTAAAAGACAAACTAAAATTATTCGAAACTGATTCCGAAGAAGTTCTTAGAGAAGCAAGGGAGTTAGCACGAGAATCAATTTTGAGCAAGGAAATTTCGAAATTAGTAAAGGATCAAGCAGTGCTGGGTCAATTTTCAAAATTAGGGGAAGCTACGTTTTTAATTAATCAAATCAAAAATTCAGTAAGTGTTGCGGAACAGGCCACAGAGAACAAAATTCAGATACTAGAAGAGTCAATACAGGGTTTAACAAGAGAGTGCAAAAAATTAAGAGCACAGATTGACGTACAGAATAATTTGATTGACGAATCTGAAAGGGATAACCAAGAACTAAGAGAATCACTAAGTAAGGCCGTCGGTAATAAGTTAGCAGAAACAGTAGAAAAAGACAAAGCACGCTTAAAGGAAAGCGAGGAGGAAGTAAGATATTTGAAACAGGAAGTTAAACAGCTTAAAACAGCATTAAAAAACGTTTGTAACACCGCAGCCTCTCCTAACCCAAGCCAATCGCGAAAACTAAGGACAACTAGCTCAAACACAGATAATCTCGCTCTCCCCACAGTCCAAAACGTAGTTCCACTTAACGAAAATTCCTTAACACCCACAACTACTGCTCAGCATATTATTCCTACAATCAAGACAACTAGCCCCAGCACAGATAATCTAACAATCCCAGCATCCTCCCCATCACATCATACAATACGTATAAATATGGCCACCAATATGCAGGTAGACGAATTGATGGGAAAAGTAAATAACCTCGTTCCATATTTTTCAGGCACTAACAATGCCGATTTATATCTAGAAGTTGATAGATTTGTTAATGGAATTGGATTATTGAAAAGCGTAGTAGGGAACAGCAATATAAGCGACACACTTGGTTGCATAAAAAACAGACTAGCAGGCAAAGCTTACGAAATTGTCTCAAAGAGAATAATAAACAATCTGGATGAGTTAAATGATGTCATAAAATCAGAATTTTTGAAAAAACGAAGCTTAGAAACAATCAGATATGAAATTGCTTCCGCAAAGCAGCAGAGTACTGAAAAGGTTTCGGAGTTTGGTAGGAAGATAGAATCTTTATTGCGTGAAGCCGAAGAGCTTATTAGGGAATCGTGGAACCGTACTGAAGCAGTAGCATTGCTACACGACTACCAGAAATTAGGAAAAAATAAATTTATTTTTGGTATTCAGGACCCCTTTTTACGAAACAGACTCGAGGGCGCAGAACATGAATCACTATTTACTCTTATAAAATTAGCGCAGACGACGGAAGAGCGACATGAGGAAAATAGTAAAATTGGATATTCTGATCATTTCATAAATAAACAAACCCCAGTAGCCATACATCAAGCTCGGTGTTCATTTTGTAACGTAGAAGGCCATACTTGGGATGTTTGCGTGCAAAGAAAAAATACGCCCTATTGCGGTAGTTGTGCTCAATATGGGCACACCACTAATGCGCAATGTAACGTAAAGAATACCCCCATGCATAAAAATATACAAAATTGCGGTTTTTGCGGAAAAACGGGACACTCCGAAAAAAATTGCTATGCGAAAATTAAAAATTTATTCTGTAACGTCTGTCAGTTAAAGGGTCACGAAACAAATCCGTACTGCAGGCAGGGGCACAAAAACAAACAAGCTAATCAGAACAATTCACAAACGAGAAATAGCGATCGCAATACTAATAACAATCGAAGCGCCCCAACAATGAATAAAACCATTCAATGTTTTAAATGCTCGCAACCGGGTCATATTGCAAGAAATTGTCCGAATAATCAGGGAAACCCCTCGCGGCCCGGTCTCGGCTATTAGACCGGAATGCCAGCTGCAAACAAGAGTCTCTGAGGCCAATTCAAATGAGAAATTCAGAAAACCCAATATATAAAGACGAATTAAAGGAGCTAGATATAAATAAAATTTTTTTAGATGATGTTGACGAAAAAACGATCAGTATAAATTTAAATTGTAATAAATCAGAGAAAAAAATAATAATGAGTTCAAGAATCTTAAGTAAAAAAGAACTCTCATTAAAGAAAAATCAAAAGCAAAAGCGAAGAGTGCATTTTAACGAGAATGTGAGTTTTCATTTTTACGAGAGTTCAATGCCAATTGTAAATGCAGAATTAGAAAAAACGGTTGAAGATAAAAAGAGTAAAAACGAAGATAGAAGTCAATTTCGAAAATTATTTTTATCTTTTGTGTTACCTTTTTTAGCAGCCATAAGCGAAAAATTTTCTATTTTGCGCAATCAAACTTGGGAATGGCTAAAAGAACGAAAGAAGCACCCCTGTAGGAACCTGATTCGAAATAATCCCAAATCCTTTAATACACAATGTTCAGGCTTAGTGTCAGACGACGCGTTTATAGTATTTCCTAATCGACAAGCTATAAACGATGAGGTAACTCTGTTAGTGGACACTGGAGCTGACACTAGTTTAATTAAATGGGAAGCGTTAAAAAATGTACATAACATTTATGAATCGGAAGCCAAGAGTTTAGTGGGAGCCTTCGGAGGCACCGTTAGGAGTAAAGGAATTATAGACATTGGTCATACAAATAATGAAGAGTTGAATTTTAAGTTTCACGTTTTACCAAAGGGAAGTAAAATTCCGGGAGATGGACTATTAGGCAGAGATGGGCTCTGGAATAAATCAGTCATAGATACCATAGATAAAGAAATTAAATTTTTCAAAAATGGCAGAGATATTGCTTCACTACCACTTGTTAGTTCAACTTATAGCAGTCGGGTTTGTACTATTAAACCAGTCACGATCCGTGCTAGGACAGCAAGGGCAGTAGAAATATGCGCAGAGAAATTTTCCGGAGAAATCGTTAATGATAAAAAGGGACTATCTAGCGGTGGGGATGTTGTGAATAAAAAGTCGAATGTATTGGAGTACGAGTTCGACGAGGAGTTCGAGGGTTATTTTTGTGGTAAAAATAGTAATAAAGAAGTTGAATTCGACAAGGAGGTCGAGAATAATTCTTGTGGTACTAGAAGAGATGGTACTAATAGTAATAAAGAAGTATGTGAAGATATTTTGAAAGGAAACCCACCAGATAGAGATAGAAATCCCGATGAGAAGGTATCAATTGAAAAAGTAAACCTAAATGAAGAATCAGAGGTTAGAGAGCTGACGTTGTACGAGTATTTCAATAGTCCGAATGTAATGCAAAGATCAATTCAAAAGTTTTTTTCCATGGTAAAAGAATCTTTTATCAAACAAAGCAAATCTAAATTAAAATTCTTGCAAATTAAGATAAAACATACAAGAGATTTAAAAGATCTAGACAAATTTTTCGCCCAGAACTATAATGTGCCGTAGATTTATTAAAATTCAAAATACTGTCCCAAAACATAGGTTCTTCTTGACTAAAACGAGACTTGAATGTTTTTATATTTAATCATTATTGTCAAAAAAAAAAAAAAAAAAAAAAAAAAATTCTTTTTAATATCGCTTATTGCGATATCTACATAAGGAATGGCGACGAAAAACAAATGGTTTAAGAAATTTTCGGAATATAGTTAAAAACAAAACTTGTTTTTAAAATATTAAACATACGAATTTTAAAGTTTTTGCAACACCAGTTTAATCTCATTTTGTAAATGTAACTTTATGGGTAAAGACCATTATGCCTTTGAAAGAACCAGGAGGGACTCAGGGCACATAATCTGTATTTTTATTATTTTTTAGGTTAACCAAGGAATCCGACCACAAAAGCGATATCGAGCCGGTAGAGCAAGCAAAGCAAAATAAATTGGTAAATATAAACAAGTATATACAAATATTCACAAAATATTTTAAAATACTCAAAAATGTTTAATTCAAAATCAATACCTTGAAAGCATAGGTATTTTTGCGCTTATAACACTTTTTACTGTTTGGACGAAAAGAATATGAAGAAAAAAAAAAATTTTTTTTTTAGAGAAAATAACATAAGTACATATAAAAAAAAAAAGATTATAATTAAATTCGTAAAAAACACAAATATGGTAATACTTGAAAAAAAAAAAATAAATAAATAAAAAATATTCAAAATAATACAACAGACACTAATTTAAAACTAAAATCAATTAATTAAAACTTCATTCAATAAAAAATCAAACCATGTTAAAAAATTTTAGAATAAAAAGAATGGAGGAAAAATTTTTGACTAAAAGAGAATGTTAAAACAAAAAATTATTAAGAAAAAGAAAAGCAGCTTATATATGTAAAATAGAATACAAAATAAAATTTAAAAAAAATATATATATATATATAAAATAAATAAATAAAAACTACGAGAAAAAGTAAATTACAAATTTTTATCAATTTTTAATTACGGTGACGGGTACATCATAAGAAAACAATATATGTATTATTAACTGTGAAAACAAACGGTAGAAAAAAAAAATAAATAAATAAATAAATTATAATCACAGACAAAAACCTCAAAGTATAGGTACCTAACAAAACTTTTGTTTTTGAAACTCTTATAAACATAGTACAATTTAAGAAAAATAATAGAAAAAAAAAGAATTATAAAAGAAAATATGAAATTGAACAATAAAAAGTAAATGTTAAGAAAAAATAAACAATAAATAAAGTATACATGATTGTTAAACAAGCTGCAAGAAAATGAATTCAAAACATTATATAGATAATAAGAAAGTATACTATGAAATAAATTTTATATATTAGATTTAAGCCCAAAGAATGGCATGGATACGCACTATCAAAACAGCGGGAGTATCACTTAAAGAACAGCAGTGGTATACCTCAAACACGCATAGACATAAATTTCACGATTCATCATTTGCCTAAAAACAACGTCTTCGCCAGCCTTAGGCAAACATCTAAATTTCTTAACCACCATTAAAAGACAATCACCTTAAACGCTTCAAAATTGTCTCCTTTGAATCATGAAGCAACCAAGCAACAGTAACGATGCATACGGTACGGTATACATCATATGTTAACATTTTTCGTTCATCTAAATCATCAACAACTAGTACGCGACTTCATTAAGAAGGGGAGAGGAGGGAGTCAAGGTTGTCCCTCAATTAAAAGTTCTGAACAACCTGCCTGCATTATTTTTTCTTCAAACAACGTCTATGTGATTACAACTTTCAACAGCAACATTAACATGAAAATCATCTAGTAAAATCTCAACCGCCGCAGTTTAATCGAACTGATGCATGAAAAAAAAAAAAAAAACATCCAGTTCGGAGTTTTCTATCGTCGCCTTGTTGCAACTTTCTTCAAAGGGGGAGGGATGTTGTGAGTCTCTCCCAAACTCACATGTGGTCACCTTAAACCGAGAGCAAAAGGCAGTGACCTGCATTTATGAATTTCTACTTCAAGGTGATTCCATGCTACTCAAAAGCACTGTCCAGCGTAAATTGCTGACAAATGCAAACATGCAGTTCGGCCGCTGGTAACAACAACAACACCGGCACAGTATAAGCACGATTGACAAACATCAGCACTACAAAAGCAAATGCACAATTGCAATTCGATCGCTGGCAACAACAAAAACAACTCCACTAAGTGAACGGAAGTAAAGGCAACAACAACAGTATGGCAATGTTGGTACAATTGCAGGTGAAGGTCGCGGTCAAGATTATGCAATATGTTCTGGAAGAATCCACGACGATCGCGGACAGTGGGAATTTCCAATATTGCAAAATCAGCAATATTGATCTATAAAAACGGAGCTTCGACGACTGGAAGCTCAGACTCAATCTGAGACTCGACTTCGACTTCTTCTGCGAGCGTACTCACCCACGGGCCACGACGTCAGAAGCATAGGGCAGTTTCAAGTTAGGATAAGTAATTCTGTTTAGACCTAAGGATTCCAACATTAAATAAAAGGATTAAACCTTAGATAAAATCTTTTATTTAAAAGGAAATATAGGAACTATTATACGCTCGACACTGTCTGAGCGCTTGGTTTCCTATATCTCAGCATTGGAATAAAGGAACGTTTATACGCTCGACCCCGTCTGAGCGCTTCACTTCCTTAGATCCCAACAAAATTTTTTTCAGTGCATTTCGTAGGTGCACTTGCTATTTCAAGCATATCTCGGGCCCCGATCTACCGATTTTAATATATTTTTTTTTTCAATTATAGATAATTAGCTCCCTACTTTTAGAAACAAAGTTTTTGATTTGCATGAGTAGTTTTAGTGCTAGAGGTGCAATTATACAAGAAAATTGTATTTTTTCTAAAAAATCAGGGTAAATTTTTCATATAAAAATCTGTAAAAAATAGAAATCGAAGTGGCAAACCCATTTTCAAATTTTTTACGTATAGTTAGGTATTTCTTCTAAAAAATAAGACCTGTTCGGCTTAAATCGGTGGGAAATTTACGGAGCTATGATTTTTTTGCACAAAACACTAAAAAATCGATATTTCACAATTTTTGCTTTGTTCACAAAACTTGTCCATATGAGCCGAAATTATTTTAGGAAGGTGCAATTGAGTAAATTTTCAAATAAATAAATTCATAAATGCTACCTGTTTATTGATTAAAAATGAATGTCGTTTTGCCCTGCCTTTTAGAATATTGTGGTGGATTTGTTTACCCTTCGGTCTCAATGACCTGCACCAGATAAAAAAAGGGTACAGTGCTTTCCCTTAGTGGGAAAATATAAGGTATCATGAATATGTTTTAAGCGTTAACGTCAGTTTTTATACTATGTATTTCATTCAGCGTAGTATAAAATATCTGAGGTTTTCCATACTTTACATTAATACTTTACATACATACTAACATACAGTACAGAAAATTTATGGCAGTTGGTCCTGGGAGAAACGAAGCTTCCAAAAGGCACTTTGGTGAAAAAGGCGAAAGTGTTCCGGACCGTGTCAATGGTTTTGTTGAACCCTTTTGTGCCATGCCACTGAAACCTGTTGAACAGCGACGAAGTCTTATCCTTCAGGATCCGGGTGCGAACGAAGTTCCCAAAGGACACCTTGGTGCATCAAGGGCGCGATAAAATACCCGTCAGAAAAATTCAAATAAATAATTAAAAAAAAAAAACAAGAGAAAGAAAAGTTCCAATAAAAAAAAATAATTATAATAATAAAATATGGAAAAAGCGGCGCAAGTAAAAGGCGACATCATCCAACAACAAGAATAACAGCTATTTCAAAATACGCATACAATATGGTGAGTACAAAAACTTTGAATAACAATTATTTCACCCAGAGTCCTTACTGTTGACGATGAATTCCAATACCTTGGTTGATATCACACATATTTTAGAAAAATGAGTCATTTAAAGATTAGACGGCATAATATATCTAAAAAACTGTTTTGTAATCATAGTCAAAAGAGATAGAGAGAAGTGCTACAACCCGCGAAGAATCAGATGCTAACTTGGCAGCCAAAAAGCTCATGAGGAAAATCGAGATAGCGTGCGACAGATCTATGCCAAGGATTAACCCTAACAGCAGACACAAGCCTGCTGCTTACTGGTGGACACCTGAAATCGCAGACCTTAGAAGAACATGCCTGCGATGCAGGAGAAAACTTACCAGGGCAAGGCAAAGAGGAAATGCAACCAGCGAAGAAAACAGTTTCAAGGCCGCAAGAAAAGCCCTCAGAGCAGCGATCTCGAACAGCAAAAAGAAAAAGTGGGAAGAACTACGAATGGACGTTAACAGAAATCCATGGGGTCTTGGCTACAAGATCGTGACAAAGAAGCTGAGTGCGAAACCACCGATCAATACCCTAGACGAAGAGGAAATAACCGAGATTATCGACACTCTTTTCCCGTCGCACGAGATAAGAGCGGACGTATACAGCGTAGGAGAAGAACAACACGCGCAGCTGTTCTCAGAAGAGGAATTGACCCGTGCGGCAAAGCAGCTCAAAAGCAAGAAGGCACCTGGGCCGGATGGGATTCCAAGCGAAGTCCTCAAAGTGATCGCGCAAAACAAACCGGAAGCACTACTGCCGACATTCAATTTATGTCTTAGCAAGGGAATATTCCCGAATATATGGAAAAGGCAACATCTCATCTTAATCGATAAGCAGAAAGGGCAGCAAAATTCCCCTTCGGCGTTCAGGCCTCTGTGCCTTCTGGACACGGCGGTAAAACTGTACGAAAGGATGCTCAAAACACGGCTATGTAGAGCAGTTGAAGACGCTGGGGGATTAAGCTCTAAGCAGTTCGGTTTTAGAAACGGGAGAAGCGTAATCGACGCCGTCCACGAAGTGATTGAGGCAGCAAAAGTAACCCAGAGGGGCAGACACAACTCGAGGCCAGTTGTGCTCCTAGCAACCCTAGACATAAAAAACGCTTTCAGCAGCTTAAGATGGGCAGATGTCATTGAGGCAATTGAAAACAGATTCCGAGTCCCACCATACCTAAACCGGGTTTTGCGGGATTATCTGAAAAATCGACAGCTGATTTTCAATACCAAAGCAGGACTGAAAACAAGAAAAGTAACTTCGGGGGCTGCTCAGGGGTCGATCCTGGGACCCGAATTGTGGAGCATCACATACGACGGTATCCTGCAAACACAGATTCCGGACGACAGTTTCCTGATAGCATACGCGGTCGACGTCGCAGCAGTCATCACCGCAAGGAACACTCAAGACGCACAAGCTAAGCTTGTACAGGTTATGACTAGGGTACATGCGTGGCTTGGAGACCACGGGCTGCAACTGGCCACCCAGAAAACCGAGATCTTGCTGTTAACGAGAAGGCATATCCCGACAGAAATTGAGATCCGGGTGCTAAACGACACACTGAGGACACAAAAGGCAGTAAACTATCTGGGCATCAGGATTGACGGGAAACTGACGTTCTGGCCTCAGGTAAAATACGCATCCAAAAAAGCTGCAAAGGCTACGGCCGCACTAAGCAAACTGATGGCAAATGTTGGTGGCCCCACTGCGGAAAAGAGGAAACTCCTGATGGTAACAGTAAACGCTGTACTATCCTATGGGAGCGAGGTATGGTCAAATGCACTGCAGGTTGGCACAAGGAGAAAAGAGATGACCAAAGTACAAAGAAGGGCAGCCCTGCGAATCGCGTCGGCCTATCGCACCGTCTCCGGGGAAGCAGTCTTTGTGATTGCAGCCGTGATTCCCATTGAACATCTAGCAGATGAGCGAAAGAGAATCTGGGACCGAAGAAAGAACGGAAGCTTCACGCCGCAAACAGCAGCAGAAGAAAGGGAGACCACCATTCAAATGTGGCAAAATCGCTGGGAAAGAAGTACAAAAGGAAGATGGACGGCAAGAATAATTCCTCGGATTAAAACGTGGGAGAGCCGTAAGTTTGGAGAGATAAACTACTACCTCACTCAAATGCTGACGGACCATGGATACTTCTGCAAGTATCTGCACCGCATGAAAAAGATCGAAAGGCAAGACTGTATATACGGCGACGGAGACTGCGATGATGCAGAGCACACGTTTTTTCGATGCACTAGATGGCTCACCGCTAGACAAGAGGTTGAAATCCAAGTTAGACCGCTAAGTCCAGAAAACATAGCCGTAAAAATGATGGAGAGTGAATCCAATTGGAAACTCGTTGATAAATATGTCCAAAGCGTCATGAAGATGAAGAAAACTGATATGGAACGAGAAGAAAGAAGCGAAGCGGAGGCCCGGACGCGGGCTCAAATAAACGATGGTGGCATGATAGCCTAATTAGGATCCTCCCCGAAGCAATGCGTTAAAACAGTCCCGGGGAGGAATAAATCCTTTGGTGGAGAAGGGGTACGGTGGGTTTAGCCGGTAAGACTCCGGCACACCAGTCTACGTGACGACCAGACTGATGGTGCATGAGCATTCCCACACGCCCTACCCGCGAAAAAAAAAAAATAAAAAAAAATCATAGTCAAAATGTAGTTCGAAGCGAAAAACCATTGAGTCATAAATACTGGAAGCTAGTTTAAATATTTTCAAGTCGAGTTTGTATTAAAAAAAAAAAAAATTTATAAATAACATAAAAAAATGGCATTCCTTAGAAATGCAAAAAGAGGTAAAATTTTTTTTTTAAGACTTATACAGACCCGGGATTTCTTATAGAGTAAAAAATATAGAAAGTAAAAAGGAAAATATTATATGTTGAAACTGAAGACCGATTTTCGAATTTTTGGAGTCGAAGATGAAATTAACTTAGAGTTTGTTAAAAAGGAAAAAAAAATGTTGAAAAAAAGAAAAGCTATTGAAGATTAAGCCTCCATCAAAATCAGATGAAAAAGTTCATTTGATAACTTGTTTTCGTTCCCAAAAAGTTTAAAAATATTAAATTAGAATAATGAAGTAAATGGGCAAGATAGAGAAAGTTTATCCCCTTGCCAGGTAGATAACACAGTAACACAATTTTCAACTTTCTAAAAATCAGCTACATAAGCACCTAAGCGTTTGAAAGGTTAGCATAGTAGAAGTTCACTCCTAGCTGGATTTTGAATTATTAGTCAAACTTTTCGTTTTATGGCCACTCCCATTTTTGGGGCGTTTTGAACAACATGCCTTCTTCGTAATGCTTATATCTCGAAAAATATGGGAGATATCACTTTTGAGTCTTTTGAGAAGTTGAAGTCCTTAAAGTAATCTACAATACACTAGTACACAAAAACTTTGTAACTTTTCATCTTCAGGCCTCAAATTTAAAAATGATCAAGAAAGTTGGGGTTTTTGCGTGGTTTTTTGCTTTTTTCTTGACAATCATTAAAAATCAACCATAAAATATGTTACAATAAAGTAAAAAAAATTTTAACAAACAACTTCTCCAAACACATCATTGTAATCAGATGAACTTTGGATGCAGTTTTCGATACTCTAAGAGAAACATCACTTATTCGAATTGATGTTCGGTGTTCGGTCGGAACGGAAAGTATAAATGAAATTGTTTATGTAACATAAAATAAAACATTCAAGCTTATTTAGTTCCTTTTTTTATTTTTGTTATTTCAGTCTCGTTCTCACTATCGACATCAGTTGATGTTTCCGACGCGCTGCTTTCATTTTCGAAACCATAAATTTTTTGTGTCAACCAACATATTTCGCCTAACATGACATCAAGTTTTTTGCCTTTAAACCTTTTTTCCATGAGCATCGGATTCCGTTGGTAATTGTTTTAAAAATGCGTCGATATGGTTATTGAGAAAATGCAATTTCAAAGTCATTGATACGCCTAGAGTTTTAAACGCTTCAAGCATATTTTTGACTAGGGCTTTAAAACTGTTTTCTCGATTTTTTTCCCAGAGCCTTCGCAATAACGCTTTTCAATGCATTCCAGGCCAAAAGCTCATTTTCACTGAGAATGTTTTAAAAGTGCTCATTTTTCATAAGCGTGCGTATATCCGGACCATTGAGAATTCCTATTTGAAGTATAGAATTCACATGATATTAATATAAGTTTTCGGTCTTTAAAATTTTTTGAGTATGTTTTACCTGGTTGAATTTTTTTCCACTGAGCTTGGAAAAATTTCCTTTAAACATTCAAAAACAGCTTCGTTTTAGCGAACAACAGTCTCACCAATTTTTTTTTGTAATGCCTAACTTGATATGCAACGGAGGCAGAATTATGCTGCAAGTGTTTTTTATAAGTGGCTCCTCTAACATGTCTAGGCCTAAATCTTTCACACCTGTGACTCTTTTTTCCCACTGATGTGAATAGTGGTCGACTTTCGCTCGAGTATCCCAGCGGCAAATGAAGCAGTAAAACTTTGGCCAACCGCCCGTGATTAAAATTTTATGGTTTCGAAAATGAAAGCAGTGCGTCGGAAACATAAACTGTTGTAGATAGTGAGAACGAGAGTGAAATAAAAAAATTTACAAAAAACTAAATTAGCTTGAATGTTTTATTTTATGTTACATAAACAATTTCATTTATACTTTTCGTTCCGACCGAACACCGAACATCAATTCGAATAAGTGATGCTTCTCTTAGAGTATCGAAAACTGCATCTAAAGTTCATCTGATCACAATGATGTGTTTGGAGAAGTTGTTTGTTAAAAATTTTTTTTTACATTATTGTAACATATTTTATGATTGATTTTTCAATGATTTTCAAGAAAAAAGCAAAAAACCACGCAAAAACCCCAACTTTCTTCAACATTTTTAAATTTGAGGCCTGAAGAGGAAAAGTTACAAAGTTTTTGTGTACTAGTGTATTGTAGATCACTTTAAGGACTTCAACTTCTCAGAAGACTCAAAAGTGATATCTCCAAAATTTTTCGAAATATAAGCATTACGAAGAACGCATGTTGTTTAAAACGCCCCAAAAATGGGAGTGGCCATAAAACGAAAAGTTTGACTAATAAATCAAAATCCAGCTAGGAGTGAACTTCTACTATGCTAACCTTTCAAACGCTTAGGTGCTTATGTAGCTGATTTTTTTACTGTCGCACTGTGTAATAAAAAAGAACCAGCTGAAGAACGCAAAAGCATTGAAACTTTGATGAATAAAAACGAAGATATTAAAATTTTTATTTTTATCGATATCTTTTGTGTTATTCATTTTAAGTTTTTTTTTTTTTTATCGAAAAAGCCATAGTAAGCTGTGTTTGGGCTCATAAAATCTAACATGAACATAAAAAACAATTTAATCGTAAAAGAGTCAGTAACAATAATGAATCTACACTTAACATCGAAGATTCGCAGTCCGTGTCCGACGACATATTTGCAGTATTTCCTTGTGGACAAACTATACATGATATGGTTAACTTGTCAGTGGACAATTATAATTGAAAGGCCCATACCAAGATCCAATTGGAAAATGTTTGGTGGTTTGAGTATCCGTTTGTTCTCCATAGACCAAGCTAGCATTTACAAGAAAAAATTAAGACTTTACTCGTATCCTTTGATTTTTAGGATTTTTTTAAATTTGTTGGTCGAGATCTCGACCGCCAGGCAGATAATGGGTTAAGAACAATAAAATTATAAAACTTTTGAGAAGAAGCACACAGATTGAAAAATATCTTGTCATGAAAATTTTATAGGATCTTCATTGAAAATAGGAGTATACAACCCTCTTTCAAATGAAAATTTCATTTTAAGAAGGGTCTGTTGCAACGAGCCCTTGCTTCTGTGATATTTTCACTAGAAGATCATCTGAAAAGACAGCAATTGGCCTCTTTACAAATGAATGCTTCACTATGTACTTCTATATTAAATATTATTATTATTATTTTTTTTTTCGACCCTTTTATCATTTATTGACATATATTTCTTTGTTTGAGCTTGAGGTCATATTTTCGTTTTTATTTTAAACCTTTTTTCTTTTAACCAATTTTTCGTCTTCCATCCGAAGACATCATCAGGGTTTTGTTTTTCCTACACTGTAATAAAACATTAATTTATGTAAACATAAATACATTACACATCAAACATTTTCAATAACACTCACTGAATTTAAATTACAATTTGCTTAGAAAATTTGTATTGTTTAAACCAGAGATCCTAAATAACTATAATTTTTTTTTTAAATCGAAAAAATTGCTTTTAAAACGACGAAAATTTTTGACGTTAGTCGATAATACTTATGATTGGGATTTTTTTGTTTTTCGTTGCTCAAAACTTTTATTTTTTGATAAATATTTTTTACGCTACCTTGTAACATAACAATTATGAATGAGAAAAAATTTTTTCCGTTGCTCATAATTTTAAGCGTTCAATAAATATTTTTTACGTTGCTTCAAAACGATTGTGAATGAGAAAAAAACTTTTCCGTTTCTTATAAGCTTTTATTTTCAATTAATAGTTTTTAATTTATTTCGTTAAGAGAGAAAATATATGTATAGTGGTATGTTGGTGATACCATTCTACTGATATCATTAATAGCGCTGCTGATCGCGGTCATTATTAGGCAACGTAAAAACAATTTATTGAAAAATAAATGTTATAAGCAACGGGAAAAAAATTTTCTCATTTATAATTGTTATGAGGCAACGTAAAAAATTTTTATCGAACGATAAAAATTATGAGCAACGGAAAGAAAAAAAATTTTCTTCAATAACTGTTATAGAAAAATGAAATATATTTTCATTGTTTGAAACTGTTCTCTTAAAATGAATTTTTTTTAATACAAACTTTAATAGTTATAGTCCAATTTTTTTCCTTATTTCTTATAACTGTTATGTCTCTGGTTTAAACAATATCCCAAAAATAATTTTTGTGTTTGTTTTTGTCCACCTGTAGGTCAGTGCCTATCCACGTCATTCTCCTTACTGTTTTTTCTTTTTGCCCCTCTCAATTTTCTTTATCAAATGTCTGTATATGTGTGCGATATTTTCGGTGTCACTTTTGTAATTAATTCTCTTCTCTATTGGTATGTTGTTTATGTGGAGCATCTCCAGTGTTAGTCTATTGTTGTGTTTTCTCTCCCTTTGTAAGATTCTCACTGTATCGAACTGTGGTATGTGATCGTTTTCTTTACAGTGCGATGCGAGTGCTGTTTTTTGGTTATTATTTTCCTTTTTATTCTTGATGTCTGATTTATGTCCTGCTATCCGCGTTTTTAGTTTGTTTTTTGTTGTTCCTACATAAATTTTGTCACAGTTTTCACCCACTTTTCCCCCGCATTTGATTTCGTATATTAAGTTGTCCTTTTCCATTTTGTCAATTTTGCTTTTTGTGTTCGCGAAAAACCTGTTGATAGTGTTGCCCATTCTGAAAGCTAATTTTACTTTTTGTTCGTTGTGTAATTTTTCATGTTCAATTCATTCTGATAGTCCTGGGATGTTTTTTCATGTATGCGATAATGTCCGGCTGGGTAGTAGGTATCAGCGATTTGCAAGCAGCTGACAAATGTACCAAATTGGCAAATTGTGTACCAGTGCAACAAAAAATAAAAGAAGTACCAGTTTTGGTACAATTGTAACATAAGTGGCAACCGTGGCTATATGGCTACAAAAAGTATAGAACAACTCTTCTATACTCCTTGATTGCTATGACGAACTTCGCAGAGGCAAGGCAAGTGTCGCTCTGTTTTAAATTTTAAAACTTATTTTCGTATGATTTTTATACCCAGCGTAAGCAGGGTATACTAGTTTTGTGCAAATCTTGTAACAGCGAGAACTAAGCTCCGTAGATAAAGACATATATATATATATATATATATTATTGATCAGGATCAAAAACTAAATCAATTTAGACATGTCCGTTTGTCCGTCCGTCCGTCTGTCCATCTGTCCGTCCGTCCGCGGTCGGATCTCCACCGAAATTCCTAGACCGATCAAGTCGAAATTTGGCACACAAGTTTATTGGGATCCGAGTATGACCCTTAGTAAAAATGGAAGACATCCGCCCACTGCCACGCCCACGAATGGTTTTAATGTGTTTTCAGAAAATTGCTTGTAACTTGCGAACCCCTCAACACATTTCATTGATATTTAATGTACTGGTAAACTACGAAAAGGGACATATCCTGGGAAAAAAATTGACACTGTCCTCTTCTAGCCACGCCCACAAAAAAGGGTTTACAGTAACTACTGAATTAAAAGGCGTAGAAGCTTCAAAATCGCAACATAGGTTGATTAAGGCGAATAAAAGGTGTAGGAAAAAATGTATGTGGCCCGCCCACTACCACGCCCACAAATAAAGGTTTTTCGTAACTTTCGAAGTGAAAGACGTTATTGGCGCACTATGTTACGAAAAATCTCCATTTGTGGGCATGGCAGTGGGCGGGCTAGATAACTTTTTTTCCTGCACCTTTCTTTCACCTTGGTCAACTTATGTTGCGAAGATGAAGCATCTACGCGTTTTACTTCAGAAGTTACGAAAAATCTCCATTTGTGGGCGTGCCAGTGCTCGGGCCACAAAATTTTTTTCCTTCACCTTTCATTCGCCTATGTTGCGAATGTGAAGCTTCTACGCCTTTAACTTCATAAGTTACGATAAACCCTTATTTGTGGGCGTGGCTCGAAGAGGACGGCGTCCATTTTTTCCCAGGATATGTCCCTTTTTGTAGTTTACCAGTACATCAAATATCAATGAAATGTGTTGAGTGGTTCGCAAGTTACAAGCATTTTACTGAAAACACATTAAATTCATTTGTGGGCGTGGCAGTGGGCGGATGTCTTCCATTTTTACTTAGGATCATACTCAGATCCCGATATACCTGTGTGACAAATTTCGACTTGGTTGGTCGAGCCGTTTCGGAGGAGATCCGACCACAGACGGACAGACAGACGTACAGACGTAAATGTCTAAATCGATTCAGTTTTTGATCCTGATCAAGAATATATATATATATATGCCTATATCTACGGTGCTTAGTTCTGGCTGTTTCAAGATTCGCACAAGACTTATATACCCTGCTTAAGGTGAGATGAAACTACGTGTGCAATGCACGAATATTTGCTCACTGACGTCATAAACATTGCACACGTAATGAAATCGACGAATAATTTGTTTGCTCAAAATAATTCTTACAATATTTTACAAATAAAATGTGTACGTTGCACGCGTAATGTAATCAACCCAAATTTCAACTGCACAAACATTTTGTAAGAATATGTACACGTGAAACTGTTTCCTTATACAGTACAATCTGCTGAACATTTGTTTTTTTGTGTGAGGTTAGAACACAGTTTAGGCAAATGCTGAAATACTGTCATTACTTTTAGTTTTAAAGATTTCGATTATCTTAACTGTCTCTGAAATCTCTAAAGTTGGACATTATTTTCATTGCAATCTTTTAAAAACGAAACCTAGTAACATTGCGCAATCAACATGTGTGATTTGTCCATATTTTGTGCGAGAAAATGTTATGTGTGCAATTATTTTTCAGATGTGTGCACACGTAGTGTAATACCCTGAGCAAATAAATGTGCTTCAAATTTTATTTGCTTCAGATGTGTCACACATTTTTTTGAGCAATTATATGTGAATTGCACACGTAGTGTTATCTCACCTTTACACTGGGTATAAAAACATGTAAATAGGTACTTTGACTTACTTTCGCTACTTGAACGCATTCGCTTATAACAAGAAATCGGACTCACAGGGTTGCATTTAAGTCATATTTATCCCATATTTCTGTCGACCTGTCATGGAAATTCCAACTCTGATTTCCTTTCTTCAAATGAATGAGCTCGTTACTTCCTTTTAATTAATTTACCAGCGTTGAGCCCTTAAAGTGCGAAGTCAGCTAAGCAGAATATACTGGAACTGAAAAAGCATACGTGTGAAGGGTTTTCCATCGCAAATGAGATAGTCTCGAAAATGCGAATTTTCATACATAAATATTGTGGTAAAACCATCAACACACATAGATATCTGTTGTATATGTAAAACCACCTGCAATCATTTAAGAATCAAGCAGGCAGGCAACAGTTTCATTATTTCATTATTTAGTTTTCCTTATTAGAAATGTTGGTTGGATATTGACACAGGAAATTTGGGCGAATAAATATATAATTAAATATTATAATTAAACTTATTGATCCTGAATTTCTTGGGTTTACTTCAGTAAGTAAACTCCTTCGGTCCTGAATTGACCTTGGGTTTACTTCAGTGGCGACGAGGACTTAAAAAAAAAATGGACGCCGCGTCTCTTCAGAAAGTTATGGAACACCAACAGAAGCAAATTGAACAACAGACAGAGTTATTGGAACGAATTCTGCAACAGCAAAATCAGCCAATAGCTCAATTCATATCATCAACAGCTTCATCTACATTTAAGAACTTATCTGATTCGATGCTCCAGTTCAGCTATGATCCTGAAAATAACGCAACATTTGAATCATGGTATAAACGCTATGAATCAGTTTTTATAATGGAAGCAACAGAACTTGCAGAAGCATCAAAGGTTCGGCTTCTAACGAGCAAGCTGAACAATCAAGATTTCGAGCAGTTCGCAAACGCAATCCTTCCAAAGAAGAGTCACGAGTTTTCACTTGAAGAGACTGTCACGAAACTTACAGCAATTTTTGGTCACAGAGAATCCAAGTTCTCACAACGTCGAAAGTGTCTCAACATTGTAAAACTTGATTCAGAAGACTTCGCACAAAACGCCGCTCGCGTAAACAAATATTGCGAGAGATTTGATATCGTCAATTGTACAAGTGATGAATTTAAAACTCAAGTATTCGTCAACGGTCTTCAAAGTCATCAAGACTCGCTTATCCTTGAGAAACTCCTGGCAAACCTTGACAACGAGTCAACTCAGTACGCAGCTCTCAGGACTACAGCAGAAAAAGATGTCCTTGTACGAATGACCCTTCAGAAGCTAGTTATTGAAGCAGAACGCATTATTTGTCTAAAGAAGGACAAAACGAGTGTTGCAGAGTTTTCTCCCAAAGTGGAAGTGAAGGCTATCACAAAGCGACCACATAAGAAGCTTGAAAACTGAAAACCAACGAGTCATGCAACATAAGCCAATAATGAACCATCCGCACCCAAAAGCCCATGTTGGCTGTGTGGAGGCATTCACTTTGTCCGAGACTGCACATACAAAGACAAGCTTTGCTTAGCGTGCAACCAAATCGGCCACAAACACAGTTATTGCAACATGGTTCGACCAAGAATAAAAGCTCGAAGCTTCGACCCGAATCTGTCAAGTAAAGTCAATCAACTGTAGGACTCCAACATTATTGTCTCAAAGCGAAAATACATTCAGCCGAGCGTCAAAGGTGTACGCATAAAGTTGCAGTTTGACACTGCTTGCGACCTAACAATGATCTCACGATCAAACTGGATAAATACGGGAAAGCCAACGCTTCAATCGACAGAAAAAAGCATACAGTGCTACCAATAATTTAGTGCCTTTGTTGGGAAGCTTCCTGTGTGTAGTTAATATTGGTAGCTGTGAAGAACACTGCGAATGCTATGTCACATCAGAGCAGAATAATCTTTTTGGCATCGACTGGATCACAGCATTTAATTTGTGGGAACAGCCAATCAGCTCCTTCTGCCATGCAATCCATATTGATGATGACGGCAGTCTAGAGAGTGAAATTTTCAAGAACTTGGGTGCTGCACGAAAACAAAGGCCTCTCTCACACTCAAGGAAGGTACCAAACCGGTCTTTCGCAATGCTCGTCCAGTTCCACATGCAGCAAGAGCAACTGTGTCAGCTGAACTCGAAAGACTTCAACACATTGGAGTTATTTCACCTATCGAGTTTTCGTAATCAGCAGCACCAATTGTTGTTGTAAAGAAAAAGGATGGAAAAGTCAGGATCTGTACTGACTACTCAACAGGCCTCAAAAACAGATTAGAACCCAACAAATATCCGTTGCCGACGCCAGATCAAATTTTCTCCAAGCTTGCGGGAATGAGGGTTAATAGCAGCATTGATCTCTCTGATGCCTTTTTCCAAGTAGAAATAGATGAGGAAGCACAAAAGTTGATGGCAATCAACACTCACTTAGGAATCTTTAAAGTCAACAGATTTCAGCAGGGGGTCAAGACGGCACCGGGAATATTCCAGCAAATTATTGACACAATGCTCAGTGGAACCAACACTTTTGGTTTTATTGACGACATGGTTTGTGCTGGAAGGAATGAAAAAGACCACAAGGATCAGTTGTTCGAGACATTAAAGCGTATTCAGAGTTATGGATTCAAACTTCGCCTCGACAAATGCAAGTTTGGAGTTTTATCAGTCAACTTTTGTGGACATGTAATCGATCAACATGGCATCAAACCTCATCCAGGTAAATTTGGCTCTATTCAAGACCTTCCAATACCAAGCGACGTATCTCAAACTCGAGCTTTCCTCGGAGCCGTGAATTACTACGGGAAATTTATTCATGGCATCAAGGTGCTTCGCGGTCCGTTAGACGATCTGCTCAGGAAAGAAACGAAATTTGAGTGGAAAGAACAACACACAAAGGCATTCAATGATCTCAAAACTGTTCTAGCTTCCGATCTCTGTCTCACTCACTTTGATCCAGCCAAGAAACTTGTCTTGGCCACGGATGCATCAGAATATGGTATGGGGGCCATCCTAATGCATGAATTTGACAATGGAACACTGCATCCTATCATGAATTTCTCAGCAACATTCAACACGGCGGAGCGACAGTATCCACAAAGGCACAAGGAAGCTCGAGCTCTCGTATTTGGTCTCAAGAAGTCTCATTACTACATTGCTGGACGCCGCTTCAAGATTCAAATCGATCACAAGCCGCTGCTCGCGATCTTCAAACCTAAAGCAGGTATTCCGATATACACCGCAGCTCGACTTCAACGATATGCTCTAATTGTGCTCTCATATGATTTCGACATTGAATACACCAACACCGACAATTTTGGCTACGCTGATGTAATTTCAAGACTAATCGCAAATCACACAAAGTCGGACGAGGATTCTGTCATTGCCAGCATATATATTTGCGATAATGACGAGGACGAAGAAGTGCTATGCTTTGCGGTTGAAACAGCCAGCAACCAGTGACATTCGAAAGTATTCAATCTGAAACTAAATCATCTCTGGGTCTCAGAATGGCTATGGAATTCATCGAAAAGGACTCGTGCCCTCAAAGGAAAAATCAAATCACCGACTTCGAAACAGCTGATCTATTCCAGCATCGAGGTAATCTCACATCACAATATGGCTGCATTTTCTACGGCGATCGCATCATAATCCCGAAAATTCATCGCCAGCAGCTCCTTGAGGATCTTCACCACGGCCATCCGGGGGAGTGCAGAATGAAATTACTAGCTGCGGGGATATTTTTCTGGCCAAACATCAACTCTGATATTGAGCGCACTGTCAAGACTTGCGAAAAGTGCGCCACAATGTCGAAGACACCAATAAAATGCGCTCTTAAGCCATGGCCTGTCCCATCTGGTCCATGGAAGCGCCTTCACATTGACTATGCAGGACCAATAGATGCTAACTACATTCTGGTCATCGTCGATGCTTTCAGCAAATGGCCAGAAGTCTTTAAGACAACCAGCATCACTGCCGCAAAATCAATTGAACTGCTCAAGGCAGCTTTTGCTCAGCATGGACTTTGCGACACGATCGTCAGTGACAACGCTGCACAGTTCATTAGCCAGGAATTCAAAGACTTGCGCATCATACGGAATCGACCTAATAAATTCATCCCCGTACCATCCGCAGTCAAACGGACAAGCTGAGAGATTCGTCGACCTTCTCAAGACAGGGATGAAAAAAGCAACAGGGAATGTCGACCAGAAACTCAGAGATTTTCTCACATGCTATCGTTACACTCCATCCTACAATTTGGGCATGAAATCACCCTCTGAGCTTCTCAACGGTCGACCGATGAAAACTCGGTTGGATTGCATCAGGCCAAAGCACTCACATCAAGGCAAGCGCAACGAAGTCATGGCACAACAATTCGACCGACACCATGGAGCCAAATGGCGAGAATTTCAAATCCGTGATGCTGTATACGTTCAAATTCATTCCACTAATGACAAGTGGACTTGGGCGCCAGCAGTTATTTTACGGAAAATTGGGTCAGCCAACTACCAAATTCAGATTGACTTGCCGGACAATAAACGAATGATAAATGCGCATACAAACCAATTAAAAATGTGTCACACAGGAAACGAGTTTAACCAGCTGTTTGAAATACCCGAATGGTCAAAAATTCCAGAAGTGATTGAACTTCTCATCGTTCCTTATCAAAATCCTGTGCCCAAAGAAACGCAGCGAAACGATGACGCTGACGACGAGAAAACCGAAGAGATACAGCAAAGTACTCCACAGCCAAATTCTCCTCAGTTTATTCGGCAAACAACTCTTCCGCAGAACACTCCAGGGCCGGTATCTATTGAACGACGACAGCTTTCGGATAGATCAACCAGAGGAACTCCACCAGAATACTTGCCATCAACACACATAGATATCTGTTGTATATGTAAAACCACCTGCAATCATTTAAGAATCAAGCAGCCAGGCAACAGTTTCATTATTTCATTATTTAGTTTTCCTTATAAGAAATTTTGGTTGGATATTGACACAGGAAATTTGGGCGAATAAATATATTATTAAATATTATAAATAAACTTATTGAGCCTGAATTTCTTGGGCTTACTTCAGTAAGTAAACTCCTTCGGTCCTGAATTGACCTTGGGTTTACTTCAAAGATGTTTTAAAGTATCGATACTTTTCACACCGATATTACATCCGCAGCCCCCGGAGTACAGACGATGATTTAAAATAAGTTTTAATTATGTACGAATTGACGGATACTTTGATAGCGCAAAAAAATTATAAGTTACCTAAAATGCCCTTATATATTTGCAAAAATCTACTAATCGGAGTTATTCTGAAAACTTTCAGTCTGGCAGCATCGCATTTTGTTTTGTTTTGTTTGAATGCATATACAGTGAACTACGGATGAATGCAACACGAATAAATGCAAAAATCTCATAATTGCAAGGTGCTTTGAAGCCTTTTTTATGGGTTCTTATGAAAATATGCACGAATTAGTGCAAAGAACTCATAAGCGCACAAGAATTTGAGCAAATAACGTGTTGCATATATCCGTACTCTACTGTATCATGTATTTGTCTGTGTAGTTTCTGAATTTAATATTTAATTGTCAGGAAGTCATTTTACTTAAATATTTATATGTAAAAAATTTTCTCTCCGCAAAGTTTGTTATACGATTTTTTGAGAACTTCACTTTTTGGTAACGCACATTACAACGATATATAACTTTTTCTCGACTAGGTCCCCTGTCGCTATCGTTTCATAAAGAACTTCGTTCTAAAAATTTATGTGGCCCACCCACTGCCACGCCCACAAATGGAGAGGCAAAACATAGTGCGGCAATAATGTCGGGACGCTGGGTATTTCAAAGTCGGGCTTGACCGACTTAGTTTTCTTACTTGTTAGTTTTGACTCGGTTAGAGTGCGTTGAGGGCTCAGTATGCTACAGACCATATAGAAATATAGCTCCAACTTCAGCCAAATTTTGGCGCGTTAGGGCATGATTTGATGAAAAAGTTCAACTGTGGTGAACCACGCGATAAGTCGAGTGTTGTGGTAAACCACGTAATAGAAAGTGTGGTGTACCACGTAATAGCTTTTGGCCGAAGTTGCAGCTATAGTTCTATATGTTCTATATGCTACAGACAAAGACGATATAACTATCAGGATGTCGCATGTCATACAAAACAATGTCCCTTCGAAAATTTGCCGTGTTTTTTTTTCACAAAGGCACGTGAGAACGTTTTTGAAGAAAAAGCCACTTTCTGAGAGTAAAAATAACTCCCAGCGAAAGAAATCTAGGAAAAATTCGGATTTTTATACCCAGCGTAAGCAGGGTATATTACTTTTGTGCGAATCTTGAACAGCCAGAACTAAGCTCCGTAGATATAGACAAATATATATATTCTTGATCAGGATCAAAACCTGGATCGATTTAAACATGTCCGTCTGTCCGTCTCTCAGTCCGTCCGTCTGTCCATCCGTCTGTCCGTCCGTCCGTGGTCGGACCTCCTCCGAAACGGCTGGACCACCCATGTCGAAATTTGTCACACAGGTATATCGGGATCCGAGTATGATCCTTAGTAAAAATTGGAGACATCCGCCCACTGCCATGCCCACAAATGAATTTAATGTGTTTTCAGTAAAATGCTTGTAATTTGCGAAGTACTTAACACATTTCATTATTATTTGGTGAACTGTAAAACTACGAAAAGGGACATATACTGGGAAAAAATGCACGCCGTTCCCCTCGAGCCACGCCCACTAAAAATCCCACAAATTAGGGGTTTATCGTAACTTGTGAAGTAACAGGCGTAGAAGCTTCAAATTCGAAACATAGGTTGACCAAAGCAAATGAAAGGTTTAGGAAAAAAATTTATGTGGCCGGCCCACTGCCACGCCAACAAATGGAGATTTTTCGTAACTTCCGAAGTAAAAGGCGTAGAAACTTGAAATTCGCAACATAGGTTGACCAAGGTCAACGAAAGGTGCATGAAAAAAATTTATGTAGCCCGCCCACTTCCACGCCCACAAATGGAGATTTTTCGTAACATAGTGTGCCAAAAATGTCGGGACGCTTGGTATTTCAAAGTCGGGCTTGACTGACTTTAGCTTTCTTACTTGTTTTATTCGCAGAAAGTGGCTTTTTCTAGAAAAACGTTCTCACGTGGTTTTATTAAAAAAGCCACGTCAAATTTTCGAAGGGACATTTTTTGTATGAAGTGCAACATCTTGATAGTTATATAGTCTTTGCTTCAGACCATACAATACTACAAGCGAGACTTCCCATTTGAGGGAAAAATCACTAAGGTTGAAAACACACCAAAGCCAACAAAACGTTTTTTTGACGTACAGCAAAAAACGCTTTTCAACATACCCCACACCAACGCCAACACATTTGTCGAACTCAAACAAAATCCAAGCCAACAGCTTTCTGCATGCTTTTTTGTCGAAGCTTCTGTTTTTCTCGTGTCGTTTTTAGTGTGCGTTGCGCCGTAAGCTTACATGAGATTATCGACGTCGCCGAGCATGCGCAACGTTTTGTCGAGTTCGGTGTGGGTTGGCTGTATGGAGTGCCATGTATCAACGGCGTTCGAACAAATGCGTTGAACAACAAAATGTTGTGTCGTACTCGGTGTGTGTTGCTAGATAAAAAGCAATATACTTTTGTCGAATTCGACATGAAACAACGTTTTGTTGGCTTTGGTGTGTTTTCAGCCTAAGTCGGGTGAGGACAGCTTGTATAAACCGACTTTGCACATTCACAATCTGACTTTGCCCACAGTTAATACACTCACATAAAATAAACTGACTTTCAACACGATTTGTGTACAGAAGATCTCACACATCGACATTACAATCTGGCTTTCAACACAGCAGAGCTCAAAGCTTATTACCCTCTAGGAAGCGTGAGGTATATTGCCCGGATGCAACTAGTACTTTCAAAAAAACTTAAGAACTAGTGCAAAGAGGGGTAGAGCTTCGTATAAAGCTCCGACTAGTATTGCATGGAAAAATGGTTTTTCGTGTCAGTAATAAGAGTTGCCATGATATAGTTGTTGCAAAGAGCGTTGGTACTCCGAAATGAAAAATAAAATCTATCTTTATATATTACATATATTTTTGTAAATAAATCAAACACCAAAAATAATTCGGTGTCTTTTATATATTGCGTATAGGAGGCTCCAAAAAATTTTGAAGGAATAAAACACAAAAACAAAAAAATTATGGTGAATTATCTTTCAAAAAGAACTAGCGAAAAGAAACTTACTATACCCACTTTACCCAATTGGTTGCCAAATCACTAAAAAAAAGCGTTAGTTCAAATTTACAAGTAGTGATTTTTAGCCCATACGCAATGTAAATTTTGTACAGAATAATAGACAAGCAGGGGTATAAAGCAGAATCAGTACTGGTGGTATAAGAACAGAGGTGGGCAATGTGAGTGTATGCAATTTTTGCGATTGTATTGGATATGCGTAAAAGCTCTTTTGTTGATAAATCGGCAAACAACTGATTGTCAGATGCGAGCAGCGCTGCCAGTAAGAAAGTTCGCTAATTAAACGAAAATACCTCTAAGACAGCCAAATTTTTTCTCCAACTGGCGAATTAATAGTTAACATTACCATTTTGGCTCACATGACTTCTACAATTTATATTTTCAAGCTAACTTCCTTAATTTAAACATTCATTCAATCAGAGTATATACCACGACCTCCTTACATTTCCAATTTTTTCCAAAAAATCCTTGTGGGATTTTTCGTTGGTTTTTTGATTTCGGAAAATTTTTAATAATTTTAAGGGGTTTTTTTCTCGGAAAAATGTGGCAACACTAAGCAAAAATCGGACTGTCCCGTATGTGTGAAAGCACAAAAGCTTATCATGCGTACATGTGAAAGCTCTTAGCTCGCGAGCTCAAGGCGTGCCCACCTCTGTATTAGAACTATTAAAACGCGAGTGCTTAACTGCTCATACTTCGTGCTGGGCTGTTGAACTGTTCACGACAGCAGTCGTTGACAAAACTCAATCTTTTTCAGCCGCACTGTTGCAAATTGTTTCCCGTTGCCTTCACTCCTACACATTTTTATCATACCTATCATGTTACAAGAAAACAAGATAGCGCCATTTCGGGTACCGCTCAGTGCTGTCGTTTTCGTATATTAGAGAGTAGCAAAATGTTTTTGAAATGGTAGTTCTTATAAAATAAACGGAGTATATTAAAATATAAGTAGTGTTTAAGCAATAGAAAGACAAAACTTCTTAGTTAGGGGTTTTGCTTTCAAAACCTTGAAAACTCGTAAACGAAGAAAGCGAAAAAATCCAGGGACCGTAACTGTTATAACTTTTATAATAAAAGTTTAACAAAAACAGACAATTTTGGAATTTAATTTTACTTAAAAAAATTTTATTGTTATATATTGACTTCTATGTTTCTAGTCAAACGATAACTTTTAAACTGAGAAAAATATTTTTTTTGTCAAAAATAAAAGTCTTTGCGAGATTAAAATTCAACCAAGTGCGTTGAATAACTTTAAAAAAAAATTTTGTTTTCAAGATTTGAAAATTTCGTGAAATGGGTGGCCCGTTTCACGAATTCTTACCCATCAATGAATGCCATTTTGTATGAAAAAATTTACACTTTCGCTTTTTCAATCTTTTCGCTTTTAATGGAATGTCCTAGTTGTTTTTAATGAATGAAGAAAGAGAATAACGTTTGTGAATAAAAAAGTTTTCCTAGGCTTGCCATATAGTTAATTTTCACCGCACAAATAAAAGACATATAATAAAATTTATTTACAACCAAATAGTAGTACGTTAATGAAAGGAGTAGTAAAGTAGTACGGCGAGACAAAAAGGAGCAAAAAAAACTCCTTTTGTAGAATTTCGACAGCACTGGTACCGCTATTTTGAAGCATTCTCTCAGAGAGCGAAAATGACGAAAAACATGAAAGAGAGAGTGGCATTGTTGTTGTTTCCCGTGTTATTCTACGACTTTTTATATTAAAATCCCAATATTTCTTTTAATTTTTATTATTTATTATAGATTTTTGCATTAGTATGTAGAGAAACTTTGCAAGAAAAATTAAAAATTCAGGTTTCGTAAAATAATAACTTTTTCATTCATAATTTGATGTGCAAAGTTTCACTTGTGCGAGGGATGAAAAATTTTCGTAAAAGCTCTTTCGGTCTGGCTGCGTCGGAGCGATCGCATAGTAACCCAGCCGAAATTGGATACAGGAGGTGCTCGAACACGTGCATAGCACAACGAATGAAATGCACAGCACGGTGCTTACGGTTTGCTTTTTGATGTCAATATACAATATCTGTTGACATCGTGCATCTTATCACTACTCTGTTCACTTCGTGAATCGTTTCATGCACGAAACGTTTTTATTTTGGCCTACCTACTTCGTCATAACCTCGTGCTCACACACCATAGCTCCCGGCTGGGAAGCTGATGTGCGGACGGTTTTGGCTCTTGTTTATAAAAAAAGCTCTTATGCGAATGAAACGAAAGCTTTTTTGAAATGAGCGTTACAATATTTCGTTATGTTAGTTTAATTTTCAGCATTTTTATACCCGACACACTCTGTGTCGAGGGTAAATTGCGTTTGTGTGGTTGTGTGTAACACCCAGCACCAGTCGAGATAGACCATACAAAATATATATAGAAATGATCAGCGTCACCAGGAGATGCGATTAAGACACGTCCGTCCGTCTGTCTGTCTGTCTGTCTGTCTGTCTGTCTGTCTGTCTGTCTGTATACAGCTATCTTATCGAAAGAGTTAAGCTATCTTCACAAAATTTAGTATGCGTGCTCACGGGGGCATGAGTAAGAACAAGTTCGAGAATGGACTCAATCGGACCATTTTTAGAGGTACCTCCAGGACTAGGGTCTGTTACCAAAAACAAAAATACTGCTCTAAGATCGAATTTTTTAAAGATATGTTATTAATATTTGATATTTGATCATATTTAACGGCTATTAATATGCTTTCTAAAAATTGGAAAAGTGGGAGTGGCAGAAGGGCGGTTTTCGAAAATTTTCTCCTTCACCCGAAATTCAAATGGGACTTGAACGAAATTTGGCACTTATGCTTCCTTTGTAGCCATAAACATCCTTCCAAAAAAATTTTTTATCGGTCCATTATTAAGGGTACCTCCAGTACTAAGGTCTGCCACAAAAACCCCAAAACTGCCTCAAAATCTGAATTTTTCGAAATATTTTAATAAAACTTATTTGAGCGTATATTTAAGCCTACAATTATAATTAAACAAAAATTGGAGAAGTGGGCGTGGTAAACGGCCAGTTTTCATAAAGAAATTTAACAAAAGTCCGTATATGGGGTCCCTAATGGCCTTAAATAACTCTTGATGTGAAAGACTATTTGAACATGTGTCTGTGTCGGGTATTCTATTGTCGGGTTCGCCTGACAATAACACCCTTACTTGTTAATATTTATTTAGAGAATTTTTTTTTTTACCTAATAAGTGCATGACATAGTAATTAGTTATATAAACAAAAATAAATAAATGGTTAAAGATCTTTTATTTTCCATCAAACAGTATCTATGTTTTCCGAATTGTTCGCAAATGATATAAGGCGTGGTATTTAATAAAGGGTTAAAATATTTCACTTATTTTATATCTGATTCCTTTGAAGGGTTTTTTTTTGTGCAGGCTGGAAATAAATTTGGGTTTTTCACATATTTCTACAGGTCATTTGCGATTCAAGTATCAAGGCTATTCTAACTCAAAACCTCTTTTTAATCCTTATTTAATTTGGCCAATTTTTAGGTTGGATTGTTGGTGTCAGTGGAGTGGAGTTCGCAATTTTGGGAATTCGTACGGAATTTTTTGGGGTAGATTATTGGTGCCATAAAACAAAGTGTGACATATTTATTTTCAAATTTTGGCCTTTCGGATTTCTTTGCACAGAATTCAATTTTTTCCACCTAAAATAATTATTCAAGTTATTCAAAAAAAAAAGACTTAAATTTTTTTCTCTTAGAAAAACATATTTGAACCACAATCGTTTGATTATGAATAATAAATATATAGAATCAATTTAAGAAAACTTTTGTTATTCAAGTTTTATAGTTCAAATAAGAACTGCAACACAAAAAGCTTTCATTTTGTTCGCAAAAGAGCTTTTGGTTTGACAACAGTGGAAAAATTTCGGACGTTCCGCTTGCAATGTTATCGCTCACAGCGCCATATAGGACTATAGGTCTAACTCTTCTTCTTCGTAATCCCTGCAATGTGTTAGAGCTACGCTGCCTCAATATAGGCATATAGCATGAGGAAAAGAGAAGCACGCTATGGCAGCGAAATCTTTAGCTCTGCTCTGGTGAAATGCATTGCCACTTTTATTTTTAATTTTGGGAGATTTTCGAGTTCATTACATATAAAATATCTACCAAACTTATAAAATGATATGAAAAGCTTGAAAAACATAAAACTAATCAAGGAAACTCAATGTCAAGGAGAAAAATAAATTGTTTTTTTAGTTCTACCCTGTCCACTTAACTTTTTGATCACACTGTTTCAGCAAAAATACTGAATCCTATGCACAATCGAATTCGTAGCCGCAGTAAAAAATGTATGTCAATTTATTACAAAATGATCACATTCGTGCACATTGAGCAAAAATATATCGTATTACATTTAGTAAAGTTTAAATTATGAACTTTTCAAGCAATATAAAAAACAGAGCCGACACCGTGTTTCTTTTATAATTTTCTTGCAAGTGGCATCATAGTGCCACTTTTTGTCTGCCAGTGTTGTTGTTGGTAGCTTTCTGGTGAATTTCTGGAAAGAGTTGAATTTCCTATTCCTGCTTAAGGTTTTGTTGGTAGCTTTTTGGTGAATTTCTCGAAAGAGTTGAATTTCCTATACCTTCCTAATGGGGAATTTCTTATTAGCGGCAGAGGCTTTTCGACGTCGACAGTTAGACCTACAGTCCTAAATGCACAGCGCTTAAAGCGAACTGACGATAGAAAACAAAATTGCTTGCGCGTTTCCAGCAAGTGGCTCTTTGAATGCAAAAATATTAATAAAAAAGTTGATTTTTGGAATGAAATATATTGTTCAATTTTTTTTTCAAACATTTCTTTACACGTTGATATAAAAATCTGTTGTTTTAACCTTTAAATAGAACCAAAATTTGCATCCGAAGATAAAAAGCCGATTTAACATGCAAAACAACAACAACGTGTCAACAGTTTTGATTTGTTTCGTCATCGCCCTGAAATTGCGCTATCTTGTTTTCTTGTATCACGCATACCTATAAGCAAATTCAAAAAAAATTGAGAGTGTTGCTTGTAGTAGTGTATGCTACAGACCATATAGAACTATAGCTGCAACTTTGGCGCGTTCTATCATGATTTGGTGAAAAGTTCAACTGAGGTGAACCACGTAATATCTTTTGGCCGAAGTTGTAATTGAAGTTTTGGTTTTAAATAATCATAAGCTGATGTTGTTGTTTGCGGTGGCGGGTTGGTACGGTGGCATAGGCCGGCTAGCTCGCCGCATGGCGTGGGGCCTTGCCACCCCGCACAACAGCCCTTTCAATTCACGTTAAAATATCGTACCAGGGGTTCAAAAAGAGAAATAAAAAGAAACAAGAAGAGAGAAAAAAAAGAGAGCATAGTGAATAGGAAAGAAAGAAACATAGAGCAAACACCTACTGTCCATTCTACTGATTCATACTCCTATTCCTGCTTGATTATACCCGCACACACTCCATATCCACATTCTTATCCCATTCACTTCCCATACCCCCTCATTCAGTCTTACTTGCACTCCGCTAAATCCTGTCAGAAAAAGGCCCACACATATTCACTCCGCCTAACCGTCCCTGTCCGAAGTCTGGAGCTGCCCCACCACACTGTGAACATCACAGACCTGTGAGTGTGCTGTGGCTCCTGCTTAATTTTAGCACACTCCCCTTCTTCAGTCCGTTTGTTCGTCTTATTTTGCCCTAGTCCGTTGAGTCATTGTCTGTATAAAAAGGCCCACCAGCAGCCCCTAAAAAGGCTCCATACCTGCATATGTAAGCTTAGCAATGCATATTTTTATTGTCCTCTTCCATTTTTACATGGAACAAAACAATTCATTTAACCATTATTCGTATATACAATTTATTGATTGTTTCTAATGTAAAAAACAATTTTTTTTTATAGCAATAAACTTAATCTGATTTGGCACAAGAATAAAAAAAAAATACAGATTTTTATTTCTTATATAATATATATATATATTTTTAATTCGATTATATAAAAAAATTTGAGAAAGGAAGAGAAAAAAACATTAATATTTGATTCAAAATGATTACGACCCATGCCATTTCCTATTGAATGTTCATTTGCTTTTTTTTTTTGTAAGCATATTATTAGCCGCAAAAATGCTCACAAAGGGGCAATGCCTAAGGAGAACCTTTGGAGAGAAAAAAATTTATTTAGAGAGAGAAGAAAAAATTTTTGAGAGAATCCGACCGAAGAGGGGAAAAAATTTTTCAATTGGAATTATCTGACATTTAAGGGTTGTCTAAGTTTCTTTACTTTTTTTGCTCCCCATAATGATGCATGTCGACGAGAGAAAAAAATTAAGGTATGCGTGTTTTAAATTATTTACTTGAAAGAAAGAAAAAAAAAATATATCCCTGTATCAATTGTAAAGCACAAAAAAAGAATCGTCCTATCGGTTTCCCTATTTAGCTGAATGAGTTTAACTCAATTGCCAAGGTTAGTTGAAGAAGGAAGATTGGACTCCCAGAATCAACTGAACTTTTCTTGAATTTGGAGCTCCTTTTATACGCTTTTTCTAACACGGTCAGCATAGGCAAGTCATAAATCCTAGCAACAATGCTACGCAAACATAGCGGAATTCGTCCTGATCAAAACAAAAAGCTGCTGAGATCATCTGATTAATCCGTAGTTAAAAGAAACTCACCACTGTCGATTTACTCCCTTTTTTGCTACTTGTACTGCTTTTGATGCCGGTATATGCCTTAAGGCTGTTATTTATACGAACTCGTACTTTATTGAAAACTATTTGTCCACTGTTTGTCTCCAATTTCTTTCTTTGAATCCTCACTTTTTAATTTCAAATTTGGTTTCATAAAAAATGCAGCCCTGATGGAAGTCTCTCCATTATCACAGCTGTTTTAATTTTAACTATGTTTGTCTCTTTCTATCACTTCTCCTGATCTTGTTTCTGTCACCCCTTTGTCAAAAACGACAGTTCTCATTTGTTTACATTTAGGAAGTGCAAATATTATTCGAATTGATATTTTCATTTCTTTTTCTTTTAGAAAATTCTCTTACTGATGGCACCTGGAAGGACGGAGACCACTTGGATAGATCGCCATGCATCATTTCAACTTGGAATTACTTCAGGTAGGCATTTCTTTTAAGTGTTATTTGCAAAATGTTTACATTTCTCCAAAAAATTTATTTTCTATTCTTAGTGCGGAATGGCAGGCGGTGGTTCCCAACATTTTTTGGATGGCTATGGCGGGTCGCTTAAAAATTTTAGAAGGTAAAGTATTTTTGAAATTTGAGTGTTTTTTGAGTCTTTGTACATCGTAATTCATTTATGTTTTTTTTTTTTATATAAATTCATTTCATTTAACAGGTACTTGGTTTTGTTTTTATATCATGCTTACCTGACATATTCTAAATACATTTTTACATTTTTTCAATTTTATCTTAATAATTTTCGTGTTTTTCGTTTTCTTTTAAAACAGATCGGGCATGTCTAAATCCTTGTATTGAATTTTCTTGCGGCTGCTGGTTGTGTCGCTAACGCTTCGCGGTGCCTTCTCTTTCTTGGAAGCTCTTTCTTCGCAGATCACCAGCTATGTTGCGGGTTCTCCTGGTTCACTAATTTGTTTCCTTACGGTCAAGTGTTTTGGGCCGTTGCTTAGAATTTGGTACATAGTTCCATTAATAATCTTCATGCATTTCAGGCGTTGATTCTTCTTTTGTGTCGTGCGCATATCGCGAATGATGCGACGCAAAATGATGGGAACTCCATTTGTTACTTCGGTCTCCGCCACCTCAATTCTGCCAGCACAGCCGTCCACCAGCAATCTTTTTGAATAGGTCGGCTCTTCCACCTCGACTGCATAGCCTCCCCAATCGTCCATGTCGATATCATAGCCGTCGATGCTGAGCATATCGTCATCGTCACTCAGCTCTTTTTGCTCGTGGGTGGCTGGAGCTTTTTGTTGCGTCACCACCGTGGTATCGATTAGGCCTTTTGGTACTGGAGCCATTTTGGGGCGCTCGGCAAGTTTAACTCGCTTTGCTCGGTGGTCGTACACTTCCAACAGATTTGCTGGCATAATTTTGGTGGTGGACAAACCGTTTTGCTGCTGCACCATCTTGGCGTGGATACGGGCATTCAGCTCTGCGAGTCTTCCTTGATTGTTGCTCATCTTTGCTTTTCAATTCAATTCAATTCAATTCATTTTATTTGAACACTTATTAAGACCCAGGTCTTTTAGAGTACATCTCACACTTCAATAATAATTCATAAAATATTATCTTACTCTAAAACGACGTTAAATAGTCAGTATATACTGGAAAAGTTCTTGGCTCTCTCGAAAGATAAATTTAATAATTAATTAATATAAAATAGTTATTATTATAATAGAAGAAAAAGAAAAGAAAAAGAAAAAAAAACACTATAGAAGAAGAAAAATTATAAAGAAACATAATTGTATTTAATTGTATAAATTACATAAAGCCAACTCAAAACGCCTAGAGCTAACGATGGACTTGATATTATTTGGTAATAAATTCCAAAGTTTGACGACACTGATAAAGAACATACGAGACGTTGATAAATAATTAAAGCTAGGCACAATCAGATTGGATGTGCGTTGAAACTGGGCATAAAGCAGGCTACGCTGCAGATATTCAGGTCCCCCGCCGTAAAACAACTTGTGAAGAAAAACAAGATTCCTTTTATTAAAATGGGACTCAAGAGAACGATTTAAGATTTGTGCTGAGAACTCCGATATAACAGGTTGGCTGATAAGTCCCCGGTCTGACACATAGATGGCGTCGCTAGTATTAAATGCATATTATTTTTATATAGTGGCAACCTTCAAATGATTCGTGTCAAAATTTGACGTCTGTAAGTCAATTAGTTTGTGAGATAGAGCGTCTTTTGTGAAGCAACTTTTGTTATTGTGGAAAAAATGGAAAAAAAGGAATTTCGTGTTTTGATAAAATACTGTTTTCTGAAGGGAAAAAATACAGTGGAAGCAAAAACTTGGCTTGATAATGAGTTTCCGGACTCTGCCCCAGGAAAATCAACAATAATTGATTGGTATGCAAAATTCAAGCGTGGTGAAATGAGCACGGAGAACGGTGAACGCAGTGGACGCCCGAAAGAGGTGGTTACCGACGAAAACATCAAAAAAATTCACAAAATGATTTTGAATGACCGTAAAATGAAGTTGATCGAGATAGCAGAGGCCTTAAAGATATCAAAGGAACGTGTTGTGTTGAGAATTTAATCATACTACCTTTCCTTTTTCTATTCGTTTGTTTAAAAATCAATGTTCTAAAAGAATTTTGAATTGAATGAAAAAAAGAAAAAGTTGGGAATTTTTTCGATTTGGAAAAAGGAAACTATTTTAATTTGAAGCCTTTTTTTATAAATAAAAAAATAAAACGCTCTCAAAAAAATAGCTCTTTGTTTTCCTAAACTCTGGCTCGAAGGATTCGAACCAGAAGGTTTAAAGATAATTTCCAACAACCTTCAAATTAAAATAAAAAGAAAGAAAGCCTATATAAGAACGGTCCTTAATCTTTAAAAAAAAAAAAAAAAAAAAAAAAAAAAAAATGATGCGAACGCCGCCAATGAAGGAAAAATCGAAAAAAGGACGTGTTGGTGCGAATCCCAAAACAAGCTGTGGTATGTGCGAGGCAAAGGATACCTCAGAAATGGTCCAATGCGATAAGTGCAACGTCTGGTTCCATTTTTCCTGTGCTGGAGTAACTCAGTCCATCGAAAGTCAAGAGTGGCTATGCAGCAAATGTAAACTCACCAAGGATAACAGTGAAAAGGCTCTGTCCGTTGGCTCTCGTATCTCAAGACGCAGCATCAATTTGGAGCTTCAACAACTCGAGGAGGAAAAGGCTCTAGAAGCTCGGTTCCTCCAAAGAAAATTTGAAATCCTGGCAATGTCAGAGGATGGAGTGGCAAGTGGTCGAAGCACAAGTAACCAAACGAAGAAGTGGGTTGACGCTGTCGCACCTTGTGTTCCGCGTGAAAGTGGAGCTTCTGCGAATCAGTCTACAACGCATGCAGAACACAATGAAGGTGCTGTAGCTGGGAGAACTTCAGAGGAGGAGTCTGGCTTAACGCGCGGCCAACTTTCTGCGCGCCATTCCTTTTCAAAGGACCTGCCAATTTTCAGTGGCAAACCTGAGGAATGGCCAATATTTTTTAGCGCGTTCGAGGAAAGTACTCGTCTTTGCGGATTTTCTAAATCTGAAAATTTGTTGAGATTACAGAAATGCCTCAAGGGAAAGGCGTTTGAAGTGGTGAGTAGCCATCTTCTGCTTCCAAACAATGTACCGGAAATCATCAGTATACTAAAAATGATGTTTGGCCGCCTCGAGATAATAATTAACGCCTTATTACAAAAAATTCGCTGCGAGCCCCCGCCAAAGGCCGACAGATTGGACAGTCTCGTGAGCTATTCAATTTCAGTCCGCAACCTTTGTTCGTCTCTAGAAGCTTCTGGTTTAAACAATCATAAGCATAATCCACTACTGCTTCAAGAACTCGTAGACAAGCTACCCCCACAAACAAAACTAAACTGGGCTATGTACTGCGTAGGCAGTAATCCGGATATCTCTAGTTTTTCTATGTGGTTATTTGATATCGCTGAAGCAATAGTGAAGATTACTCCAAATATGGGTTCCATCAAAATAACCGGGAACGTAAATGCCCACGAAAGGGAAGACACTTCACATGTTAAACGGTACTGTCCGGTCTGCAACAATAACCATAAAATTGAAAACTGTGAAAAATTTTCAAAAATGAAGTTATCGGAACGTTGGGATCGTGTACGTCAGTGCAAATTGTGTCGGTTGTGCCTCAAACAACATGGAAACTTCCGTTGCTCTGATGCAAAATGCCCCATTGAAGGATGTGATGCCAGGCATCACAAGCTACTGCATAAATTTCAAATGAGGACCAATGTTTCAGCGCATACAAGCTCATCCAGGAATTGCTCCTATTTCAAGATACTGCCGGTCAAACTATATAACAAAGGGATTCAAGTAGAAACATACGCCTTTCTCGACGACGGTTCCAGCGTCACACTCATCCAAGAGGACATATCCAATCAACTTGCCTTGAAAGGAGAAGGTAGTGACCTATGCTTGAAATGGACTTCCGAAACGTCACGCATTGAGAAGAATTCGATGAAAGTCAATTGTTCAATTTCTGGCTGCACTCCGAACTCTAAGAAGTACGAACTTCTTAACGTATATACCATAAAGAATCTCTCTTTGCCGGAACAATCCATCTTAAAAGACGACGTCATTCACCACAAGCATATTCGAAATATTCCATTATCGTACTTCAATAACGTCCGTCCTAAAATCCTAATTGGTCTCAATAATGGATTTGTTTGTAATAGTCTGAAAGTTATGGAGGGAGCACCCGATGAACCTATGGCCTCTAAAACTCGTCTTGGTTGGGTTATTCACGGTGGTGGCAACCTACACTTAACGCGCCGTATCAATCACCACTTTGAGCATTGTAGCTGCGAATTTGAAATGCAAAAACTCCACGATATGGTCACAGACTATCTTTCATTAGAAAATGCTGGACGACTGCACGAGCTGGAGAGCGAAGAAGAAAAGCGCGCTAGGAATATACTGCAAGAAACAACAAAGCGAATCGGCTGCAGATTTGAGACAGGATTACTGTGGAAAGAAAACATCCCACAGGTGCCAAATAGCTATCAAATGGCGGCAAAGCGCCTTATGTGTCTGGAGAAAAAAACGAAAGCCGAAGATATTCCCATAATTAACGAGCAGATCAATGCCTTAGTTCAAAAGGGATATGCGCGAAAGTTGTCCGCTGAAGAAGCCGAAAAGGAAAATGGTATCACATGGTATCTGCCGATATTTACCGTCATCAATCCAAATAAACCGGGGAAAATTCGTTTGGTTTGGGATGCCGCCGCAAAGGTAAAAGGTACCTCGCTAAACTCTTTACTTCTCAAAGGCCCAGACTTAGTGACCCCACTACTTTCTGTTCTCTACGGATTCCGAATGAAACAATACGCTATTTGTGGAGATATTAAAGAGATGTTTCACCAGGTAAGGATTCGTACAGAGGATCGAAACGCTCAGCGATTTCTGTGGAGGAATGGCGAAAGCAATAGAGATCCAGATATATACATTATGCAAGTAATGACATTTGGTGCTGTGTGTTCGCCAAGCGCTGCGCAATTCGTGAAAAATTTAAACGCGACAGAATTCGAAGAGCAATTCCCGCGAGCCGTTAACTCAATAAAGAACCATCACTATGTCGACGATTTGCTAGACTGCGCGGACTCAGAGGATGAATTAATCAAGTTGGCTAGGCAAGTTGCATACATACATGGCAAGGGTGGGTTCTTAATAAGGAACTGGAAGTCGAATTCAAATTCTGTAATGGAGATGCTTGAGGAGTTGGAGGAGCCTTCAAGCGTTTCTATCGGTACAAAAATGGAAGATTCGTCAGTCGAGAAAGTTCTTGGTATGTGGTGGTCCACAAAAGACGACACATTTACCTACTCCTTAAGATTAAATAGAGTAAATAAAGATGTGCTCTCTGGACTGAAACGCCCGAACAAGACCGATATTCTTAGAACCTTAATGTCGATATTCGACCCAATGGGGTTTTTGTCCCATTATGTCGTCTACCTTAAAATCTTGTTGCAGGAGGTGTGGAGAACTACAGAAGGATGGACTGACGAAGTGAACGATGAGATTTTCAAAAAATGGAAAATCTGGGTAGAATTGCTACCAAATATTGAAAAAGTTAGAGTTCCTCGTTGGTACAACACCAAGCCAGGCTCTCAGACTCAACTTCATATATTCGTAGATGCCAGCGAATGCGCGTATGCTGCCGTTGCCTACTGCCGCGTATCCTCATCCCAGGACGTCAAGCTATCCTTGATAGCAGCCAAAGTAAAGGTCGCTCCGAAGCAGCCGATATCAATTCCACGAATGGAACTGATGGCAGCAGTACTTGGTGTTCGCTTGGCTAATTCGATTGCCACGTGCGACTTTAATTTTGAAAAACGCTGTTTCTGGTCGGACTCAAGAACCGTGTTGGCATGGCTGAGTGCTGATCCGAGAAACTACAAGCAATTCGTTATGCATCGCGTTGGAGAGGTTCTTGAGAGTAGCAATTTTTTGGAGTGGCGATATGTACCGACAAAAGAGAACGTAGCAGATGACGCCACCAAATGGAAAGCAACATTCAGATTCGACATGTCAAGCAGATGGTTCGAGGGCCCAACTTTCTTAAAAAATGACGAGTCGATGTGGCCCAGAACTTCTCAACTTCTAAAGGCTACTGAAGAATTAAGGCCACACCTTGTAACGCTGCATTGTAAAGATAAGAATGACAGTGTCATTAATTTTCAAAGATTCTCCTCATGGAAGCGACTGCTGAACACCCTTGTAAAAGTGTTTACGTTCATATTAGGTGTAGTAAAAAGAAATCCATTATTTTTCCAATAGATGGCGTTATTTATCTGCATCTCGCGTTGTATAAGTCCGATCGTGTTCCGCTAGGGGGCATTAGAAAGATGACAGTTCCTACTAAAAAACGCTGTTTGACACTTTTTTGATTGATTGATTCAGTTTTGTTTGAGAGCTTGTCAAAGATGGACATCAGCAAAGAGAAAATTCGCTACATTTTACAGTTTTTCTTCGATAAGGGAGAAATCGCAAGCCAGGCGGCTGAAAATGTGAATAGCGTTTATGGACCTGATACTGTAACAGCCAATCATGCGCAATTTTGGTTTCGTCGATTCCGTTCCGGTAACTTCGATGTCAAGGATGCACCACGCACTGGAAGGCCAATTGTCGAAAATGTCGATAAAATCATGGAAATTATCGAGTCCGACCGTCATGTTAGCACTGTTTCGATTGCAAAAGAGCTAAAGATTGCACAAAAAACCGTTTGAAACCATTTGAATAAGGCTGGATACACAAAGAAGCTCGATGTATGGGTGCCACACGAGTTAACGCAAAAAAACCTCATAGACCGAATTTCCATCTGCGAATCGCTGCTGAACCGCAACAAAATCGACCCATTTCTGAAGCGGTTGGTGACTGGTGATGAAAAGTGGGTCACTTACGACAACGTCAAGCGAAAACCGTCGTGGTCGAAACACGGTGAACCGGCGGAAACGGTGGCCAAGCCAGGATTGACGGCCAGGAAGGTTTTGCTGTGTGTTTGGTGGGATTGGCAGGGAATTATCTACTATGAGCTGTTCCCATACGGCAAAACTGTTAACTCGGAACTCTACTGTCAACAAGTGGACCGTCTGAAGGAAGCAATCGCCCATAAGCGGCCAGCTTTGGCCAATAGGAGAGGAATTGTGTTCCATCAGGACAACGCCAGGCCACACACATCGATAGTGACTCGCCAGAAGCTCCGGGCGTTTGGTTGGGAGGTTCTTCTGCATCCACCTTATAGTCCGGACCTGGCACCAAGTGATAACCATCTGTTCCTGTCCATGGCGAACAATTTTGCTGGTGAAACATTCGCTTCAAGAGAGGCTTGTGAAATTCGACTGTCTCAATTTTTTGCTAATAGGAACGAGGGCTTCTATGAGAGAGGCACAATGAAATTACCTTTAAAATGGCAACAAGTTATCGAACAAAACAACGCCTAAATTGACCTAAATCGGGTCATTCTAACTATCTTAAATAAAGCCCTCAATTTAATGCAAAAATAATGGATTTCTTTTTACTACACCTAATATATAATCTAAGACAAAAGAAGTCAGAAAATCCCTTTCAAAACTGAAACTTATACGACGGCAGAAAATTTCTGGCTAAAGCAAAAGCACTCCTCTCGAAGTCGGCGATATAGTAATAGTGGTTGACCCAATGCTACCAAGGAACAATTGGCCATGGGGTATCGTAAAAACTGTCAACAAATCCAAGGATGGTCAAGTGCGAAGCGCAGCCGTTGCAACTAGTGGAGGACTGTATACAAGACCGGTTGCAAAACTGGCCAAGTTGGATGTACGACCTCAAAATTCTCAAGATTGATTCGGTTAAAACGAGCTTTTAACGAGGGGGAGAATGTTGAGAATTTAATCATACTACCTTTCCTTTTTCTATTCGTTTGTTTAAAAATCAATGTTCTAAAAGAATTTTGAATTGAATGAAAAAAAAGTTGGGAATTTTTTCGATTTGGAAAAAGGAAACTATTTTAATTTGAAGCCTTTTTTTATAAATAAAAAAATAAAACGCTCTCAAAAAAATAGCTCTTTGTTTTCCTAAACTCTGGCTCGAAGGATTCGAACCAGAAGGTTTAAAGATAATTTCCAACATGTTGGTCATATCATTCATCAATATTTGGATATGAAAAAGCTCTGTGCAAAATGGGTGCCGCGCGAGCTCACATTTGACCAAAAACAACAACGTGTTGATGATTCTGAGCGGTGTTTGCAGCTGCTAACTCGCAATACACCCGAGTTTTTGCGTCAATATGTGGCAATGGATGAAACATGGCTCTATCACTACACTCCTGAGTCCAATCGACAGTCGGGTGAGTGGACAGCGATCGGTGAACCATCGCCGAAGCGTGGAAAGACTCAAAAGTCCGCTGGCAAAGTAATGGCCTCTGTTTTTTGGGATGGGCATGGAATAATTTTTATCGAGAAGGGAAAAACCATCAACAGTGACTATTATATGTCGTTATTGGAGCGTTTGAAGGTCGAAATCGCGGAAAAACGGCCCCATATGAAGAAAAAAAAAGTGTTGTTCCACCAAGACAACGCACCGCGCCACAAGTCATTGAGAACGATGGCAAAAATTCATAAATTAGGCTTCGAATTGCTTCCCCACCCACCGTATTCTCCAGATCTGGCCCCCAGCGACTTTTTCTTGTTCTCAGACCTCAAAAGGATGCTCGCAGGGAAAAAATTTGGCTGCAATGAAGAGGTGATCGCCGAAACTGAGGCCTATTTTGAGGCAAAACCGAAGGAGTACTACCAAAATGGTATCAAAAAATTGGAAGGTCGTTATAATCGTTGTATCGCTCTTGAAGGGAACTATGTTGAATAATAAAAACGAATTTTGACAAAAAAATGTGTTTTTCTTTGTTAGACCGGGGACTTATCAGCCAACCTGTTATAGTCAAATCTTCTCCTTTTAAAAATATACGTAACAGAGTTATTTAAGAGTAATTTGAGCTTGTTTGCAGAAACTGCATCCATACTGAGGTACAAAGTAGATCCGTACATCAACAAAGGCATGATAAGAGTGCGAATTAGCAGCATCTTCGTATCTTGTGGAATAAACATCGCCGTCTTCCACAGTTTTCTTTAGACAAAATATGCTTTACTGATGCAAGTATTAACATTATCCGTACAAGATAGCTTGGAATTAATTTTAAAACCTAGGCTAGTTGCAACTGTATCATACTGAATACACTGTGTGTTAATCGTTAATGTGGGGAGACTCTCAAGGTTATATCTGTTGTTACACACGAATAGAGCTTTAGTTTTTTCAGCATTCAGATAAAGTCCATTGCGTTCAGCCCACATTACAATTGACTGAATGTCCTCATTTACTCTATATACCAGGTCCTCCGATAGACCAACTGGCCTGGAGAGATAAATTTGAGCATCATTAGCATACAGATGTATAGACACATTTTTACAGCATAAGGCAAGGTCATTTATGAACATTACAAATAGAAAAGGTCCAAGTATGGATCCCTGCGGAACACCGGACTTGACTGAACGAATGGAAGAAAATCTATCATTGAGGCAAACTCTTTGAAGTCTACCCGATAAATAGCTATTAATCAAACTTGACGCGCTGTTACAGAAACTATAACAGTACTCAAGTTTCTCGATAAGAAGCTCATGATTGACTTTATCGAAAGCTTTAGAGAAATCGAGGAAAGCAAGAATAGTAATATCACCACAGTCATAAGCTGGTCGTATATCCTCAAAGATCTTGAGCATGGCTGTAGTACAGGTGTGATTTTTACGAAAACCAGACTGGTTAATGTTAAGAAAGTCATGGGATTCAAGATAATTAAGTATTTGGAGCGATAAGCACTTCTCAAAAACCTTGGAAAGGCAAGGCAGGATGCTGATTGGACGAAAATCATTAAGAGAAATAGGAGAATTTTTCTTCGCCACCGGTAAAACCTTGGCAATTTTCCAATTCTCAGGAAAACTCGACGTAGTTATACAGAAATTCAAAATGTGTGTCAACGGTGAAATAATAAATTGCAGAATTAATTTAACAAATTTTAAACTAATGTTATCTTCACCAATAGCATTAGATTTGATAGCATATAGGCTTTTTAGGACGTCATCTTCAGAGAGGCAGCTAAACACAAAACTGTACTCAGGCTCCACTCTTCTAGCATTTGGTAGAGACAGGGATGTATCTAAATTATCAGTCAATGATGAAACAAAATGGTCATTCATCCGATCTACATCCACGCTGCAAATTGACTGGGATTTGGAGCTAGCACCAATTCTTTTTAGGTTACGCCACAGAGCCTTGGAGGGCAAATCAGCATTAAGCTTATTGTCGTAGAAAGTCTTTTTAGAATTTCGAGTAACCGTGTTAGCCAAGTTTCTTGATATACGAAAAAACTCCCAATTTTTATTGGTCGGAGATCGTTTCCATAACATATAACGTCTAAACCTGTCACGAATTGCATTTTTAACCTCAACAGTAAACCAAGGTGGTTTCGAATGGCGTATGGTTTTTTTTGTCAGTGGCACATGTCTATTGAAGAGTCTATCAATATTATAAACAAAACAACTGAGTTTTTCATCTACATTTGCATAATACCAGCATTCATTCCAGTCAACATGATTAGCCTCCATAAATAAAAGGTCATGATTATTTTGCTAAAATTTCTGAAGGAAAAAGTGGAACTAGCAACACTATATGAGAATTCGATATTATATGTCAAAACAAGCATATCATGATCCGAAATACCTGGTAGTGACAATTGGTCATGGTGAAGTACACTATCTAGGTTGCAGACGCACAACAGATCTATGTTAGTAAACTAGGTCTGTTGTTGGGAGCAAAACGCGTGGCATAATTATTTAGAATGCTGATACCGGCACTACTTATAGCGTTTAACAGTCCAACTGGTGTAGAGTCATTGATCAAAATATCGCAATTAAAATCAGCACACATCACTATATGTTCATATTCTAGATTAAATTTCGTCAGATTTTCAAAAAGTTTTGAGAGGTCACATGATTTGTGTGGGTTATAAACACACACTAAGAGCAATTTATTAACAGAATCCCGAAACTCTACAAACATAAATTGAACAGAGTCCAGTGCATCAGATGTGCAAACTGATTTGAACTCGAGATACTTCTTACTATAAATAGCAATTCCTTCTCCACGCGCCCCTGTCCTACGGTCCAGTCTACACATATTATAGTCACAAAGGGCATAAATATCATCACCAAAATCAGCTTTAAACCACGTCTCCGCAACACATACAATGTCAACACTAAGATCACAAAAAACATAGTTAAAATATTCAAGCTTATCAGAGTTTAAACTACGAGCATTGAAGTAGCATATCTGAAAACCAGGCTGACGGTTTCGTATGAGTTTCAATAAAATAGTCAGGTAGTCTGTATCAGTGTCAAAACTCGAAGAAGAATTAAGCATAATTAAGTAACACAAAGGCACATTCAAATTGGCTTATTTTAGAATTGAAATTAGTTATACAAACATATTGGTATGAAGAATCCAAGAGTTTTAAAGAGAAATAACATAATTATATTTAAGAGAAGAAAAACATGCTAAATAGATAAATAAAAATAGCGTAATCATATTAAGCACAGATTTGAAAAAAGACTTATTAACTGACAGCATTTGCTCTAAGAGTTCACACCGGCAATCCTATTAACTTCAGAGATATTTCCCACAAGTTTCGGTTCAGTATCAGCACTCACTCTTACAAAAATTTGGCCACGAATCGAGAAAGCAGCAGAGAGCAACTTTCGTCTCTTCAGTTGAGTTGCATAGTGCATTTATGCACGATTTGACTTCGTAAGACACTCATGAACAAATATATTTTTATCACCTGAGAGTCCAATATCAGAGAGTAGCAATGATCTTTTATTCATTTTGCAAAAGCCCGCATTTGCTTTAAAAAGCTGATTTCGCTCAAAAGCTGTCTGAAGCTTTACAATGATAGGTGCAGTGCTATGATTATTTTTCGCCCGCATACGAAAAGCATCACGAATAATAGGAGCTTTCGTATGAACAGCATTACATATGTGAGACATAATGGAATGAAGATCTTCACTCTCAGCACGTGGAATCCCCGTTATGATGAGGTTGGTCGCTATGGAAACGCTCTCAAAACGCTCCACCTTGCCGTTGAGTACGCTGATCTCGGCTTTCAAGTTTTAAACTTCCCTTTTGCTCTCATCCTCCACTTCAGTCAATCTCTGCCTAGTAAGTGCAATATCAGCTCTCAAATTACTAAGTTCAGCATTAAGTTCACCTATTCTCTGCATAACTCTCTCCTCCGAAGCTCTGATAAGAGAATCAATACGCTCCAGCTTAGCGTCAATCGAACTTACCCAGGCTTTCGGTATAGGGCTGTCAGATGATAGCAAATTAGTTGTTTTATGCATATTCATAACAGGTGTTGCTGCTCCACTATTGTGCATAGTCGTCACAGGCGTTGTTGTTGTTCCAGTCGCCAAATTCTTTTTCATATTGTTTCGCGTTCCCATGCTCATTCTTAAACAAAATTAAGTCCATTTGGGATTAGAAAATTATAAGACCGCAAATATGAAAAATTCAGTCTGACAAAAAGACCAAAGACAGCGAGAAACCGTAAGAAATTTATCAAAAACGTAAATGTTAGTTGTAAATTAAACCGTCAATAAGATATACCGGAGCTAACAGGTTGGCTGATAAGTCCCCGGACTGACACATAGATGGCGTCGCTAGTATTAAATGCATATTATTTTTATATAGTGGCAACCTTCAAATGATTCGTGTCAAAATTTGACGTCTGTAAGTCAATTAGTTTGTGAGATAGAGCGTCTTTTGTGAAGCAACTTTTGTTATTGTGAAAAAAATGGAAAAAAAAGGAATTTCGTGTTTTGATAAAATACTGTTTTCTGAAGGGAAAAAATACAGTGGAAGCAAAAACTTGGCTTGATAATGAGTTTCCGGACTCTGCCCCAGGAAAATCAACAATAATTGATTGGTATGCAAAATTCAAGCATGGTGAAATGAGCACGGAGGACGGTGAACGCAGTGGACGCCCAAAAGAGGTGGTTACCGACGAAAACATCAAAAAAATTCACAAAATGATTTTGAATGACCATAAAATGAAGTTGATCGAGATAGCAGAGGCCTTAAAGATATCAAGGGAACGTGTTGGTCATATCATTCATCAATATTTGGATATGAAAAAGCTCTGTGCAAAATGGGTGCCGCGCGAGCTCACATTTGACCAAAAACAACAACGTGTTGATGATTCTGAGCGGTGTTTGCAGCTATTAACTCGCAATACACCCGAGTTTTTGCGCCGATATGTGACAATGGATGAAACATGGCTCTATCACTACACTCCTGAGTCCAATCGACAGTCGGCTGAGTGGACCGCGATCGGTGAACCGTCTCCGAAGCGTGGAAAGACTCAAAAGTCCGCTGGCAAAGTAATGGCCTCTGTTTTTTGGGATGGGCATGGAATAATTTTTATCGATTATCTTGAGATGGGTAAAACCATCAACAGTGACTATTATATGTCGTTATTGGAGCGTTTGAAGGTCGAAATCGTGGCAAAACGGCCCCATATGAAGAAGAAAAAAGTGTTGTTCCACCAAGACAACGCACCGTGCCACAAGTCATTGAGAACGATGGCAAAAATTCATGAATTAGGCTTCGAATTGCTTCCCCACCCACCGTATTCTCCAGATCTGGCCCCCAGCGACTTTTTCTTGTTCTCAGACCTCAAAAGGATGCTCGCAGGGAAAAAATTTGGCTGCAATGAAGAGGTGATCGCCGAAACTGAGGCCTATTTTGAGGCAAAACCGAAGGAGTACTACCAAAATGGTATCAAAAAATTGGAAGGTCGTTATAATCGTTGTATCGCTCTTGAAGGGAACTATGTTGAATAATAAAAACGAATTTTGACAAAAAAATGTGTTTTTCTTTGTTAGACCGGGGAATTATCAGCCAACCTGTTAAATACGACACGTCTACACAGCTTGCATGCTAAGTGCAATATTCCTTTTCTGCAAAAGAAAAACAGAAGAAATGTGTGTGTTATGTATGTAAAATTTGTATGTGTGGAGGGTGTGTGTGATATTTGTAGGTCTTATGTTTTGATTTTAATATATATTTTGTAGTTTCTTTCTTTTCTTTTTTTTTCCTACAAACTCACCTGGACATGCATCAATACAAGAAGAGAAAAAAAAAGGAGCACTAACACATATATATATTTTTATACATATATATAATATTATTTATTTTTATTTTATTTTTGTACACAAATATATAATATATATTTTTTTTTTCTACAAAATTTAATTGAATTCCCCTCTTCAATTCTCTCCCTACATTCATAAATTTCTCCTTTCTCTCTCCTTTGCAGTTACGCCACATAACAGGCTCGGATTCGTCGATATCGCGGAGTCCGCAGCGAAGTGGACTACTTGACATGGAACGAATTCCGTAAATAAAAAAATATGCTTTGCTTCAATCTGCTTTAATGTAAGTCTCCATTTTCACATGACTATATATATAAAAAAAGTATAGATTGGTTCTTTAAAAAAAAATTTTTTTTACATCTTACTTGTTTATTTAGGATCCTCAACGTGTGGCTTCGACAACGCCCTAATGCTCTATCGACTGAGTATTAGCCGGGCTCTTTTCATATGACTTCGTCATTTATCAAACAAAATTGTTACTGATTTTATGCGCTAAACACATCTTTACCATGATAGACTCTAATGCTTTTGCCTGCGGTATTTGCTAATTCGTATAGTGAATGCCCTATGCATTTTAAGATTATGGCTTTCACGTTTCTGGGAGCGAGTTTGGCATTGTATCCTTCCGCAAGGTTGCTTTGCTTGTAATTCTTTCTGAATTCCATTTGCCCTTCTTTGAATTTTACTTCTCTACTACGTAGATTATACGTTTTGGTACTTTTATCATGTGACTTTTTTAATTCCTTCACTACCCAATCTTGAATTATCTGTTGTTTATGTGATTGATTCTGAATCAAAAAGTCTTCATGGCCTAAAGTTTGCAGTCTCCTGCTAATTTTATAGGATGCACCATGCTGCATCATATGGATTCCAAACAATATGTAGTAGGGCTCTTAATTTATCGCACTGTGAAAACCGCTACGCAAAGCAAAAGCAGCCTCGCTCACGTGCTGGTCCCAGGTGCGCTGATCTGACTTAATGAAAGACCTATTTATCTGCAATACTGAACGATTCACTCTTTCTGAGGCATTTGCTTGCGGCGAGTAAAAAGCAGTTTTCACATGACTAACACCATATTTGTCTAACAGGTTTTTGAATGTTCCAGACGTGAATTGTTTTCCATTGTCCGAATGGATGAACTCTGGTACTCCAAACGTGTGGAAAATTTCTTTCTCTAGATATTTAACAACTTCGTTTGTCACTGCTTTGCGCATTGGTTTCAAAAATATAAATTTTGAGAAATTATCCAGACATACAAATATGAAAGCATTTCCTTCTTTTGTTCTAGGATATGGCCCCATAAAATCAACATATAACCGCTGAAAAGGTCTAACCGTCTTTTGTTGCATACCCATGGGTGGTCTTTTAATAAAATTTCCAGATTTATTCTGCTTGCATATCTCACAACTGCTAATTAACTTTTGTACGTCCCTTACCATACCCGGCCAATAATATTTCAATTTTAATCTTTCCAAGGTTTTTTGGATACCCCCATGGCCTGCAGCTTCAGATGAATGTGCTAATATAGTCAACTCAACACGGAGTGGTTCTGGTATCCATAGCTTCCAGGCACGATCTTCTTGGATGGGATCACCACTATAAGGCTGTGTTCTCTTGTAAAGAAAACCTTCAGAGATGCAGAAATCAGGTAGTTTTTCACTATTCTCATGGACTTTCTTAATCAAATTCTTATATTCCAGGGACTGGAATGCATCGGATTCAAGATTGACTTCTATTGGTTTTAACACCTGGATTTCCTCCATATGGGCCCTAGAAAGTGTATCCGGTACAATATTGTGTGACCCTTTTCTATGTTGAATTGAAAAATCATATCTCTGGAGTTTCAAGCTCCACCGTGCTAATCTTCCTGACAACTCTTTCTGGTTCATTAACCACTTTAGGCTGGCATGGTCCGTTATTATGGTGAATGGGAGTCCCTCCACATATGGTGTAAATCGCTGTACTGACAGTATTGCAGCATAGCATTACAATTCTGTCACACTCTAATTTTTCTGTGCTTTGTTGAGCTTCGTGGACATATTATATATGCGATAGGCCTCTCATTTCCTTCCTCATCTTGTTGGAACAAGACCCCGCCTACACCTTCACTAGATGCATCGCATTGGATGAAAAAAGGTTTATTGAAATTTGGGTTAATTAACACGGGTGCTTGAATCATAGCTAACTTAAGTTGGTCAAATGCTATGAGAGCGTCTTCATCCAAACTTAACTTTTTCATTTTTTCCTTAGTGAGACAATTGTGTAGTGGCGCCGCTACTGTGGCATAGTCCTTAATAAGCCTGCGATACCAGCCCGACATTACGAGAAATCGCCAGAGCTGTTTCGGTGTTCTTGGTATCGGAAAGTTTTTGACTGCCTCCACTTTGCTGTCGTCAGTGCGGATGTGACCATTGCCCACAATGAATCCCAAGTATTTCAGTTCTTGGAAGTAGAATTTGCTTTTTTCAACGTTGATCGTTAATCCGGCTTTGGTTAGGCAAGAAGCTACTTCAGTTAATAATGCAAGGTGTTCTTCGAAATTGTTTGAGCAAACTAGCAGGTCATCAAGATAAACGAATACCCTTTCTCTAAATTTAGCAGGGATGACCTTATCCATCAGTCGACACATGCGTTGTGCCGCATTGCACAACCCAAAAGGCATGACTGTGTACTGATATTAAGGCCGTCCTGGTACTGTGAAGGCGGTTTTTTCGCGCGCTTTTGGCTCTAAAGGAATTTGCCAGAAGGCATCTTTAAGGTCAATGGCAGATACAAATTTCGTATCTTGTAGTCGGCTAAGAATGCCGTCGATATTGGGTAGCGGGTAGATATGCTTAATCGTTCTTTCATTGAGTTTTCGAGCATCAAAGCATATTCTGTTTTTTCCAGGTTTTCTGACTAGTGTGATCGGGGAGCTCCAACTGCTATTGGATTCCTCTATCACTCCTAATGCTAGCATGCGGTCTAATTCCTCAAAGATCATATTTTGGATTACTGGAGATACGGGGTAGTGGCGTTGTTTTATGGGTAATCCCCTTACCGTTTACTTCAATAACATGTTCCTCCAGGTGTGTTTTCCCTAAACAGGGAGTAGCATGTGATGGAAATTTTTGTTTGAGTTTTTCTAAATCGGCTAGTTGTCTTTCTCCTAACTCGTGTTGTTTAAGCATTGAACTTGGTTCGTCAGAAAAATTTTCCGAGCTGGAATCCTGAATTGCTTCTGCATTGCTAGGTTTATTCTGATCTATCCCCAATAAATTTATTCCGAACGTATACCACAAAACAATTCCGAAATAAACATCCTGCTGTAATGCAGTAACAATGCAGAAGTCCATTTCTTGAATTTTGCCATTCCAGTGGACTGGTAGTTTCGCTATACCTATTATGGGTATCTCGCCTCCATCGGCTGTCTTTACATTCTCTTGATTAAGTTAAGTTATTTTTATCGAAGGGTCTTTAAGTAAATTCATGCCCCCTTTACCTTTACAACTAGTTGTAGCCCCGGAATCTAATAGGGCCATTACTTCAATTCCATCTATTTTCGGCTTTGCAAATAGTCGGTTGTCTCCTTGTATTGTACATATTCTGTTTATTTTTATCCAACGATTCACAGAAAATTCTAGCTCTAGCTTTGTCGTAATCGATTTTGCGCTGGTGAAGCGACTTACGCTCTTCTGGCTTTTGCTCTGCAGCTTTTATTTGGAGTGGACGATTCAAAATGGTGATGTTACCGGCATTGGATCTTGCTGGCTCGGGGCTCCGGATACCTCCGCAAGTTGAGTGTTTAAATTAGAATTTAGTTTAATTAAACCGCCTTCATAGACACAATAAGAGTCGCTTTGACTACACAGAAAACATTTCATTTCATGAAACGCATTTTTAATTTTGCTCTTTTTAAGGAAATCCCCAGGCATCCCACATTTGAAGCATAAATTCAGGTGAAAAGGAGATGGACACAAGTTGGACGTCTTCTGAAAATTAGAGACTGAATTGTGAACAGGTGCGTTTGGTGTTTGTTTCTGTGGGGGCAATTCACTATTAAACTTTCTATTTTCAGTTCTTTGAACAGGAAATTTGTTTGGATGCAATGCATCTATACCTTGTGTACAGGCGTATGGAACAACGGATTCCATGGCTACTTTGCTATATTGGACCTCATTTACATGTTTAGGTCGTGGTCTGGCATCTCTCAGGACTTTTTTTGCCCTTCTACATTCAGCTTTCAATTCAGATAAGGTTGCGATTTTGCTGGAAAACATCATTGTGGCGAGCTGACCACGTAAATTGTTTTTTATGATCTCTACCAGTTCTTTTTCTTCTACCCTCTTTTGTAATCGAAAACTAATGTTGTGTATGTCGGTATAATAGTCTTCAAAACTTTCTCCAATTTGTTGCTTTCTCTCAACCAATTCTCGAATAATTTCAAAGTCGGTCTGACTGGCTTTGTAATGGTTCCTAATTTCTCTTCGTACTTGGCTATATACCCAGGATTATTTTTGTTGTCCTCTAACAACTGCCAGTACCATTTAGCCGCGTTATCTTTAAGCAAACAACGAAAATTATTGAAAATGTTATTATCCGTAATACCGTGTGTTTCAGCTAACTTCTCAATTCTAAACAGAAAACTTTCAACGGTCATTTCCATGTTTGACCCGTCGAATTTAATCTGCCATTTATTTAAATCGAATTTGTTTAGTCTCTCGACTTCAATAGGTCTTAAAGGACCGTATTCTCCAGATCTGGCCCCCAGCGACTTTTTCTTGTTCTCAGACCTCAAAAGGATGCTCGCAGGGAAAAAATTTGGCTGCAATGAAGAGGTGATCGCCGAAACTGAGGCCTATTTTGAGGCAAAACCGAAGGAGTACTACCAAAATGGTATCAAAAAATTGGAAGGTCGTTATAATCGTTGTATCGCTCTTGAAGGGAACTATGTTGAATAATAAAAACGAATTTTGACAAAAAAATGTGTTTTTCTTTGTTAGACCGGGGAATTATCAGCCAACCTGTTAAATACGACACGTCTACACAGCTTGCATGCTAAGTGCAATATTCCTTTTCTGCAAAAGAAAAACAGAAGAAATGTGTGTGTTATGTATGTAAAATTTGTATGTGTGGAGGGTGTGTGTGATATTTGTAGGTCTTATGTTTTGATTTTAATATATATTTTGTAGTTTCTTTCTTTTCTTTTTTTTTCCTACAAACTCACCTGGACATGCATCAATACAAGAAGAGAAAAAAAAGGAGCACTAACACATATATATATTTTTATACATATATATAATATTATTTATTTTTATTTTATTTTTGTACACAAATATATAATATATATTTTTTTTTTCTACAAAATTTAATTGAATTCCCCTCTTCAATTCTCTCCCTACATTCATAAATTTCTCCTTTCTCTCTCCTTTGCAGTTACGCCACATAACAGGCTCGTATTCGTCGATATCGCGGAGTCCGCAGCGAAGTGGACTACTTGACATGGAACGAATTCCGTAAATAAAAAAATATGCTTTGCTTCAATCTGCTTTAATGTAAGTCTCCATTTTCACATGACTATATATATAAAAAAAGTATAGATTGGTTCTTTAAAAAAAAATTTTTTTTACATCTTACTTGTTTATTTAGGATCCTCAACGTGTGGCTTCGACAACGCCCTAATGCTCTATCGACTGAGTATTAGCCGGGCTCTTTTCATATGACTTCGTCATTTATCAAACAAAATTGTTACTGATTTTATGCGCTAAACACATCTTTACCATGATAGACTCTAATGCTTTTGCCTGCGGTATTTGCTAATTCGTATAGTGAATGCCCTATGCATTTTAAGATTATGGCTTTCACGTTTCTGGGAGCGAGTTTGGCATTGTATCCTTCCGCAAGGTTGCTTTGCTTGTAATTCTTTCTGAATTCCATTTGCCCTTCTTTGAATTTTACTTCTCTACTACGTAGATTATACGTTTTGGTACTTTTATCATGTGACTTTTTTAATTCCTTCACTACCCAATCTTGAATTATCTGTTGTTTATGTGATTGATTCTGAATCAAAAAGTCTTCATGGCCTAAAGTTTGCAGTCTCCTGCTAATTTTATAGGATGCACCATGCTGCATCATATGGATTCCAAACAATATGTAGTAGGGCTCTTAATTTATCGCACTGTGAAAACCGCTACGCAAAGCAAAAGCAGCCTCGCTCACGTGCTGGTCCCAGGTGCGCTGATCTGACTTAATGAAAGACCTATTTATCTGCAATACTGAACGATTCACTCTTTCTGAGGCATTTGCTTGCGGCGAGTAAAAAGCAGTTTTCACATGACTAACACCATATTTGTCTAACAGGTTTTTGAATGTTCCAGACGTGAATTGTTTTCCATTGTCCGAATGGATGAACTCTGGTACTCCAAACGTGTGGAAAATTTCTTTCTCTAGATATTTAACAACTTCGTTTGTCACTGCTTTGCACATTGGTTTCAAAAATATAAATTTTGAGAAATTATCCAGACATACAAATATGAAAGCATTTCCTTCTTTTGTTCTAGGATATGGCCCCATAAAATCAACATATAACCGCTGAAAAGGTCTAACCGTCTTTTGTTGCATACCCATGGGTGGTCTTTTAATAAAATTTCCAGATTTATTCTGCTTGCATATCTCACAACTGCTAATTAACTTTTGTACGTCCCTTACCATACCCGGCCAATAATATTTCAATTTTAATCTTTCCAAGGTTTTTTGGATACCCCCATGGCCTGCAGCTTCAGATGAATGTGCTAATATAGTCAACTCAACACGGAGTGGTTCTGGTATCCATAGCTTCCAGGCACGATCTTCTTGGATGGGATCACCACTATAAGGCTGTGTTCTCTTGTAAAGAAAACCTTCAGAGATGCAGAAATCAGGTAGTTTTTCACTATTCTCATGGACTTTCTTAATCAAATTCTTATATTCCAGGGACTGGAATGCATCGGATTCAAGATTGACTTCTATTGGTTTTAACACCTGGATTTCCTCCATATGGGCCCTAGAAAGTGTATCCGGTACAATATTGTGTGACCCTTTTCTATGTTGAATTGAAAAATCATATCTCTGGAGTTTCAAGCTCCACCGTGCTAATCTTCCTGACAACTCTTTCTGGTTCATTAACCACTTTAGGCTGGCATGGTCCGTTATTATGGTGAATGGGAGTCCCTCCACATATGGTGTAAATCGCTGTACTGACAGTATTGCAGCATAGCATTACAATTCTGTCACACTCTAATTTTTCTGTGCTTTGTTGAGCTTCGTGGACATATTATATATGCGATAGGCCTCTCATTTCCTTCCTCATCTTGTTGGAACAAGACCCCGCCTACACCTTCACTAGATGCATCGCATTGGATGAAAAAAGGTTTATTGAAATTTGGGTTAATTAACACGGGTGCTTGAATCATAGCTAACTTAAGTTGGTCAAATGCTATGAGAGCGTCTTCATCCAAACTTAACTTTTTCATTTTTTCCTTAGTGAGACAATTGTGTAGTGGCGCCGCTACTGTGGCATAGTCCTTAATAAGCCTGCGATACCAGCCCGACATTACGAGAAATCGCCAGAGCTGTTTCGGTGTTCTTGGTATCGGAAAGTTTTTGACTGCCTCCACTTTGCTGTCGTCAGTGCGGATGTGACCATTGCCCACAATGAATCCCAAGTATTTCAGTTCTTGGAAGTAGAATTTGCTTTTTTCAACGTTGATCGTTAATCCGGCTTTGGTTAGGCAAGAAGCTACTTCAGTTAATAATGCAAGGTGTTCTTCGAAATTGTTTGAGCAAACTAGCAGGTCATCAAGATAAACGAATACCCTTTCTCTAAATTTAGCAGGGATGACCTTATCCATCAGTCGACACATGCGTTGTGCCGCATTGCACAACCCAAAAGGCATGACTGTGTACTGATATTAAGGCCGTCCTGGTACTGTGAAGGCGGTTTTTTCGCGCGCTTTTGGCTCTAAAGGAATTTGCCAGAAGGCATCTTTAAGGTCAATGGCAGATACAAATTTCGTATCTTGTAGTCGGCTAAGAATGCCGTCGATATTGGGTAGCGGGTAGATATGCTTAATCGTTCTTTCATTGAGTTTTCGAGCATCAAAGCATATTCTGTTTTTTCCAGGTTTTCTGACTAGTGTGATCGGGGAGCTCCAACTGCTATTGGATTCCTCTATCACTCCTAATGCTAGCATGCGGTCTAATTCCTCAAAGATCATATTTTGGATTACTGGAGATACGGGGTAGTGGCGTTGTTTTATGGGTAATCCCCTTACCGTTTACTTCAATAACATGTTCCTCCAGGTGTGTTTTCCCTAAACAGGGAGTAGCATGTGATGGAAATTTTTGTTTGAGTTTTTCTAAATCGGCTAGTTGTCTTTCTCCTAACTCGTGTTGTTTAAGCATTGAACTTGGTTCGTCAGAAAAATTTTCCGAGCTGGAATCCTGAATTGCTTCTGCATTGCTAGGTTTATTCTGATCTATCCCCAATAAATTTATTCCGAACGTATACCACAAAACAATTCCGAAATAAACATCCTGCTGTAATGCAGTAACAATGCAGAAGTCCATTTCTTGAATTTTGCCATTCCAGTGGACTGGTAGTTTCGCTATACCTATTATGGGTATCTCGCCTCCATCGGCTGTCTTTACATTCTCTTGATTAAGTTAAGTTATTTTTATCGAAGGGTCTTTAAGTAAATTCATGCCCCCTTTACCTTTACAACTAGTTGTAGCCCCGGAATCTAATAGGGCCATTACTTCAATTCCATCTATTTTCGGCTTTGCAAATAGTCGGTTGTCTCCTTGTATTGTACATATTCTGTTTATTTTTATCCAACGATTCACAGAAAATTCTAGCTCTAGCTTTGTCGTAATCGATTTTGCGCTGGTGAAGCGACTTACGCTCTTCTGGCTTTTGCTCTGCAGCTTTTATTTGGAGTGGACGATTCAAAATGGTGATGTTACCGGCATTGGATCTTGCTGGCTCGGGGCTCCGGATACCTCCGCAAGTTGAGTGTTTAAATTAGAATTTAGTTTAATTAAACCGCCTTCATAGACACAATAAGAGTCGCTTTGACTACACAGAAAACATTTCATTTCATGAAACGCATTTTTAATTTTGCTCTTTTTAAGGAAATCCCCAGGCATCCCACATTTGAAGCATAAATTCAGGTGAAAAGGAGATGGACACAAGTTGGACGTCTTCTGAAAATTAGAGACTGAATTGTGAACAGGTGCGTTTGGTGTTTGTTTCTGTGGGGGCAATTCACTATTAAACTTTCTATTTTCAGTTCTTTGAACAGGAAATTTGTTTGGATGCAATGCATCTATACCTTGTGTACAGGCGTATGGAACAACGGATTCCATGGCTACTTTGCTATATTGGACCTCATTTACATGTTTAGGTCGTGGTCTGGCATCTCTCAGGACTTTTTTTGCCCTTCTACATTCAGCTTTCAATTCAGATAAGGTTGCGATTTTGCTGGAAAACATCATTGTGGCGAGCTGACCACGTAAATTGTTTTTTATGATCTCTACCAGTTCTTTTTCTTCTACCCTCTTTTGTAATCGAAAACTAATGTTGTGTATGTCGGTATAATAGTCTTCAAAACTTTCTCCAATTTGTTGCTTTCTCTCAACCAATTCTCGAATAATTTCAAAGTCGGTCTGACTGGCTTTGTAATGGTTCCTAATTTCTCTTCGTACTTGGCTATATACCCAGGATTATTTTTGTTGTCCTCTAACAACTGCCAGTACCATTTAGCCGCGTTATCTTTAAGCAAACAACGAAAATTATTGAAAATGTTATTATCCGTAATACCGTGTGTTTCAGCTAACTTCTCAATTCTAAACAGAAAACTTTCAACGGTCATTTCCATGTTTGACCCGTCGAATTTAATCTGCCATTTATTTAAATCGAATTTGTTTAGTCTCTCGACTTCAATAGGTCTTAAAGGATTATTTATATATGAGTGGTCGAACTGTACATTTGGGTTAAAAATAGGTCCTGTTCCTTGTGGTTGTTCTGCTGGGGTCGACTGTAGACGTACTCTAGTATGGGAGCCATTGTTTTCTAGGTTGCTCAACCGTGCCTCTACTCTTCCATATTTTTCATGCATGTCTTTAAACATTTTTACGCAATCAGCCATGTACCTGTTGTTGGTAGACATCATGATTGCCAGGTCAGCGAGTTGCTGCTGTGGCAGTGGTGCACTTGCATTCGTACTACTGTCTTCGCCCGGCTGATCTAGCACTAGGTTTTGTTCGAAAACAGCATTTATTTGATCTAATGGGTGGTTAATTGCTTCTTGTTCTGCTTTATCTGCCATTTCACAGATTTTTATCGATTTTTGATGAAAAAATAAGAGAGACTGATGGATTTTCTATTTCTTTACAAAGTGGTGCTAAATTTGGATCTGTTGGAAACGGTACTGCGCTGGAAGGAGCGTTTACCGCTGATAGCTGCTGCAGCCGTCTAGACTGGTTCCTGGTCAAACGTTGGTCAGATGGGAAATCAAACTTATATTTATTATTCAATTGTTTTTCCATAAAATATTATGATTTTATTTGCATTAGCTCTACTTGTACTTGTATGTGTGGTTATTGTAAATTGATATTCGCAGGTAATGGACTTTTGCCATTCAAAAGAAAAAACAGGAAAATTTATCGAAAACAAAAATGTTCCATTTACTGTATATATTAGGGCATGCAATCCCGGACGGGTTTTCTGATCCCGGGATTTCGGGATTTATTTTTAGAACGAAGTTCTTTATGAAACGATAGCGACAGGGGACCTAGTCGAGAAAAAGTGAAAAACCGCTATAAAATCCGCGTTACCTAAATTGAAGTTCGCAAAAAAGGGTATAATAACCTTTGCAAAAAGAAAGAAATATACATATATTTACGTAAAATGACTTCCTGATGCGGCCGAGATATTATACTTTTTTAGGCGACACTTATTTCCGACGATATCCCGAAAAAACAATTAATTATGAAATTCAGAAACTACACAGACACATACAAGCATAAATGCATTCAAACAAAACAAAACAATATGTGGTGCTGCCAGACTGAACGTTTTCAGAATAACTCCGATTAGTAGGTTTTTGCAAATATATTAGGTGTAGTAAAAAGAAATCCATTATTGCATTAAATTGAGGGCTTTATTTAAGATAGTTAGAATGACCCGATTTAGGTCAAATATGCGCCGTTTTGTTCGATAACTTGTTGCCATTTTAAAGGTAATTTCATTATGACTCTCTCATAGAAGCCCTCGTTCCTATTAGCAAAAAATTGAGACAGTCGAATTTCAGAAGCCTCTCTTGAAGCGAATGTTTCACCAGCAAAATTGTTCGCCATGGACAGAAACAGATGGGAATCACTTGGTGACAGGTCCGGACTATAAGGTGGATGCAGAATAACCTCCCAACCAAACTCCCGGAGCTTCTGGCGAGTCACTATCGATGTGTGTGGCCTGGCGTTGTCCTGATGGAACACAATTCCTCTCCTATTGGCCAAAGCTGGCCGCTTATGGGCGATTGCTTCCTTCAGAAGGTCCAATTGTTGACAGTAGAGTTCCGAGTTAAGAGTTTTGCCGTATGGGAGCAGCTCATAGTAGATAATTCCCTGCCAATCCCACCAAACACACAGCAAAACCTTCCTGGCCGTCAATCCTGGCTTGGCCACCGTTTCCGCCGGTTCACCGTGTTTCGACCACGACCGTTTTCGCTTGACGTTGTCGTAAGTGACTCACTTTTCATCACCAGTCACCAACCGCTTCAGAAATGGGTCGATTTTGTTGCGGTTCAGCAGCGATTCGCAGATGGAAATTCGGTCTATGAGGTTTTTTTGCGTTAACTCGTGTGGCACCCATACATCGAGCTTCTTTGTGTATCCAGCCTTATTCGAATGGTTCCAAACGGTTTTTTGTGCAATCTTTAGCTCTTTTGCAATCGAAACAGTGCTAACATGACGGTCGGACTCGATAATTTCCATGATTTTATCGACATTTTCGACAATTGGCCTTCCAGTGCGTGGTGCATCCTTGACATCGAAGTTACCGGAACGGAATCGACGAAACCAAAATTGCGCATGATTGGCTGTTACAGTATCAGGTCCATAAACGCTATTCACATTTTCAGCCGCCTGGCTTGCGTTTTCTCCCTTATCGAAGAAAAACTGTAAAATGTAGCGAATTTTCTCTTTGCTGATGTCCATCTTTGACAAGCTCTCAAACAAAACTGAATCAATCAATCAAAAAAGTGTCAAAAAAGCTTTTTTAGTAGGAACTGTCATCTTTCTAATGCCCCCTAGCGGAACACGATCGGACTTATACAACGCGAGATGCAGATAAATAACGCCATTTATTGGAAAAATAATGGATTTCTTTTTACTACACCTAATATAAGGGCATTTTAGGTAGCTTATAATTTTTTTGCGCTATCAAAGTATACGTCAATTCGTACATAATTAAAACATAATTAAAATCATCGTCTGTACTCCGGGGGCTGCGGATGTAATATCGGTGTGAAAAATATCGATACTTTAAAACATCTTTATGTATGAAAATTCGCATTTTCGAGACTATCTCATTTGCGATGGAAAACCCTTTACACGTATGCTTTTTCAGTTCCAGTATATTCTGCTTATCTAACTTAGCACTTTGAGGGCTCAACGCTGTTAAAGTAAATTGAAAGGAAGTAACGAACTCACTACTTTGAAGAAAGGAAATCAGAGTTGAAATTTCGATGACAGGTTGATAGAAATAAAGGAAATGTGTGACTTAAATGCAACCCTGTGAGTCCGTTTACTTGTAATAAGCGTATGCGTTCAAGTAGCGAAAGTAAGTCAAAGTTCTTATTTGTTTTTATACCCAGCGTAAGCAGGGTATATTAGGGTATCTTGTAACAGCCAGAATAACGCTCCGTAGATATAGACATATATATATATATATAATATATATATTCTTGATGATGATCAAAAATTCGATTTAGACATGTCCGTCTGTCCGTCCGTCCGTGTCCTGATCTCCTCCGAAACGGCTGGACCAATCAAGTCAAAATGTGGCACACAGGTATATCGGGGTCCGAGTATGATCCTAACTAAAAATGGAAGACATCCGCTCACTGCCACGCCCACAAATGAATTTAATGTGTTTTCAGTAAAATGCTTGTAACTTGCGAACCACTCAACACATTTCATTGATATTTGGTGTACTGTTAAACTACAAAAAGGGACATATCCTGGAAAAAAATGGACGCCGCCCTCCGTGAGCCACGCCCACATATAAGGGCTTATCGTAACTTGTGAAGTAAAAGGCGTAGAAGCTTCAAATTCGCAACATAGGTTGACCAAGACGAATGAAAGGTGTCGAAAAAAATTTTATGAGGCCCGCCCACTGCCACGCCCACAAGTGGAGATTTTTCGTTACTTCCGAAGTAAAAATCGTAGAAGCTTCAAATTCGCAACATAGGTTGACCAAGGCGAAGGAAAGGTGTAGGAAAAAATTTTATGTGGCTCGCCCACTGCCACGCCCAAAAATGAAGATTTTTCGTAACTTCCGAGGTTAAAGGCGTAGAAGCTTCAAAATCGCAACATAGGTTGACAAAGGCAAATGAAAGCTGTAGGAACAAAAATTTATTTGGCCCGCCCACTGCCACGCCCAAAAATGAAGATTTTTCGTAACTTCCGAAGTAAAAGGCGTAGAAGCTTCAAATTCGCAACATAGGTTCACCAAGGCGAATGAAAGGAGTAGGGAAATAATTTATTTGGCCCTCCCACTGCCACGCCCATAAATAGAGAAGCAAAACATAGTGCGCTCATAACGTCGGGACGCTGGGTATTTCAAAGTCGGGCTTGACCGACTTTAGCTTTCTTACTTGTTTGTTAATAAAATTAATATTTGGACGGCGTTCTTTTAAGAATTCAAGTGTTGTTAAAGACATTCTGATATGTTACTCAAAAATACAGCAAAAAATTTCGGGTAGGTGCGTTTTTCGCGTAAGTGCATAAAATTGTCTGGAAAATAATTGAATGCAGCTAATCAGAATATACTGTATCGCATTTTCGCTTGTTAAAAACAGTTGAAAACAACAAACAGCCGTCTTGTATACATATATTTTTCGATTAATAAAAACAATTGAGTTTTGCGAAAAACCTTGCTGCGAATTATATTTACTAACATTTATAAATACCACAATGAACTTCGTTCTTATCTGGTGTCCTATGACACAACTCAACTTGTTTATAAATCCCGGGATCCCGGGATCCCGAAATTTTTCGTAGCTAATAGAATGCGTCAAAGTATAGGTAGTACAAACGGCTTTTATAAAATAAAATAGCTTTTATTTTAACTAATAACAAAAAAGAGCATTCAGTCTCGCATAAACAAAAGGTTTTTTCATCTTAAAGTTAAATATAATAACATAAAAAATATAAAGTTAGTTAAATAAACAGGTTGTTCAGAAAACTTTTGCAAAAAATGAAACCGCCGATAGGTCGATTCAAGAGAAATATGCTTTGCTTTTAAACCACCTTTCTAAGTGGTACCGTTTACGAGCTGTAGCACCTCAAAAAAGTATATTTTTGTATCGAATTTTGAGAATAACTTCACTTTAAAAAAAAAATTATTTAAAACGAAGTTATACTCAAAATTCGATACAAAAATATGCTTTTTTGAGGTGCTACAGCTCGTTAACGGTACCACTTAGAAAGGTGGTTTAAAAGCATAGCATATTTCTCTTGAATCGACCTATCGGTGGTTTCATTTTTTGCAAAAGTGTTCTGGATACCCTGTATATATGTATATTCAGGTAACAATTGGCAGATCAATTACACAGGTATACAAGGTTTTGGACCAGAGAAACTGGATAGCGACCCTATAGGAATTTTTCGTGCTGATTCCGAATCTGGTACCCGTTTTTCTCTATCACGTCAAGTTTTTGAGAAATCGTTAAATAACGGTTTTTGACATTTTTACCTATAGTCTATGTCAATAATGAGGTCGTAGGCCCTATATGCCTTAACCGATTTCAAAGTTTTTGGTACTCATATGAAAGAGGAATGACAACGCAACATATCCTTTATACACAAATTTGGAATTGATTCAGTAACTTGGAAGCTATAGGGCAAAAAACGCGATGCTGATTTCCAATTTTTAGCGATTTTGTTTAAAAACTTGAAATTCAAATTGTTATAATTTCCGAACCAAGGCTGGTATTCCAGGTCTTAATACTTTGAATGAAAGAACAATTAATTGAAAAAGTTTTGAGGCTAAAACAAAAAAAATCCGTTGCGTCGTTCTAATTTTATGAGGATTTTCGCTGAAAATGACAAAAACGAATTTTTATTTTTGGAATATTCTTCGCTCGTTCATATGTATATTTCAGTTCGAATTGTGTATGTTGGTAAACCTGGCTTAAAAAACATAAAACTTAAATTCTATTTTAAACCTATCTTTAAAGCTAAAACCAATTTAAACTTTAAAAATGAACAGAATTTGAACTGAGCCTTTTGTATTGTTTACTATCTGTTTCGCGTATAAGGGACCAGCAATAGTCACTCAACATTCCTTCATCCCAAAAGCCCTTATAATTTTTTTCAATCCTCTGTAGGTCCTGGTGAATGCGCTCTCCTTGTTCGTCGCTAGTTTTGCCCAAGTTTTCGGGGAAGAAATCCAAATGTGAGTGGAGAAAATGTATTTTTAGTGACATCCGAACTCCCATTTTTCGATAATTTTTCAAGAGTCCTCCAACTATTTTAATGTAGTTGTCGCTTTTTTTATTTCCCAAAAAATTTCCCACAACGTCTTTAAATGATGACCAAACAGCTGCTTCTATAGGTGACAGATGTTTCGAAAAGTGTTCATCACGTTCAAATTCTGTTCATTTTTAAAGTTTAAATTGGTTTTAGCTTTAAAGATAGGTTTAAAATAGAATTTAAGTTTTATGTTTTTTAAGCCAGTTTTACCAACATACACAATTCGAACTGAAATATACATATGAACGAGCGAAGAATATACCAAAAATAAAAATTCGTTTTTGTCATTTTCAGCGAAAATCCTCATAAAATTAGAACGACGCAACGGATTATTTTTGTTTTAGGCTCAAAACTTTTTCAATTGATTGTTCTTTCATTCAAAGTATTAAGACCTGGAATACCAGCCTTGGTTCGGAAATTATTACCATTTGAATTTCAAGTTTTTAAACAAAATCGCTAAAAATTGGAAATCAGCATCGCGTTTTTTGCCCTATAGCTTCCAAGTTACTGAATCAATTCCAAATTTGTGTATAAAGGATATGTTGCGTTGTCATTCCTCTTTCATATGAGTACCAAAAACTTTGAAATCGGTTAAGGCATATAGGGTCTACGACCTCATTATTGACATAGACTATAGGTAAAAATGTCAAAAACCGTTATTTAACGATTTCTCAAAAACTTGACGTGATAGAGAAAAACGGGTACCAGATTCGGAATCAGCACGAAAAATTCCTATAGGGTCGATATCCAGTTTTTCTGGTCCAAAAGTTGGCCTTTATTTGTAAACTTGTGTTATTTTTGAAATAACTTCTAAGCAGAACAAGTGCATCAAGTGTATCGTCTGAGAGACTAGATCTTATTTTATTGCAAAACTTTCCAGATGTTGAAAAACATCTCTCACACTCAACACTTGTGACAGGAATTGTTAACAGGTAGTCATGTGCTAATTGCAGATAAGTGCCGAGTTTTCCACAATGAAGAAAAAGACTTATTTCTTGAGTCACAATTTGCGGAAGTGTTAGTGAGAGCGAAGAGCTACGAATTGTTGTAGTGGCAGCGAGTGCTTTTTCTAGTTTTATCTCTAAGTTTTCATTCTCATCTAAATCAAACTCCGAGTCAGAACATGCGATTTCTTCTCCAACAACATTATGTTTGTCAAATTTTTGGAGAAGTTTAATTATTTCACTTTTAACAATTTTAAGGTCTATTTTCGTTTCAATTAAACTCTTTTCTATAGCTCCTTTTTTCAAAAAATTTAATAATGAAGAATAAATTGTTCTTCTTTGAGAAATCCGTTTTTTAAGGGCTAAAAATAATTCCGAGGCTAGATGTGAGTTCATTTTTTCGATTTCTTTTAACATAAAATTAACCGGCTGAAGTATTTGAACAATAGTTTTTACCAAAAGGGACTCATCATCTTCCAAACATGTTGTTTTCAAATCAATCGTTGCTTTTTTAATAGGGCCCTCCAACAAAATATAACGTTCTAACATCATAAGCAAGCTGTTCCACCTGGTTTTACAATCTAAAATCAAATTTAACTCTTTTCCATGCTCCATCTTCACGTAGTTTTGCAAAATTTCGTTTTTTTAGGAGATTTTCTAAAAGAGCGTACTATACTTCTTACTTCATCAATAACATGTTTTATGTTATGGTTGTCAGTCATATCCACAAAATCTTCATATTCACATTCATGTAAGAAATCTAATTCATCTTCGAAATCTGTGATATCGTCTTCATCATTGATTATGGTTTTATCAGTTTTTTCAACATTTTTATAAAGAACATCAACGATTGCAAGTTGTATACCGTGCGCAGAACATAGTTGATGCTGCAGAGAAAGCAACCTTCCAACCTTGACCATTGTGCTTGCACCATCAGTAATTACAGCAACGATATCATTTGATGTTGACAAACCGAATTCAAATAAACGTTTTTCCAATATCTCAACGCAGTGCTCTGCAGTCAGAGACTTTTTGATCCTTACCAAGCCCGTATTCCAAAATTTTTCCGAGCTGTGTAGAATTATATTAATGTATCTTTTGTTATTGGACGACGTCCATTCATCGAAACTTATGCTTAACTTCTGTCGTTTTTCTTTAAGTTGAACTATATCGGCAACAATCTTTTGCCGCACTTCATGGTATTGCTCCATTACATAGTTCCTTAGGGTATGTGGTGACCTTGGTACTTTAAAATTCCTTGCTTCAAGCGATTTCCTTAGCTCCGTAGAGTTTACTAATACGGAAAACGACAATCCATCCAGAGCAATCAGCTTTGCAACAACTACGGAAATATTTTCCCCCTGTTTGGGAGCAAGGTATGTGGAAATTTTGTTGATTTTGCTTGGCACATTAACTTCATCAGAAGTTGAGCGATTCAACTTTATGTCATGGATCTGAAACCAAATTCATTTAACTACATATATACACGGAATTTCTCAAGGAGGCACACAAATCTACATACCTTCAAATGTGTATGCAACCCTTTGGTTGAACCACCTTTGGTTTTTAATTGGCATCCACATATTTGGCATTTCGCCAACTCTCCAGCTGAAGTTAAAAAGTGAGACCAAACCGAAGATGGGTCGCCGCTTTTGCTTTGGTGCTTTTTAAATTTCACTGCTCATGAAAATGTTATTTAGTACTTGCATTCAAATAATATAAACTTGTTCTTACCTTCCATGCTGCGTCACAATTTGAATAAAGCGTAAGTTAGGGCTGTGAAAAGATTATCGAAATAGCGAAGTATCGCGATTTTATGTATATCGATTTGATTCATCAGTGAATTGTTATGTCAATGTTGTACACAAACGGCAAAATTTTATGAGAAAAAAATGTCAAAGAAAAATCCCGAAAATCCCGGGATTTGGATTTTTTTCCCGGGACGAAATAAGGGCTCGGGATCCCGGGATTTCGGGATTCGGGATCCCGGGATTGCAAGCCCTAGTATGTATATATGTAAGTAATTTTTCTGTATTCTGCTGGTTTTTCAAAAAAAATAAAAAAAGTTTAAACAAAAAATATTTCAAAAAAATTTAAAAAAAAATAAAACTGTTTATTAATTTGTGCCAATGACGAGCTACAGGTGTTGGAGCTCTTTTTCTGGGCTACCTGTGGTCACCTTTTTTTTTTTTTTTTTGTCCGTCTGTCATGTTCGAGTCAAACTAATCCCCCATCCTAATTTGTCTGAATTCTAATGTTACTTGACCCATAGTGCAAAAACTGATTGCTACTGGATAATCAGGTAATTTTTTCATTTTCCCCAATATGTTTGTTTGTGACAAGGAGCAATTCGCTCCCGAGACTGATCCCTGCTGGCGAAGCCCCCTTGCCACTGCAATACAAAAAAATTTTAGACATTTTTTTTTTCGAAAAAAAATTTCTACACATAAGGTCTCCAGCTTTGATCTGCTTAGAGCTTACTGCAAAAAAATTAATTCAAAAATTAACCCCCCCCCCCTGTACAATACTAATTTTCCTACGCGGTGTGTGCATATGGAAGAAAGAGACGAATGAGAGAGAGAGAAAAAAAAAGATATAGAAAGAGAAATTCAATTAAAATTTACTTTTAAAGAGGTTTCACTTTATATATGGAAGCAAATAAAACAAATCGGAAGAGAAATTTTTACAAAAAAATTATTTCAACGGAATTAAGAAAAAAATTTATTTTTTTTTTCTTTGTTTTTTTTTCCAAAAATAAATTAGAAATAAAAAAATATAATAGAAAGAAAGAAACCTACACGTTAGGAGAAAAAAAAAGTGAAAATATAGAAGAAAAGGAAGTAAAAAGAAGGAAGAAAGCTATTTGTTAGGCGCCAGTGTAATTGAAGTTTTGGTTTTAAATAATCATAAGCTGATGTTATTGTTTGCGGTGGCGGGTTGGTACGGTGGCATAGGCCGGCTAGCTCGCCGCATGGCGTGGGGCCTTGCCACCCCGCACAACAGCCCTTTCAATTCACGTTAAAATATCGTACCAGGGGTTCAAAAAAAGAAATAGAAAGAAACAGGGAGAGAAAAAAAAAGAGAGCATAGTGAATAGGAAAGAAGGAAACATAAAGCAAACACCAACTGTCCATTCTACTGATTCATACTCCTATTCCTGCTTGATTATAGCCGCACACACTCCATATCCACATTCTTAACGCATTCACTTCCCATACCCCCTCATTCAGTCTTACTTGCACTCCGCTAAATCCTGTCAGAAAAAGGCCCACACATATTCACTCCGCCTAACCGTCCCTGTCCGAAGTCTGGAGCTGCCCCACCACACTGTGAACATCACAGACCTGTGAGTGTGCTGTGGCTCCTGCTTAATTTTAGCACACTCCCCTTCTTCAGTCCGTTTGTTCGTCTTATTTTGCCCTAGTCCATTGAGTCTTGTCTGTATAAAAAGGCCCACCAGCAGCCCCTAAAAAGGCTCCATACCTGCATATGTAAGCTTAGCAATGCATATTTTTATTGTCCTCTTCCATTTTTACATGGAACAAAACAATTCATTTAACCATTATTCGTATATACAATTTATTGATTGTTTCTAATGTAAAAAACAATTTTTTTTTATAGCAATAAACTTAATCTGATTTGGCACAAGAATAAAAAAAAAAATACAGATTTTTATTTCTTATATATATATATATTTAATTCGATTATATAAAAAAATTTGAGAAAGGAAGAGAAAAATATATTAATATTTGATTCAAAATGATTACGACCCATGCCATTTCCTATTGAATGTTCATTTGCTTTTTTTTGTAAGCATATTATTAGCAGCAAAAATGCTCACAAAGGGGCAATGCCTAAGGAGAACCTTTGGAGAGAAAAAAATTTATGTACTGAGAGAAAAAAAAATTTTTGAGAGAATCCCACCGAAGAGGGGAAAAAATTTTCCAATTGGAATTATCTGAGATTTAAGGGTTGTCTAAGTTTCTTTTCATTTTTTTGCTCCCCATAATGATGCATGTCGACGAGAGAAAAAAATTAAGGTATGCGTTTTTTAAATTATTTACTTGAAAGAAACAAAAAAAAAATATCCCTGTATCAATTGTAAAGCACAAAAAAAGAATCGTCCTATCGGTTTCCCTATTTAGCTGAATGAGTTTAATTCAATTGCCAAGGTTGGTTGAAGAAGGAAGATTGGACTCCCAGAATCAACTTAACTTTTCTTGAATTTGGAGCTCCTTTTATAAGCTTTTTCTAACACGGTCAGCATAGGCAAGTCATAAATCCTAGCAACAATGCTACGCAAACATAACGGAATTCGTCTTGATCAAAACAAAAAGCTGCTGAGATCATCTGATTAATCCGTAGTTAAAAGCAACTCACCACTGTCGATTTACTCCCTTTTTTGCTACTTGTACTGCTTTTGATGCCGGTATATGCCCTAAGGCTGTTATTTATACGAACTCGTACTTTATTGAAAACTATTTGTCCACTGTTTGTCTCCAATTTCTTTCTTTGAATCCTCACTTTTTAATTTCAAATGTGGTTTCACAAAAAATGCAGCCCTGATGGAAGTCTCTCCATTATCACAGTTGTTTTAATTTTAACTATGTTTGTCTCTTTCTATCACTTCTCCTGATCTTGTTTCTGTCACCCCTTTGTCAAAAACGACAGTTCTCATTTGTTTACATTTAGGAAGTGCAAATATTATTCGAATTGATATTTTCATTTCTTTTTCTTTTAGAAAATTCTCTTACTGATGTTACCTGGAAGGACGGAGACCACTTGGATAGATCGCCATGCATCATTTCAACTTGGAATTACTTCAGGTAGGCATTTCTTTTAAGTGTTATTTGCAAAATGTTTACATTTCTCCAAAAATTTTATTTTCTATTCTTAGTGCGGAATGGCAGGCGGTGGTTCCCAACATCTTTTGGATGGCTATGGCGGGTCGCTTTAAAATGTTAGAAGGTAAAGTATTTTTGAAATTTGAGTGTTTTTAGTGTCTTTGTACATCGTAATTCATATATGTTTTTTTTTTTTTTGTTTTTTTATATATAAATTTATTTCATTTAACAGGTACTTGGTTTTGTTTTTAATTCATGCTTGCCTGACTTATTCTAAATACATTTTTACAATTTTAAAATTTTATCTTAATAATTTTCTTGTTTTTCGTTTTCTTTTAAAACAGATCGGGCATGTCTAAATCCTTGTATTGGATTTTCTTGCGGCTGCTGGTTGTGTCGCTAACGCTTCGCGGTGCCTTCTTTTTCTTGGAAGCTCTTTCTTCACAGATCACCAGCTATTTTGCAGGTTCTCCTGGTTCACTAATTTTTTTCCTTACGGTCAGATGTTTTGGGCCGTTGCTTAGAATTTTGTACATAGTTCCATTAATAATCTTCATGCATTTCAGGCGTTGATTCTTCTTTTGTGTCGTGCGCATATCGCGAATGATGCGACGCAAAATGATGGGAACTCCATTTGTTACTTCGGTCTCCGCCACCTCAATTCTGCCAGCACAGCCGTCCACCAGCAATCTTTAAGGATAGGTCGGCTCTTCCACCTCGACTGCATAGCCTCCCCAATCGTCCGTGTCGATATCATAGCCGTCGATGCTGAGCATATCGTCATCGTCACTCAGCTCTTTTTGCTCGTGGGTGGCTGGAGCTTTTTCTGCGTCACCACCGTGGTATCGATTAGGCCTTTTGGTACTGGAGCCATTTTGGGGCGCTCGGCAAGTTTAACTCGCTTTGCCCGGTGGTCGTACACTTCCAACAGATTTGCTGGCATAATTTTGATGGTGGACAAACCGTTTTGCTGCTGCACCATCTTGGCGTGGATACGGGCAATCAGCTCTGCGAATCTTCGTTGATCGTTGCTCATCTTTGCTTTTCTGCAAAAGAAAAACAGAAAAAATGTGTGTAAGTCAATTTGGGATTAGAAAATTATAAGACCGCAAATATGAAAAATTCAGTCTGACAAAAAGACCAAAGACAGCGAGAAACCGTAAGAAATTTATCAAAAACGTAAATGTTAGTTGTAAATTAAACCGTCAATAAGATATACCGGAGCTAAATACGACACGTCTACACAGCTTGCATGCTAAGTGCAATATTCCTTTTCTGCAAAAGAAAAACAGAAAAAATGTGTGCGGTATGTATGTAAAATTTGTATGTGTGGAGGGTGTGTGTGATATTTGTAGGTCTTATGTTTTGATTTTAATATATATTTTGTAGTTTCTTTCTTTTCTTTTTTTTTTTCTACAAACTCACCTGGACATGCATCAATACAAGAAGAGAAAAAAAAGGAGCACTAACACATATATATATTTTTATACATAAATATATATAATATTATTTATTTTTATTTTATTTTTGTACACAAATATATATATATTTTTTTTTCTACAAAATTTAATTGTATTCCCCTCTTCAATTCTCTCCCTACATTCATTAATTTCTCCTTTCTCTCTCCTTTGCAGGTACGCAACAGAACAAAGTTGCAGCCATACAATACTACAAGTGGCACTCTAATTTTTTTTTTAAATTTGCTTGTTGGGTTGATAAGAATACATAAGAGCGAATACGATAGAGATAATAGTTGATATGAGTGCGACTGAAAACGACTGATAGCTGTGGAGAGTTTAAATTTGTTCTTGACTGTGTGCAGTGATGCCACTCGCTCAAAAAATAATGTATCAAAATAATTTTTCAAAAGTATCAAAAAGTGTCACCATTTCTTAAGAAAAGTATCAAAAGTGTAATTTGATAACGCTAATGAAAATGTCCATAAAAAATTTATAAAACTCTACTAAAATAAGAAATGGAAACTCTTTACTTTCTTCCGGTTGCATAAGAATTGTAAAAAAAAACTTTAAATTTCAATGTTAAAAAAACAAGTCTTCATTTTCACAATTTCAAAAGAAAATAAAAATAGGAACAAAATCAGCTATTCTTATGTTAACAAACATAACAAACAAAATACACATATGAACATTAGACCGTACCTCAACAAAAAAAATGCGCCGTATACCAGCGAAAATTACGCATTTATGCAAGACAATAACGGAAAACAAAAATATTCGATCGAACTTAGAGGTCGCGCACTAGTATATTTCTTCATATCTCTGATGTTTACAGTCGGATGTTTAAGTTTGATACACCAATGTTTTTTTCTCAAAGAGACCAATATGGCCTCTATAGAAGTCATTGACCTCAGGCGTACCGTTCTAGTACTTACCCCCAAGATGTCAGTGCCTACCACCCTTATGTACCATCCTAAAATTAAAAAAATTAAAACTCTTTAAATATCATCAAACTTCTCCTCAGGAAGTATATCGATATTTCCAACATGACTATTTTTAACTAAACTTTGAAAATATTTTTAAGTTCTTTTGTCCACTCTTCGGTCCCTATCTACGTATGAGTTGAAGTTTAATGTTCCAAATTAACATCAAAATGTACTTTAAGATATGCCAAGTAATTTTTCCGAAAACACTGTTATGCTAAAATGACGCATTAGGGAACTATAACCGTTTAATATTCCAAAAAAAGCAATTCTTCCTGAAAGTATGCTATTAAATATTTTATTTAAATGTATATATATATCGCTCATATACTTCAATAACGTCATATTTCAAATAATTTCAAATATTTATATAGTTATCAGGGCTTGAAACCGGAACCGAAGCCGTAACCGTAAACGATTTAAACCGATTTCTTTTCCTAACCGAATTTTGTTTTTTTGATAACCGGTTTCTGGACCGAAACCGCAACAAGGCAATGCCATTAACTTTGAGAGCGACTCTTACATCAATGTCATAGATTGGAGTAAATTTGAATTGACGGAGCCGCCATGCTTGCAGTTCTTCACGCAAGACCAACTAAAAGTATTGCAATATTCAAACGAAATAATCAATACACCGAGAGAAATAAGAACAGTTAAATCAACCACTTAGAACAGTTAAAGTAAGAGTGGTCAAATAAATTGTATTCCCCGTTAAATGCACTGGAAAAGGAAGTCAAATCAACAGTTGAAAAATAGTCACTTTTTATGTTCAAGTTCGCTTTCGTTCACTTAGACGTATAAGTTCGCATTCTGATCAACCGTCTCCGGAGTTTTCAATAGCTCAGTTGTTTAAGCTGTGAGTTGACCATCGTGAGCTTCGGGGTTCTATCCCTGCTGGCGGCGGGAATTTTTCTGGATTTTTTTTTTTATTACAGTTTTTTTTTTTTGTTCAGAGTGTAGTTGTTTTTTAAGGCAAAAATTTTCTCCTAAATTTTTAAGATTTTAATTTATTTAATTTTTTTTAATGGTTCATTTTCAAGCAAAAAATATTGGGAGTGAAACAATTCCTTAAGCACGTTCCCCAAAACTTGAGCAACCATAAGCTCAAGTGAGCGTTTTGACCAACATATTAAATTCGTTCGTTTAGCGTAATGGTTAAGACGTTCGCCCAGCGAAGTGGAGGTCAGCGGTTCATGGCTCGGCCGAGGCGAGAAAATTTAAAGAGATGAAAGAGAAAAAGATTTAAATAGAAACAAATAAATAAAGAAAAAACATAATAATTTAATAAAAAAAAAAATATTAACAAAAGAAGGTAAAAAAAAGTCAAAGCAAAAAATAATTTTTTTTTTCCCAGTCGCTGGTGACAGTTGATTTAACCCCGAGACAGTTATATCAACCATCAGGTAGTTATATCCCTATTGACTGTGTTTGTACTGTTGAATCGACCGCTACTACACATAAGCTAAGAATTAACGGTGAACTCGGTTATTTTAACCTGCTTTTTCAGTTAATATAACTACCTTTTTCTCTCGGTGTAGGGATCGGATTCTACATATTTAAAATATATTTTATTTTTTCAAATATTTTACATATTTAATATTTTTCAAATATGAAAAATTTTCTAAATATTTTTACATATTTTTGCTTTTTTTTTAAATATGAGCGCAGTAGGCGTTTGCATTTAAAATATATTTCACGAACGTGGAAAAAAATTATTGTGGTTAGGTGAATCTATTAATAGTTTAAAATGCCTAAAACGCAACACCTTATGCTGAAATAGCTGCGATTAATAAACTGCAAATATTTAGAAATTGCAAACGTCGAACAAGTGTACTGCCAGCTTTGTAAATGCATAGTAAGTTGTTGTTTTCTATTGTTGATTGTAGGAGAAAAATCTAACCTTTCGTAGCTCCAAAGGTTGGATGTAAATAAAAATCGATGTTGGAGCAACACATTAACAGGTTGGCTGATAAGTCCCCGGTCTGACACATAGATGGCGTCGCTAGTATTAAATGCATATTATTTTTATATAGTGGCAACCTTCAAATGGTTCGTGTCAAAATTTGACATCTGTAAGTCAATTAGTTTGTGAGATAGAGCGTCTTTTGTGAAGCAACTTTTGTTATTGTGAAAAAAATGGAAAAAAAGGAATTTCGTGTTTTGATAAAATACTGTTTTCTGAAGGGAAAAAATACAGTGGAAGCAAAAACTTGGCTTGATAATGAGTTTCCGGACTCTGCCCCAGGAAAATCAACAATAATTTATTGGTATGCAAAATTCAAGCGTGGTGAAATGAGCACGGAGGACGGTGAACGCAGTGGACGCCCGAAAGAGGTGGTTACCGACGAAAACATCAAAAAAATTCACAAAATGATTTTGAATGACCGTAAAATGAAGTTGATCGAGATAGCAGAGGCCTTAAAGATATCAAAGGAACGTGTTGGTCATATCATTCATCAATATTTGGATATGAAAAAGCTCTGTGCAAAATGGGTGCCGCGCGAGCTCACATTTGACCAAAAACAACAACGTGTTGATGATTCTGAGCGGGGTTTGCAGCTGTTAACTCGCAATACACCCGAGTTTTTGCGTCGATATGTGACAATGAATGAAGCATGGCTCTATCATTACACTCCTGAGTCCAATCGACAGTCGGCTGAGTGGACAGCGATCGGTGAACCGTCTCCGAAGCGTGGAAAGACTCAAAAGTCCGCTGGCAAAGTAATGGCCTCTGTTTTTTGGGATTGGCATGGAATAATTTTTATCGATTATCTTGAGAAGGGAAAAACCATCAACAGTGACTATTATATGTCGTTATTGGAGCGTTTGAAGGTCGAAATCGCGGCAAAACGGCCCCATATGAAGAAGAAAAAAGTGTTGTTCCACCAAGACAACGCACCGTGCCACAAGTCATTGAGAACGATGGCAAAAATTCATGAATTAGGCTTCGAATTGCTTCCCCACCCACCGTAATCTCCAGATCTGGCCCCCAGCGACTTTTTCTTGTTCTCAGACCTCAAAAGGATGCTCGCAGGGAAAAAATTTGGCTGCAATAAAGAGGTGATCGCCGAAACTGAGGCCTATTTTGAGGCAAAACCGAAGGAGTACTACCAAAATGGTATCAAAAAATTGGAATGTCGTTATAATCGTTGTATCGCTCTTGAAGGGAACTATGTTGAATAATAAAAACGAATTTTGACAAAAATCTGTGTTTTTCTTTGTTAGACCGGGGACTTATCAGCCAACCTGTTAGAACTAAGGCTCACCAAAAACTTAATTCAGAGCAAGAGTCAACAATAGAAGAAAAAACTAATGAAGTTGGCGAAAATAATACCGATGGTGATTTTTACTATGATTTGTGCCGTGCCATGATCGCCATTAACGCTCCCTGGATTGTGTTAAACAACAAGGTGTGGAAAACGTTTCTTGAAAAATATACACAGAGGCCAATTCCAGACGAATCTAAAATTCGAAAAAATTACTTGCAAAAAGTGTACATGGACACGATTGAAATGATTCGGTCTGAAATAGGCAATAGCTACATTTGGATATCAGTCGACGAAACTACTGATAAGGTCGGCAGAAGCATTGCCAACTTCGTAGTTGGTAAAATGAGCAGCACCTCGCCCACAGCAACATATTTACTTTGCTGCCAAGAACTAGAAAAGGTCAATTTCTCCACAGTCGCGAGATTTGCGAATTCTAGCATTTTAAAATTGTGGCCGCATGGTGAAAATTCGGAAAAAGTGCTTCTTTTGGTGACAGATGCTGCAGCGTACATGGTGAAAGCTGCAGAGCACTTAACAGTATTTTATCCCTACTTAAAGCACTTGACATGCCTAGTACATGCAATTCATAGGGTTGCAGAAGAAATTAGGGACTCTCTCCCGTCAGTGGATAATTTCATTTCCGCTACCAAAAAAGTGTTTTTGAAGTCACCTGCTCGCATCTCAATGTACAAAGAAATAACTGGAAATGCACCTCTACCACCACGTCCTGTAATTACGCGGTGGGGCACATGGATTAATGCAGCACTATTTTATGCACATAATTTTGCTAAAATTAAAGATGTATATGTTTATTGTAATGATTTCATAATAAACATGACTCATATTTTTTCTACTTCTTGTAATACATAGGTGTTGGAATCACTTAATCCAAAAGACGCGAAGTGTATACGACAGGCCCAGAATGCATTAAAAGACGAAAACCTTTACACTCATCTCCTTTTTATTCGCAACCATTTCTTTAATATACCAGCAACAATCACAAAACTTGAAGGCAAAGGCATGTGTTTGACTGAATCCACAGGCATTGTTCGAAATTTTATTCGTGACATTCGTACAGTGCCAGGTGTAATTGGCTAGATTGCGAAGAAAAAGCTCGATTTTGTCTTGAACAAAAACAAGACATGTCAAGAATTGTTGAAGCTGGCATCTATATTCGAAAACCCCACAGAAGATCAAAGTGCAATATCCATTCAACAAATATTTTGGCAATATTTTTCGTTTGCCCCTATTACGTCATGTGACGTTGAGAGGTCTTTCTCAACATATAAAAATGTCTTGCAAGACAACAGAACCAGGCTTACAGCCGAAAATATAGAACAGGTTTTAATTGAATATAACAATAGAGTCAAGCCACGTCAAGTGAGCACCCTTTTTTCAACATTGTGATGAAATAATGTTTTAATATTTTATATTAGTTGTATTTATAGCCAAATAGAATTCTGAAAGAGGATTTAAAAAAAAATTTGTTGTAACTGTACTTTTTTGGCATTCAAACTTTTCATTTTTCTATTAAAAATGTAAATTCCTATATTTTCAAACTGTTGTTGCGTGGAAAGTGTTTGATGAAACTAAATATAATTTTGCATCCAAGTTGGGAGAAGGTTATATTTTGAAAATAAAATGACAAAAACAACAACAAATTGTTTTCCTACTTTCTACGAAGCTTTAAAAAATACATATCAAAATTTGCAGCTCTTCTGCATAACAAATTTTTTTCATTTATTTTTTATAAATTGCACTCAATATCTCTTTTTATGAATCTAAAAAAAAATTTCACCGATCAGCTGTAGTTTCTACGCAATAAATGTTTTTCGAACCTCTCGCAGTGCTAAACCAGTGCTTAACCATAGCACAGTACTTATAGTTAAAGCACAATTACAACCACTTGGACCTTTTTGATTTTTTTTTATTTTTTTCGAATTTTAGCTGCAGGTGTTAAGAATATATCATGTAAGTTTGAAAATGGGATCTCTATTAGTTTAGGAGGTACAAAGCATTGAACATGCGTACCCAACAATTTTCCCTCAGTAAAATCGAAGTGAGCGCATTTTTGACAAGCACAGCTTTTTCGTTCCGTTTTGAACCTTGCATATAATGCGCTCGCTTCGTTGTTACTGAGGGTAAATTGCTGGGTACGCATGTTCAATGCTTTGTACCTCCTAAACTAATAGAGATCCCATTTTCAAACTTACATGATATATTCTTAACACCTGCAGCTAAAATTCGAAAAAAATAAAAAAAAATCAAAAAGGTCCAAGTGGTTGTAATTGTGCTTTAACTATAAGTACTGTGCTATGGTTAAGCACTGGTTTAGCACTGCGAGAGGTTCGAAAAACATTTATTGCGTAGAAACTACAGCTGATCGGTGAAATTTTTTTTTAGATTCATAAAAAGAGATATTGAGTGCAATTTATAAAAAATAAATGAAAAAAATTTGTTATGCAGAAGAGCTGCAAATTTTGATATGTATTTTTTAAAGCTTCGTAGAAAGTAGGAAAACAATTTGTTGTTGTTTTTGTAATTTTATTTTCAAAATATAACCTTCTCCCAACTTGGATGCAAAATTATATTTAGTTTCATCAAACACTTTCCACGCAACAACAGTTTGAAAATATAGGAATTTAAATTTTTAATAGAAAAATGAAAAGTTTGAATGCCAAAAAAGTACAGTTACAACAAATTTTTTTTAAAATCCTCTTTCAGAATTCTATTTGGCTATAAATACAACTAATATAAAATATTAAAACATTATTTCATCACAATGTTGAAAAAAGGGTGCTCACTTGACGTGGCTTGATTTAATAAAGAACATTAATACTAAACAAAACTAAAAAAGTAATTTTCTGGTTTTGAAAAATAATAAATATAGTGTTATAGTCAGATGAGCCCGCCAATACAATACGCGACACAGCATACATACACATGCATCTTATATAGAAATTTTTTGTAAAATACCACGCCCACTTGTTTATGAGCATTATAGAGGTACACATGCCGACTTTCATCGAATTCCCCTATGGATTGTGGGTGTAACCGACCTTTTTCGAAAACCACGCTATTGCCACGCTCACTTTTCCAAATGTTAAACTTAGCATTACAGCCGGTAAAGCCAACTCAAATATCAAATTTCTTCGAAATTACGTAAAAAATGCAGATTTTAGAGCAATTTTAATGCTTTTGACCGTAGTACTAGAGATCCAATCAAGCGAACTCTTGAACTTGTTCTTTACTTTCATTTCCTCTTTAATCTTCAAACTCCTAACTTGAACTGTCTGGGACTTAAAGTGAAGATGTTCTCCGATAAAAACGTGACTTTTGAAACTCCTAAACCGTTTGCCGCAGTTTAAAATTCAATTCAAATATTTTCAAATACATACAATCAAAATATTCGAAAAATTTTTTTACATACGCTCTATATATTTTTAAATATTTAAAATATATTTTACATATTTTTAAAAAAAATTTCAAATATGTAAAATCCGATCCCTAATAATCAAACTACCACGTTCTGACAATGAAAATGGCCTAATTTGATTATTTTCTTTAGTTAACCTATATCTTTTCTCAGCTTATCTATGTCATTCGCAAAACACCGAGCGTTTTGTTCATATAGTAGGTACATAAATCTGCTTTGGCGGTCACCGATGAACAACGCATGGGCCCCATTTTATCATGAGAGCCGTCAGAAATATAGCCAACTTGAATCGCGCCAAAATTTGATGGATTGAAATCGACAGTATTCTTCTTTTGATATAATTAAGCAAGTAAGAAAGCTTAAGTCAGTCAAGCCCGACTGTGATATACTCAGCGCCCCGACATTATTGGCTTCTTACGCTTTTTACTTCAGATGTTATGAAAAGTCTCCGTTTGTAGGCGTGGCAGAGGGCGGATGTCTCCTATTTTCACTTAAGATCATGCTCGGGGCTCGATATACCTGTGTGGCAAATTTTGATGTGACTGGTGCAGCCGTTTCGAAGGAGAGCCGACCACAGACGGACGATTTCAAAATTTTTTTAAATATGACGTTATTGAAGTATATGAGCGATATATTTATTCATTTAAATTAAATATTTAAAAGCATAGTTTTTGGAAAAATTACTTAGGATATCTTAAAGTATATTTTGATGTTAACTTGGAACATTAAACTTCAACTCATACGTAGATAGGGACCGAAGAGTGGACAAAAGAACTTAAAAATATTTTCAAAGTTTAGTTAAAAATAGTCATGTTGGAAATATCGATATACTTCCTGAGGAGAAGTTTGATGATATTTAAAGGGTTTTATTTTTTTGATATAAGGGTGGTTCATAAGAGTGGTATGCACCGAGATCTTGGGGGTAAGTATTAGAACGGTACGATTGAGGTCAATGACTTCTATAGAGGCCATATTGGTCTCTTTGCGAAAAAAACATTAATGTATCAAACTTTAAAATCCGACTGTAAACACTAGAGATATGAAGAAATATACCAAAGCGCGATCTCTAGGTTCGATCGAAAAAAAAATTTTTTTCTTTTCGTTATTGTCTTGCAAAAATGCGTCATTTTCGCTGGTATACGGCGTACTTTTTTTTCTCCATATAAGGTAGTACGGTCTAAAGAACATACTTCGATTCAAGGTGAAGGCACTAGGACAAGTGCAAATCAAAAAAATTAAACACAGATCAGGGATATCAAACGAAATGGGAATGTCAAAATCCGTTTAGTTCTAATCAAGGTGTATTTAACAAGGTGATATCAATATTACAACAAGAATAACAAATCTGAAACTAATCTGTCAAATTATATGAAATTTTTAGACTTTTTAGTTTCTTTGCAACACCAAAGCAATGTGTTTGTTTTAGATTTGTCTTTTTCATATTTGAAACGTTGTAAAGCGAATCTGACCATAGAATACTCTACAGAGATAATCAGCTATATATTGTTTAATCGGAGGCTACAACAAAGCTCAAATTCCTCATTTCACAAAAATATATCGAAAGCTTGTGACTACACAATTCAGATGATTTTTGAGGCAGACCGTAGTGCAGGAGGTATCCTTTAAAGTCGTCCGATTAAGTCAATTTTTTTAGAAGATGTCAACGATTATAAAATAAGTATGTATGCTGTCTTTGGTGCAAGCGCAATCTGAATTTCAGGTGTAAAATTCAATTTTCGAATAACGCCTTTTGCCGCGGCCACTTTTTTATATATGGAATCTACGTTTTATGCCCTTAAATAAGTCCAAATAAATAATTCCACTAAGTATTTCAAAAACTTTTGGTTTTAGAGCAGCATTTATCAATTTTATAAAAAACCCTACAACGAAAGGATACCTCTGAAAATCAGACAGACAGAAAGTCTCATTTCTAAAAGCTAAACGTTCAAATTATAGTCGGTAACAATTTTCACCATTGCACTATTGACTCCTTCCCTTTGTTACCATCTGCTCTCCATGGATTCCACATTCACGTCTCAAATAAACCAGATAGAAAACTCGGAAATTAGTTTTTTTAGTACGTGAATTTTTCTAATACTAAAACGAAAAATTAAATGTTAAAAGAAATTCTACAGTTTGAAAGGGTGTATTCAATCTTAAAAAACCTTCATAATATTTGATTTTCTCTGTTTATAATGAAAAAAAATCACTTAAAAAAACTAACTGCTTGTGCTTGCCTAGTTTCTAGAAACGACAACGATGCCCAAGGTGGAATCGTGGTGGATTGCCTGGTATGCCCTGTTGTTGTTGTTGCCTTTGGTGAATTGCCTATTAGCTTTGTTTAGTTGCCTAGTAGCTCGTTTCTCATACTGGAATACTTGCTATATGCCATGTATTAGTGTAGGTCTAACTGTCGACGTTGAAAGGGCTCTGTCGCGATGGGGAAATACACCATAAGGCAGTTATAGGAAATTCAACAAATTGGGGAAATTCACCAAAAAGCTACCAACAAAAATCTTAGGCAGGAGTAAGAAATACAACATTTTTGAGCAATTCACCACAAAGTTACCAACAACAATACGGGTAGACACACAGTGGCACTATGATGCCACTTGCAAAAAACATATCAAAGTTCATACTTGAAACTTTAATAAATGCACTAGGTTATGTTTTTGCTTAATGTGCACGAATGTTTTCATTTTGTAATAAATTTACATTCATTTTTGACTACGGCTACGAATTTGCTTGTATATAGAATTTAGTATTTTTGATTAAACATTGAGTCATTATTCGTGAAATCGATCACTAAAAATTTGTTTATTTTAGATTTTGATGAAATTTTGGAGAATTGTATGTCTTTGTGAGAAAAAAATATGTGCAAGAGCTTTTTTGGGAAAAAATTTGTTTTGTAGTTTGGCAAAAAAATATACTTGTTTTATCGGAAAGTACGTTTGCTGAAGATGTCGATTACAGTTTTTTGAAACTAAATGTAAAGGCATTGAAAGCTCATCATCAGGTGCATCCAGTGATGATAATGACTAAAGCACTGATGACAGAAGTGATGATGAGATATTTTTTCATTCTTCATATTCAGGTAAGACTTTGTCCATTTATAAAAATTTATTTCGATTCGGAATAAGCATTGCCAAACTACATTTTCCTGTTATGCGCTGAACGTTTTTGAAAATGCTTTTATGTGCATTCTTATTATGTGGGTTACAACAATAATGCTTCATTTTTCAATATCAGACGAAATTGTAATGATGTTGACTGGCCTTAACTTCGCTGGATACTGATTGCTATAGCAATTTTTGGAGTTCCTATTCATCAAATCAACAAAACTAACGGCGAAAATTTGTATATATTCAGTGTTCAAGGAATAGCAATGGTAACGGGAAATTTTTTCTTTATTGAGTAATAAGCTGACGAGCGAGTGGCGTATTTCGAATAAAAGTTCATGAGTTGCCAACTTTAAAAATTTATATCTTCCGAACGGAAAATAAGCTTACTATAAAACTTTCATATATTTTGCATTATAGTATGGGCTAGTTTTGGATTTCGTTAAAAAAAAATATTTTTATCCCTTCGATGCTGTATAGCAAATTGTTTGAATAAATATCTATATACAACAACAACAAATTTTCAGAAAAATTTTTTTTGTATTATAGTACATTATATTATATAAGGATTAAAATGTAGAAGAATTCGTTAAAATCGGTCTATTAGGTCGCAAGATATAATTTAACCAAGCAGTCGTTTATTCGAAAAATTGGAAAATTTACCCAATTTCAACACGTCATAACTCGAAAAAAAAATTTTTTTTTCAAAAAAGCTCTTGCACATATTTTTTTCTCACAAAGACATACAATTCTCCAAAATTTCATCAAAATCTGAAATAAACAAATTTTTAGTGATCGATTTCACGAATAATGACTCCATTGTGAGTAGGGGGGATATGTTCGTTCTGGGTGTGCAACTTTTTTTGTATGGAAAATCGGAAAAAGGCGCACATTGAAGTCCCAGAAAATTTTTGTTGATTTGAATGAAAAGACATACATTTAAGTCCTAGAAAAGTTTTGGAAGTTTGTATGAAATGACGCACATTAAAGTCTTTGGAAATTTTTGGAGGTTTGTATGAAATGACACACATTTAAGTCTTTGGAAATTTTTGGAAGTTTGTATGAAATGTCACACATTTAGGTCTTTGGAAATTTTTGGAAGTTTGTATGAAATGACACACATTTAGGTCTTTGGAAATTTTTGGAGGTTTATATGAGAAGGTTCGCATTGAGACTCATTGAAGAGGTGAGGGGGTGAGAAAGTGTGCGGAAGGAGAGCATATATAGTTCAATATGTAAACATTGGGCTAGAGCTGGAGTTGAGTTATCGCTACTGAAGTTATTGAGATGAAGATAAGGCATGATTTTTAAGCCACAGCAAGTTGAAGCTTGCCTCATTGGATGCTTATTCAAAAATTTTTCAAGTTCAAGTTCAGTTCAATCAGGGGAATATTTTAGGGATTGAATGTTTTGAAAAATTAGTACATATATGTGTGAGTATGGTGTGGGTGAGAAACTGTGCGGTAGAAGAGCATATATAGTTCAATTAGTTCAATATGTAAACATTGAGCTAGAGCTGGAGTTGATTTATCGCTACTGAAGTCATTGAGAATCTCAATTTGAGATGAAGATAAGGCATGATTTTTTAGCCAGTACAAGTTAAAGCTTGCCTCATTGGATGTTTATTTAAAAATTTTTCAAGTTCATGTTCAGTTCAATCAGGGGGATATGAGAAACTCTGTGGGAGTTTGAAGAAAAGTGTGAAGGTATAAAAATGAAATTTGTTCTATTGACGCTATCAGTCTTACAAGTGAAGTCAAACAGATATTGATATAATAGTAACCTTGCGACGCACAAAAATACAAAAAAGGTAAGGGAAAAAATTATTTTAAATTAAATTAATAATGTCCTTTTATTTTTTATAGATAAATATAACGGATCAAAGTCAGAGAGCTGTGAAGGCTATTAAGGACTTCAAAAGACTTCATAAAAAGGAAAGTATCCCTATTAATCAGCTAGCGGAAGGGGAACAGCATCCTATTGTTAGGGCTGTGAGAGTTCAAACAAAAATTGGCAAACGAATTTTATTGGAACTTATCAAAGGAGTAATATTTACCTGCAGTGTTCAACGATTTGAAGGAAGAAACCTTGGAGCTATTGAAAGATCAAAGTTTTTCTCTAATTCGGAAAGGGGCTAAGCAAAACTATACTTTACACATTGTTGAAGGTATTCCAAACTCTCAACCACTCTTCATAGATTTTAACGTTCATGATCATTTGTTCAATGAAAACCTTTTTTACGCCCCACCTAATATAAGAAGCAATGATATTGAGGAAGATAATGATGATGATGATGTTGATGATGATATAAGTGTTAAGAAAAGGAAAATATTCTAATAAATATGTAAAAATAATTTTTCAAAAATAAAAGAAAACAAATTTTGTTTTCAATTCTTAAAATAATAATTAAATCTTTTATTTAATAAATGAATAGAGAAACTTATGACATAGCTGAACCATAATCTTGAACAAATATTCTTAGAGCTAAAGAATTTTTAAGGGCGCAAGCGCAAGCTTTCTTTTTTCTTATCAACAAATTACAATGATTTTTACATGTTATATCATCTGAATCACATAGTTGCCTTATGTTCTTAAGCGAATAATTACAATCGATTTCTTTTATGCCAGAAACTGCGCACTCTGCCAAAATTCCTTTGCCCACATTGCTTTTTCTTCGCCTTTTACAGGTATTTGATAGCCTTTGAGGAGAAATTTCATATATTTCTTCATTTCACTCAAAGTGAAGTCACCAGAGTCCCAATCGAGCATATGGTAGTTGTTTTTGAGCCAAATTGCTGATATTTTCTCGGCATCGTTCAATAAATTGAAATTAAATGGTGACTTTACAAGAAAATTGATATTTTTTTATCACTGAAGCAAAAAGCGACTTCCTTAAAAATGAATTGGTTATTAGTGAGTCGGAATCCTTGACAATCGAAGACAACAAATTTAGGCATTTTTCTTTATCGGGGTTTTATTTCCGTGAACAAGCTTTTTGCTCAAACGCTTCTGATGAAATAAATAAAATGTGCTACAAATCAATGCTTTATATTAAGTGTGCTTTACAATTTCGCCAGTCATCGGTTTGTATGTAATGACACGATCATGTATGAGAACACAATATGCCGAAGTGTTTGCTTTAATGTTTTCAAGAGTTTTGAACATTATACGATTATCGAGAGCACCTGTTTTAATTTCTTCATTTTGATGCGACGTGTCAATAACAATTACTGGACATTCTTTAAATTTTTTGCAGCATAAAAGTGGGTGCGACTCAATCATGTAATAACTTTGTTGAAACCTTGCATACATTTCATATAAGAGAGCATATCGATTACGAGACAAATTTAAATTTAGGTCATCGTATGGATATGAAACAAAGTTAAAATGTACTTTTAAATCGGTTAAGCTACAGTTTGTAAACTTTTCTCCATTCTCGAAAGCGATAAGAATAAAACGAGGACGCTCACTTTGTGTTCCAATTTTTTTATTTCATATATGATTTGTACTTTGAGGTAGCTCCGGATAAAAGTAACATTCCCAACTACGAAATGATATAGGTAGAGGAATATCCTCTTTTGTTGTTAAGGGATTGCAAATATGGTTGATATGTGTGACACTCTTTCTTCGTAATAGACTCATCGAAGACGGGTTGTTCTCCAACTCTCAAGATATTATTCATTTCTTTTTTATGTAAGTAAATCCCAATGATTGTAAAAAGTTTCTATTTTTAATACTTAATGGCTTTTTTATAAGAAATTTTTCTTTGCTTATTCTTCATGCATTATGTACAAGAGATGCAGATAAACTGATAGAAGAGCCATCGTTCACACCATTTTTATTAAATATAATCATAGCTGATGCTAATTATTCAACAGGTTTTAAGTGGAGTCTTAATGTAATCGTTTCTCCTTGAAAATTTAATAATACACCGTTTTCGTTAACAAGTCTAACTGCAATTTAACCTATCTCTTTGACGATCACAGGCAAATCGATAACATTATTTGGAGTTATGTCTATTTTATATTCCGGTTCAACATTTATAGAGAATTCATGTAAGGTGTGTGCCAAGGTACTGTTTACATATGAACCGCCCACAATGTTGCACTCAATACGTACAACATTGTGTTGGGTAATCATTAAACTTGTATCCGATATATGTGTTTTATATGGTTTAAGTTGACGCTTTGAAAATCCCAAAAGCGATCTAATGCTTCTCTCTCTATCAAAATAAATTATATCTTTTTCAGAGAAGATTTCAGTTTTTAATGAATTATTATTGGCCTTTATGCTTAATGCAGCACCAGCTGCTGCTTGATTTTCGTATGCGTCTAAAATATATCTCACAATATCATCAAACTCAAATTACCCGATAGGAAGCTCGATTACATGCTTGACAATGTGAAAAAGGTTATTTTTTTCATCAATATTCGGTATTGAGTAATATGTATGAAAATCAATCAGTCCGCACACATATTCCTTTTTAAGCTCTATGGGAGGAAAATAATTTGCTGTAAGAATTGAGGAATTTCCCGTCAAAGTCAATGTTCTTGACATCTTGAGGGGTTGAGATAGTAAAGTAAACTGAATCAATCAAAGAAATAAAACTTCTTTTTATAAAAATTTTTCATAGTATATCATATTATAATTATTTATCCAAGAGTTGTCACTATCTGAAAACCCCAACCATTTTACATACACTTTATCACCCCGCTTTTGTATAACTTTCTCAACTAAATACATGTGAGGAAAACGTGATTTTTGCAATTCTTGTGTATAGAAAGCACCCTTAATTACATTTCCCTGATAGTCTCTTAGAATATAAGTACATGGACCGGTATTTTGAATCTTACTTATCTTGAAGATTTCCGTTGCCCAATTGGGTGTGTAACCTTTCTCAAAAACATGTTTATATTGGCTTATTCGAACGTTATCGTTTACATGAAATTTGGACTTATTATAGACTTTCAGACGGTTGTAAATTGTTTTAAGAGTTGTTGCTGCATTTAAAGAATTCACTTTATCGGGTGCAATTTTTATTGTTCTGTGTACATTTCCATTGTACTTCTTTAGTCAATTTTTGATATTCATCAATCCATTTGTAAGAACCGCGATTACCTTCCACATCATATTTTTCAAAGTGCGATTAAGTCGTTCAACTATCGATGCTTTTATTACACTAAAGGTAGAGTAGTTATTTATTTTGTTTTGTTTCATTAAAAAATTAAACTCTTTATTGAAGAATTCCTTCCCATCATCTGTTTGCAAATTTTTAGGTTTTCGGCCGCATTCAAATACACTTTTGATTGCTTTGATAACATCAGGAGCTGTTTTCGACAACGGTCCAGGCATATTTGGAGAAAGTGTCAATGATTGTGAGTAGGTACCGATACCCTATGTTGAATGTAGAGTAATTAGCCATTTACACTAAATCAGCTTGCCAAAGATCATCAATATCTTTGGTTATAACAGCTCTTCGTCTACAATTTCATCGTGCCTGTCGATGGAGCTCCTCAACTATTTGATATCGGCTCATCTTGAAGATGATATTGTTTGGTTTTGGTTTGGTTTTTTAATAATGTTTTGATTAGAAATCATTGAAAACAAAACATTTTCCGTACCTTCTAAACGCTTCTCAACATATTCTATATACACCTTTAACCTCACAGAGAAAAGAATAACTGTAAATTATACCAATTTCGCTCTTAACCCAACAATTTTCGCTCTTAAAATGATCTCAAGAGTTTTCAGCTTTTACACCAACAATGTTATCACTGTTATTTTTTTTAAGAGCGAAATTGTTGCGTTAAGAAAGGTGGCTTTTAAAATTTCCGAGCGCGAAAACGGTGGATTTGAAATGCACAGCTTTTAAAATCTCCAAAAGCGAAAATTTTGATTTAAAATTGGAAACATTTAATAATTTCCAAAAGTGATGTTGATTAAAAATTCACAGCTGTAGATAATTTTTTTAACTATTCGCAAAAATAATTTCAGAAAAATGTGTTTCCTCCTCTTAACATAACACCAAAAATAGCCATCAGGTGGACTTCATCCGATTTTGTCAGTCCGTTGTCGTGACTGCTTTTGCAATGCTTAAAAAGTTCTAAGATGAATAAATTTCTTATACGTCCTATTCTATGAAACAAATGAGAATTATACCGAACGAAAAGAAATGTAATTAAGTGCTCAGTGCTCCTAACTTAAATAGTTTCGCTCTTAACAAATTCAATAAAATGTAGTTGGAATAACAGTTTAGCTGTAAAAATCCGAACTTTAAATGCGAAAGTAGCACAGTGCAACACCAAAAAAAATAACCTCCGAAAAGTGTTTGTGCAAAAGTGTGTAACACCCAGAAGGAGACGAGATAGACCATACATTAAATGTATGGATATGATCAGTGTCACCAGGAGAATCGATTGAGCCATGTCCGTCCGTCTGTCTGTCCGTCTGTCTGTCCGTCTGTCCGTCTGTCCGTCTGTACAGGGTTTTCCTATCGAAGGAGTTGAGCTATCTCCATGAAGTTTGGTACAAGGGTTAAGTGCAATAAGAGTAAGATCAAGTTCGAGAATGGTGACGATCCAAATTCATAACTTCAGCAAAAATTTTAGTCGGACCACTTTTAGGGGTACCTCCCCTACTAGGGTCTGTCCCCAAATACACTAAAAGCGATGTAAAAGTTTTGATTCTTATTTAATTTTGACCAAATTTCGATTTTGGGCCTTTATTTGCATTCCAAATTCATAACCTTAGCAAAAATTTTAATCGGACCACTTTTAGGGGTACCTCTCTTACTAGGGTCTGTCCCCAAACACACCAAAAGCGCTGTAAAAGTTTTGATTCTTATTTAATTTTGACCAAATTTCGGTTTTGGGCCTTTATTTGTATTCCAAATTCATAACTTCAGCAAAAATTTTAGTCGGACCACTTTTAGGGGTACCTCCCCTACTAGGGTCTGTCCCCAAACACACCAAAAGCGCTGTAAAAGTTTTGATTCTTATTTGATTTTGATCGAATTTCGTTTTCGGTCCACTTTAAGGGGTACCTCTCCTACTAGGGCCTTTGAAAATTTTTATTTATAATGGAAAGAAAAGTCGCAGAAAAGCGCAGGGTATTATATAGTCAGGCTTGCCTGAATATAACACTTTGACTTGTTTAATGTCAAATTTGTTCTGAAAATGCCCATTTTCGGCCCTCGTCAGAACATGCTATGAGATAGTACTATAATTGACATTTGTATGGAAACGCTATGAAAACACACTGACAGCTACTGGACAGCGCTCCCACACTTTATTTTTTATATATATCTACCAATTGATTTTTTTAATAAAAAAGTATGCACATACTTATAATTATAAATTAATATGTCCTTTTGTCATTCCCTATACATATTTTCCCGATATATTTCAAAATGTACACCGTTCGTCATGAAAGGCGTCATTTAAAAAAAAAATTCCTTAACAATCGCGCGATTTTCTGCTCTTTACAATGACATTCTTGTGAAAATATCTCTGAAACATGAGACCGGCAGAACAGATCCTTTTTCAAATGAGATTTTCATTTGAAAAAGGATTCATTACTGTATGTAATAATGAACGTCTTATGACATTGTCATGAAAACAGAGCATTACATTTTCTCAATATGTCTGCCGTTGATTTCCTGCAGTATTTTGCTGCTTCTAAATATTTTCAAAGTTTTTTCCCTATTTCCACGTTCAAATATTTTTTTGCAAATAATTTACTTTTCCCTTTTACTCTTTGCGAAAGCTTTTCCAGGTAAAAGTATTTAATTGGCAAATTCTTTCAATTACGTTTCTTTCGGCAGTTTAAAGCAAAAATAAGTGTCAAAAATAGTTTAATAAAAGATATTTTGGGAAAAACAAAAAAAAATATGTCAAAAAATGTGTTTCAGCGAAGAGAGCAAAGCAGAATTTGCGAGTACGGCAGTTAGTACTAAAAAAATTTTATGAAATGTGACAAAATCAATTAAATTAAATTGCTTACCAATTTTTCTCCTCCTCCTGCGAGTCGATTGGGCGTCTGAAAATACAAAGAACAACTTTTTTACTATAATAGAACTACAATTAATATATCAAGATTTTTTTCATACAAACAAAAGACTGCAATGCACTATACTATAGGTTAAATAACCGCAATCGTTGGCCAAAAATCGATTTTCGAATAGGATCAAATCATATGTTCTCGACAGCAATCTATTACATAATAGATCGAAGCATAAAAAAATCATTTTGTGCTAAACATTCTTTCATGGCTGTCAACCGTGCTGTCAAAGTACGAATATTGCGTGTTTGATTTTCGCCGCAGAAACGGTGCAATTTGCCCTTAGCATAAGGCGAAGGAGCCGAGCTGACCGAGTACCTTTTTTGCGTTCGACTGCGCTAACCGGCAGCCCCTTGTCACTTGGCAAAACTATCATCGCGCGATCGGTGCGCCCACGCAAAAAGAAAAATTTAATTCTCAAGCCAAATTGAATTTAAAAACTCCAAACGAAAAGAAACAAAAGAAATTGAATTGAAACGAAACATAAAATAAGGGAACTTAGAAAAGAAACCCAAAATCCAAATCGAAATTTATTTAGTGTAAAAATAAACAAAAAGAAAAAAATCAATTAAATCTAGATTAACCTAAACTAAAAGTAAAGGATTTGAAAAACTTAATGGTAAAAAAAACCTTTACTTTTTTAAATAAAAACTACATTAATCCTAATTATGTTCGCGCAAACCGACATAATAATCGACGTACCCGGCATCTCCCAGGATCAGCAGCAGATCACCGTGTACGTTCTCTAGTCTGAGATCTGACATTTTGGCGATCCTGCCAGGAGCCTGGAATAGGTTCTGGTGGACCATAATCCTTAGAAAGGGTCGAAATAGTCCGCCACGTGCAAGTCGCCTTTGACTTCTGTTTGCCCTAGTGCAAGTTCAAGGGCACGACAAGATCAAAGCGCGTGTCACGCATTACACCGTAACGGCGGGACAACCCCATTCCTCTTCGGCATCGATAATCTGTCTCGCTCGCACACCCGTGTGTCTTTTGGTGGGGTTTTTGTGTATAGCCGATAGTGCAAAAAAACAAACACGTAGCGGCCCGACAAGCAGCATTTCATTTTCTCCTTCCCCTTTGAAGTCGAGTTGCGGTTTTTTCTCCTTTCTTTTGTTTCTTTTGGTTTCTGGACACACAGCGAAACTGTGTCTCGACTTTGGTTGTTTTAATCGAAATTTCATACAAATTTAAGGCAAGCAGACAGCGAGTCAGGCCATCTGCATAAACGCATAGGGCATACGTGGATTGTGTTGCGTAGGTCCGTTCTAACGCATCGAAATTCGAACATAGAAGTTGATCGCGTATTGCCTGTTCGAGCGAACGTGGGTGAACTCAATTAGAACACATGGCCTCAAACATACGATCTGCCTACGCTTTGCCTGCACGCTATTTTTGATTTACGTGCATCACATCGGCTTTGCGAATTGGTTAAAAAACTTGAATTTCTAACATCGATTGAATTTGACCTATATGTTCTTACTGGAATTTCTTAAATACTTTGGAATTTTTAAACATTGGATTCGGAGTATCAGGAGTCTTGTGGAGGTCTTGAGAAGCGCAGGAATTATTGAGGATTCACTGCCATGGTTCAATATATTTTTCTCCAGTTTGTATATTTCTTGTTCACGGGTGACCTAAAGGGGCTCAGACGACATCGATCATCGCTGTGCCCTACGACCGGTCTCTTCCGCACCCGACAAAGCCTAGTATATCCAGATTGCCATCGATAATTTTGCCTTTGGTAAAGTTAAACTTAAGCGTGGGCGAGTATATTCGTTAATGTTACTGAAATATTATTAAATATTTTTTTCGTTTTTTCACTCCGGAATCGCGTTGCTTGAGCTCTGTGTTAACGTTTCGTCTTCGCTTCCAACATGGCTTTCAATTAAAAATTCAGTGATGCGGTGGAGCAGCTTAAAAGCTACTGCGATGTGATTATGCGCTCCAATCCCTTAAATCAAACCGGGTCGCTTATCGAAGTTTAATTTGAGGAAACTGACTCTTGTTGGCAACGTGTTCAAGAGACTTACAGCCGAGCCCTCTCACACGACGAATGGAGTGCTGAGGTTGGCGCCATTGCTCTAGTGACTTAATATGAATGTCGCGATCTCCACGTTATCGGTAGAGCGCAATTGAAGGATATATTACGGATGCATTCCCTTACTTCAGCCATTATCCAGCACACTGGCGCCTCCCCAATATGCTGAGATGCCGCCAGAGGATAATTTCATTCAAGTTCCCCCTTGTGACGTTGCGCATTTTTCCGGAGGATACAACGAGTGGCTAGCATTTCGTGATATGTTCACAGCCGTATACATCAATAATTCAAAGTTGCCACCCGTACAAAAGCTGTACTATCTGCATATAAAAACGACAGGCGCCGCAGCAGCAATTGTTAAAGGATATCCATTATGTGGTTCCAATTTAACCCACGCCTGGGAGGCTCTCAAGGCGCGCTACCAGAACAAGCGCGTTCTAATCGACCATCAGTTAAAAACCTTGTTCGAGCTGCCGGCTATTGAAAAGGACACCAGCGCGAGAATTTTGAAAATACAAACGACGGTCAGCAGTTGTATCAGCGTGATGAAAAGTCAAAGAGTAGTCGACCTTTTGGATGCCATGCTCGTTCATTTTTGCTCCAGCCACCTGCCAGCCTCTACGATCGCACATTGGGAGCAGTCACTTTTATCGTATCGATAGCTGCCGACTTGGACACAGATGAACGAATTCCCCGCCAATATCTATGAGGTCGTCGAACGCCTTTCGAGCTTCACGGAAGTAAAAACGCCGGTTATATCAGAAAACCGGCCAACTTCATCGACCTACGCGCTCCACACACAAGAGCAAATGCCAAAATCATGCCTCTTGTGCAATGCAAGTCATCCTCTACGCCAATGCACTCAACTTTTAAAAATGCTAGTCACGGAACGTTTTCAAATCATCACAGAATCAAAGCGGTGCTTCAGTTGTCTCGCTACTAGTCACCAACGGTCCAATTGCCCCAGCCAACACAACTGCGCGAAGTGCCAACAACGACACCACAGTTTGGTGTATTTTTCAAGCGCGGCTGCAACACCGGACAACAAAGTCTCTACCCCTTCATTGACATCTCCCCCGGAGGTGGGCCCGTTTCCGACGAGCCAGCCGCCGCATTTTCGTGCGCAACCAGAGGCTTCGAACTCCGTCAGCATCCCCTCCCCGTCGCAGGCACACGCACACGTCGCCATCAGCCAGACTCGGGCCCTTTTGCCAACGGTTCGGGCGCTGTTAGAGCAAGATTCGCAGAGGACATATCTTACTGAGCGACTGCAGCTGTATTTGAATTTGCCGGCGACCCCTAAAGTATGCAACTTATTTGTCATGAGCGGAAAATGCACCCAAATCGCTAAAAAGAAGTGCACCATCACGCTCGCGTCCCCTCGTTCTACGTTCGAGGAGAAAATCGACGCCGTGGTGTTGCCAAAATTGACCGATTGGCTTCCGGCCAAAAGGTTTTTTAATTTGGATTCCCACGTAATCTCAGCGTTGGAGCTCGCCAATCCCTGTTTTATGAATCCAGCCCGCATCGGTATGGTCATTGGGTCAGATGTCATGCCGAAGTTGTTGCGGTCGGGCATCAATATGAACATCGGTGAGGGTCTAATTGCCCAAAAGCCAGTTATCAGAGGGTATTTGAGTGGGCCAATCGCCAGCGAATCCATCGAAACGTTTACGACGCAGGTCTCCTCCGGAGATCACCAGGAGTCACTTCACGAGTCACTCAAATCATTTCCAGAACAAGAAGTTTCAATCGCGCCTCCACCTCGCCTAGAGGACATCTGTTGCGAAAAAATATATTCGCAAACCACATCCAGAAATTCGGATGGCAGGCCCGTTGTGCGTTCACCGTTTAAGATCGAATTCTCTAAAGCCGCTCCTCGCTTGGGATCGACGCGATTTGGAGCGCTGGCGCAACACAGGAGCTCGAAGAAAAGGCTCGCACGGCAGCCACTTATGCGCGACACCTTTGATTCAGTGATCAAGCGCGAGAGTATATCCACGAAGATATGAATCTTTTTCAACGCTACCCAAAAAACCTCTTTCTCCTTATCGCTTAACGATGTGCTTTATGGTGGATCGGTGCTGCAAGTGGACCTGGCCTTTCGTATGATCAGCTGTGCATTCGTCATCCATCAGTTCGATCCAGGAGAATCTTGGAACACTGATGCTTTAGCATCATGTGCATCAAATGTTGTAAAACATTTTGCTTCAACTGGAGAAAACTTCGATGCAGCATGGTCTATGCTATTAGAACGCTATAACAACAAACGGCTACTAGTGCCCTAACTTATCAATGAGCTAGCAGCTGCTCCTGTCAGCTCTTCAGCAGTGGACATGAAAAAATTGCACGATACAACTCAAGAATGTCTATTGGCATTGCAAAATTTGCAGATAGACACATCAACGTGGGATCCACTGTTGCTACATTACGATTTTTCTTACGACCTAATATATGTAAATGAAACCACAAATTTCTTTCATATAAGTATTTTTAAGCATTTCACTCAAATTTTATTTTTTTAGACCCTACTGTACGAGCCGCAACCATTTTTGAATCATTAAAATGCGCAGCAAAATAATGATAAGACTTAATTTTGGGAATATTCCTTTCATTTTACCAGTTTTGGGAGATTTCGAGTGTTGTGCTTTGAATAATATTTTTTGAAACATACATCATCGAAATCTCATTTATATTGGCCTTTGCAAGCCTGAAAAATTCGCAAGCGGTGTTTAAAATTACATTTTTTGATCGTACCAGTTGCCAAACTCTCCGTTTTATAACGGCTCCGACTTCGTCCACAGCGCCTTTGCCGTGGGATGTAGTGAAGAAATTCCATTCGAAACACTCAAGTTCAAATTCTTTTACGAATATTGGAATGCTCCTGAGAATATATTTATTCTTAAATTGGCTTCCACAACCATCGGAGAGGATCTTTATTCTATTATTACAAATTACCTGGTACTCGAAATAGGGGGAAACCGTTTATTCGGGCCTTATCTTTTTTTTCGACCACCACATTCATTTCATTTAAAATTACTCTTATACTGTGACGTACGTTACAGACTTTGCTTATATATTTCTCTATAACCTATATATGTATATTGGAATTTTTTTTTCCTATCTTAAAGTTTACCATAATTTCTGTTTACAAACCTTGGAAGGTTGAAAAAATAATAATAAATTCAAACCGTTAAATAAAAAATCTTTATTTTTGTGACGTACGTTACAAACTGAGAGGCCATCTTTAATTAGCATTATTTATATCTTTTGAATTTATTTCGAAGTCTTTTTTTCCTTTTTATGGTAAACATATACTTACAGTTTGGGTTTCTTAAGAAAGATATTCGTAAATGGTTGCGGTTCGAAATATATGACCTCTTCAAAAACTTCTTATTTTAGAAGAAAAAATGAAAATACGAAGTATGTGTAGAATCAGCCCTGCCGCCCTCGAATAGATCACCCTAAAACATGACGCTTCATGTATTTCGAAGGTTGAATATGTAGCCTATTAACCCATACACATATATATTCAGCTTCGATAACATTAAAATTTGGTACTTGGTATCCATTTTCTGGGATTTGCCCATATAATACCCTGCGCTTTTCTGCGACTTTTCTTTCCATTATAAATAAAAATTTTCAAAGGCCCTAGTAGGAGAGGTACCCCTTAAAGTGGACCGAAAACGAAATTCGATCAAAATCAAATAAGAATCAAAACTTTTACAGCGCTTTTGGTGTGTTTGGGGACAGACCCTAGTAGGGGAGGTACCCCTAAAAGTGGTCCGACTAAAATTTTTGCTAAAGTTATGAATTTGGAATGCAAATAAAGGCCCAAAAACGAAATTTGGTCAAAATTAAATAAGAATCAAAACTTTTACATCGCTTTTAGTGTTTTTGGGGAACAGACCCTAGTGGGCAAGGTACCGCCAAAAGTGGTCCGATCGTCACCATTCTCGAACTTGATCTTACTCTTATTGCACTTAACCCTTGTACCAAATTTCATGGAGATAGCTCAACTCCTTCGATAGGAAAACCCTGTACAGACGGACAGACAGACGGACGGACAGACGGACGGACATGGCTCAATCGATTCTCCTGGTGACACTGATCATATCCATACATTTAATGTATGGTCTATCTCGTCTCCTTCTGGGTGTTACACACTTTTGCACAAACACAATATACCCTGCGTAGCACTTTGTGCGCAGGGTATAAAAAAGGACAAAAAATGAAAAGGATCGGGGAACACAAAGGTCCTCCAAGTCCTGCAGCAAAAAAAAAGAAGGAGGTACGTTTTTTTTATTTTTCAACGATCAAATTTTATACACCCCTTTTCGACACGGAAATTTTAGCTTGCAAAGTGTTGTTTGTCGGCGAAAAGGGGTGAGAGAAAATTTGTTATTGCTCGAAATATTACGATACCAAATGGGCAGATACATCAGCAGCAACGAAGCTGTTTGGCGTATTTTGAGCTTTCCTATACACGAACGAGTCCCAGCTGTCCAACATCTTGCGGTACATCATGAAAACGGCCAACGCGTATATTTCACTGAAGAAAATGCAATTCAACGAGCAATCGAACCACCGAAAACAACGCTAACGGAATTTTTTGTTCTGTGCCAAAAACCTACTGTATTCGGTCGATTCGCAAAAAGTTTGTTATATGCCGATGTTCCACGCTATTTTATATGGAACAAATCAAGTAAAAAATGGGAGCCACGTCGACGAGAGGAACCACATTCAACAATTTCAGGCGTATTCAAAGCCAAATCATTGGGACGACTTTACACAGTACATCCAAAACAACGAAAATGTTTCTTTTTGCGTTTGTTGTTAGTGAATTTTTTGATTTTAACTATTTTGAATCGTGCATTTACCAGCCAAATATAGAGCTCTATAAGGGTTAAAAATTCACCATGTCCTCGATTCGCGAAGTTCGCAAAAATTTGATTTTCACTATTTTAAATCCTGCATTTAGCAGCCAAATATAACGCTTTATTACGATTAAAAGTTGACCATGGCCACGATTCGCGAAATTTTGCGAATTTAAATCTAACTATTTTGAATCATGCATTTAGTAAATAGATAGGTAGGAAGATAGATGGATAGATAGATAAATTGATAGATAGATAGATGATAGATAGATGTATGGATAGATAAATAGATGGATAGATAAAAATTAAATTAAAAATCTATTTCTATTGGAGGCGTGACAGCGCGCGCTACATACAGCGACATACCTAGCCCACCCTGCGCTCGCTGCCACGTCTGAACTTGAATTAAAAAGAAAATCATGGATGTAGGTCAGGCAAAAAATATTTTTTAAACCACAGCAAAGCGTGGACGGGCCAGCAAGTTCTCTATAAAAGCCATGTTTCAAAAAAGTGGCACCGTTATTCGTAAAGTTAGAAAAAATTAGTTTATTGCGCAGCACGTGTGATGCAAGCTGCGACGCGCCCGCTGAAACGTCTACTTCATCGTTCATACATTCGTACGTTTGCCAAAAATTATAAATGAGGTTTTTTAGTCATTAAAATAATTAAATCATATAATAGTGTTATAAATGAAAGTATATTGTGAGCTTGAAAACTTCTCTTTTTAATAGCGAATCAACAGATTCCTATATTTGTTGCTTTTTTGGTCCCTTTTTCGCTGACTCTTTTTAGAAACGAAGGTTTTTTCTAGAAGAACAATAATTGATTTTAATGTGAAAAATGATTTTCAAGCGACGCTTGAGAAAAGAAATCCATAAGCGGCCATTTTGCTGACGTACGTTTCGACCTGCCGTCTAGGGTGTCATCAGAGCAATTTTTACGGATCGACTGACGATTAAGTCAAATTTCGGTGTGCGCCTTTAAACCACCTTTGACTGCACTTCGTGCCACCGAATTGCAGCATCAGAAGTCACCTCGAGTGGAAGTCTTAACCCTTCAGCTTAAAAGTGTAGCAAATTGTGAACGACCCTCGTATACAATATTTGTCTATCGACCTTCGATAACTATTTTGCACATTTCTGCAATATTCTATTAACCCAAAATAATTCTAAGTAAAATATATCGGTCAAGGAATTCCGCTTGCCAAGCATTGCGCTAGAATTGCAATAGCAATTTCAAACCTATTGCATTCGATAATAATTCGGTTTTCTTTTTCGCTTACATTCCGTGCTTTTGCTTGACCATGACATGCATTGAGCGCCAAGCTGAGCCACTCTTTGAGTTTTTGCTTTGGTGCATCTTTATAGGTCAAATCGCCGATTAATTTCCGATTAGGGTCAAATACTTATTTTTCCATTTCTTATTTGTAGGTCATTAGAATAAGTTGTATTTCCTAAGAGTTGAAAACAATTACAACGGTAAGCTGAACTTCTAGTCGATGTTCAAAATACATAAAAAGAGATTGAAGCGAAAATAAAAGAACAGTCAAGATTGAAAGTTCAAGCGGGCATTTTTATTTCATTTAAAAACATTATATGGCCATTCCTTGCCAGTTTTGCTTGTGAAAAATGTACAAAGTGAAAATTGAATGGAATAAACTATATGACAAATATATAAATAAAGAACATGGATCCTGTTGAGATCCAACTAATTGAGTTATTTGGTGAATCCCTTAAAAGTGAACCACATCAAAAAGAAGATCCTGTTGAGGTTGATTTAGTTAAAATATTGGGCGAATCCTTAAATGATGAACACGAAGAAAATTTTCTAACCAATTAAAACGAAAATCCTTTTAAACTGTTACAACGAAGTGAATTGGCACGTGTTTTATTGCTGACTGACTCTTAATCGTTATTCTTTATTCGCAGCATGTTAGTGCACTACATTCGGTTCTTACTAGATAGTATAGCATATAACACTCTCGCTTTTATGATCTTTTAGGCTTTTGGCCGTCATCCCACGACAAAAAAACAATACTTGTTTTCGTTTCCGTGTATCTTTTTTTTCTTTAAATAATTTATTTTCCAATATTTCGGCTAAAATTATTAGCCATCATCAGGGAATCTGTACAAAAATATATTAAAAATATATCATTAAAAACCAGTCATAAAACTTATTGTATTTAATCACTTTACACAAAACTAAAGAAAACTAGCAACATTAAACTAACAAGAACGCAAAAAACAAAGCACAAAGAAGTTTTTACATTTTCTATTTTAGTCTTTTTTTCGCCAACATCACCTTCTCCTGTGAGTTGCTATTGTCAACTGATTTTTGTTGTTAATAAGGTACTTATAAACATATGCGCAATTTTCTATGTCTGTTTTATAATTGAGTCTCTCTTCGGCCGGAGTGTTTAATATGTGGAGCATCTCTATTGTAAATCTGCGTTTGTAGTTATTTTCTTGCAGTAGAATTTGTATGTCTTCAAAGTTTGGCTGATGTCTCTTCTTTATACAGTGGTCCGCGAGTGCTGTTTTTTGTTCATAATTATTTTTAATGTCTGATCTATGTGCCGCTATTTTCGTCTTAAGTTTCGATTTTGTTGTTCCGACATATGCTTGTCCACATATGTCATTTTCAGATCCTTTGCATCTTATTTTGTATATCACGTTGTATTTTTCCATTTTGTCCATTTTTGATTTTGTGTTGGTAAATAGTTTATGAAGTGTGTTGTAGGATCTCGGAGCCAGATTGTACTTATTCTTGTTGTATAGATTCGTTTTCTTATTTCTATGATCTTATAGGCTTTTGGCCGTCATCCCACGGCAAAAAAACAATACTTGTTTTCGTTTCCGTGTACCTTTTTTTCTTCAAATAATTTATTTTCCAATATTTCGGCTAAAATTATTAGCCATTATCAGGAAATCTTCTCCTGTGAGTTGCTATTGTTTTCTTTAAGTTTTCTGCTAGTCCTTCTACGTATGTTCCTCCCTTAATGTTTTTTTGGTTGTTGTATTTTCTTCCTGATCGTCGTAACGGGGCTTTGTCGTTCTGAGTAATCTTTTTATCGTTGGGATCGGGAAGTCATTCTTCTTCAATATCTCCATCAATTTTCTTTTTACCTCTTGATGGAACCATGTGTCACTTATCTCTAATGCTCTTGATATCAGATTCTTTGCTGTGTTGATTATCGCCTTTTTTGGGTGTTAAGAATAGAAATTAATAATACGTCCTGAGGCTATAGGTTTCTGATACCAGCCAACTTTTATAATATTGTCCCCTCTTATAAATTTTGCATCCAAGTATGGGAGCTGACCTTGTTGTTCCTCTTCTTTTGTGAATTTTATATATCCGTTGCAGCTGTTCAATTTTTGAAACGTGTCGTCAAGAACATCTGCTTTTACGATACAGAAAATATCGTCTACATACTTAGTCAACAATCTTGGTTTGTCTTCTAATGTGCTTATAAATTTGTCCAAGATTTCTTCCAAAACAATGTCTGCAATAACTGGAGATATTGGTGATCCCATAGGTGTCCGTTTTAATTGACTGTACAAGTTTTCTTTATATCTGAAGTAATTATTGTCCTTTAAGCAAAACCTTAGCATGTCCATAAATAATTGTTTTGTCACATTCGTATGTTTTTCGATTTTGCCCCACTGTCGTTCTATTGCTCTGAGTGCGAAGTCAAGTGAAACCACGTCAAATGAGACCATTAGTTCATCGTCACCGATATAGCTATTGTTTATCTTGTTTTTTAGGTCTATGACGCCTTTGATGTTGTATTTGGACTTCCTTGTCACGTTCTTTAAAATACCTGCTAGGTATTTGCAGAGATTGTACGATGGGGAGTTTACTGATGAGCATATAGGTCTTAGTGACATATTTTCTTTGTGGATTTTTGGTAATCCGTATATTCTGGGAGCATTCGCGTTGTATATCGTCAGTTTTTGTTTCTCTCATAAAAATTTAAAATTGAAAAGGCCGAAACAACAACAACTTAATTTACTTTATACAAAATTATCGAGTTCGTACGGTACTTAGCATTCAGCATTTGGTTTTTCAGAATTCGTTATTTAAGATGAGAAATATAAAAGAAATAGTATGTGTATGAATAGTATTCTACTTATCGTAAACCAATCTTTCTGGTGGCTTGCGTGTACGGCTGGAACGTCTGGTTCATTTTGATTCTGTTCTTGCATCGGTGTTCACACTCTCGGATTTTCTGCATTGGGTGAAGATTCCGGTCCCGAGGTTGGTTCTGGGTCTTGCACGGATGACTGGTCAGCCCGCTCCATAGCTTTCACAGGAATCTCAATGTCTTTAGGTTCGCCGACGAGTTCCTGTCCCAACTTTCTGATCTGGTCTGCATGCGGCTTCCAAATACGTCCATCGTCCAGAGTTATCTCGAAGTGTAAAGCGCCTACAACAGCACTGATTTTTCCGAATTGCCACTAGTTGCTTGAGATATATTCCCGAACAGCTACTCTTTCACCCACGGCAAAGCGAATGGTTTTGATACGGTAATTTTGTAGCTCAACGTTATTTTCCGGAAGCAACAAATCAAGTCTTGAGGAAATTTGTCGTCAAAACATTACCATTGCTGGACTCTTCATTGTCGCTGGATGTACCGCTCTTCGATACGCCAGTTAAAATTTTATCCAGCTCCATTTTCATCGTTTGTGGTTGACATTTGGAGGCCTTAAGCTTATTTTTTACCGTCTGCACAAACCTCTTAGCCTGTCCGTTAGTGGCTGGATGGTAGGTAGCACCTTGCTTATGGATTTTGCCATTTTCCATTACACGTGGTATTCCGTATGTTGAAAATACTTCTCGACATTCTTCAGTGGTTGACTCTGCTGTCATGTTGCTAACGACTCGAACCACAGGCCATTTACTCAGAGCGTCGACCAGGATAAAGAGATAATTCCCAAAAATCGCGCCTGCATAATCCACGTGATTCCTTTCGAACACTTTACTTGGCGACAACCATGGGTGGACAGATACCGCGTTTGGATTTGGCCGCGTCCTTTGAAAAGAAGCACAGTTAAGGACCAACCTTTCAATATCGTCATCTATATGATGCCACCAACAATATGAACGTGCTAATGTTTTCATCTTGGACATGCCAAAATGACCCATATGTAGCTCCTCTAACCCTGCTGTTACATTAGGACCATTTGGTCCAAAATGCATAATTTAAGAGGGAAATATATTAAGGACGATGAAAAATGTGTACCTTCAGGCCAGTGCCGGATTAGCCACGTAGCAAGAGTAGCAACTGCTACGGGCCCCGCGCATAGCGGGGCCCCGCGTTCCTATGCCAATCGTAAGATATGTATCTAAATATCTTAGGCATACATATATCTAGTTCATGGTTGTTTTGGGACTTTCAGGGCCGGCGTTTGTGGTGGGTACGGTTGGTAGTGCTACCCACCTGAAATATTTGTAGGTGGGTAAATACCCACCTGAAAAAGTTACTTGATTTAAAAAGAAATATCAACAGAAATGCCCAATAACACCGTAGAATTATTTTTTTATAATTTTGTCTTTATTAACAAAAATTTTGCAACCCTGGGAAAACCGAATATTTCTTAGGTAGGTAAGTTCTAGTTTCCGCAACAATATTGAAACAGCTGTCACATTCTCAAAGAGGAAAGTTCAATCAATTGGTGGTGGCAAGGGATGTCAGTTGGAAAAATAAATCGATATATTTCTTCGATACGATGCGTTTCATGTAAATTTGTACAATTCATGTAGGTCTATGGCACCTTAAAAAGCTGTTACTCTTTATCTAGCCTCTTCCCGAGATTCTAAGCAAGCCTCTATGCGTATTCAAGGTCAGTAGTGGTTGATCATCAGGATGAATTTCCAGCTTGTAGTCTCCGCAAATTCTAACGGCCGCTCCACGCTTTGGAGCAACTACAATTGGTGTTGCCCACTCCGACTTATCCAACTTTACTAAAACGCCTTCATCGACCAGCTTTGTAATTTCCGCTTCCACAGCTTGTAGTAATGGAAAGGGTACTCGTCTTGCGTTTATAAACTTTGGTGTTGCATCGGTTTTTAAGTACAGCTTGGCTTGATGGCCTACAATTTTGCTTGCTTTCTGCGAAAACAATTTCAGGTATTTGTTTAAGATCGCTTTCAATTGTACATTGGTGTCTTCACTTAAATCGCATACTGTAGCATACATGCAAACAGATGAACACACATTTTTTATCGCACACAATAAAACACGCAACAAAGAACAGGAAACAATAAACATACTAACAACAAGCATTGACTGCATTATTGCTGACTGCTAATAATTTCAAGTTCAAGGGCTTACAAGCGATCGTCATCTCTATAGCGCTAATGCATTGAACGACTACATAAACAATTCTTCCGATTGCTACTTCGATCGCAGCGCGTGGATTGAAGACATTCGAGCCGTCGCTATGCACACTCCAGCTTTTCCCTAAATTTATTTCGTAATGTATATTTTTGTATCGATTTTGTAAATGTAAATAATGCAAATTCTTAGCTCTAAGACAATATTGTCAAGCTAGCTGATTAAGCTATTTCTGTGTATATAAAGACAGAAAAATTCAATAAAGGCAACATTCTTGAAATCAAATTCATGCCACGAACTCATTTGGACTACATGGCGATCTTGCCAGTCTAATGGGTGAAACCTCTGAATTTGAATACTTAAATACAAAGAAAAAAAAATTAAAAAAAAAATATCCTCGTTAAACGAAAAAAAAAGGAATCGAAAGGATATGAAAAGACTACAAGAGGCTTTAACAGAAGACACCAAGGCAGGACCTCGCCCATTAACGGTAAAAGAATACCAGACCCGTCAAGCAGCCTCGAAACAAACAAACATTGCCTTTTATATATAAAATAAAATTTAAATTTTATACTCAAGAATTTTACTTACTCTTGCTCCAACGTCTTCCAGTGGATGACATGATTCTAGCTGGCTGTTGATTATATTAGGTCCGTCACTGTCCCCATACACCTTAGGGAGAAAAAGAAACATCAAGAAATGTGTAAGAAACATACGAATATGCGAATACCTTATAGGTTTGTTAAGGACAACTTAAGAATTTTTTGTCTACTATGCCCTTTTTAGGCAAGTTTAATGATCTTTTTCTTTAAGCTACGTTGATATATAATAAGTGCAATAATTGCACCAGTCTAAGACGAAACAAAATTGAGTTTCTGCTTTTCTATGTTCTTCCATACGGTTTTTCATCAAAACTACATTTATGCCTTAACGGTGTTGTGTCTGCTGGGAAAAGGGTAAGCGCCAAAATCCTCTGTCGTACAGAGAGTAAAAGTCCTTTCTATTAATTTTCAATCTTTTATTTAATACCGTCTCTTAAAATTATACACTTTCACTTAGCCTGGTCTAGCTTTTACTTTACTGCCCTAATTCCCTAGCTGGCACTGAGATCCACACTTTGTCGTCCTGGCTCGTAAGTAGGTGCGCCAAAGTTGAGATCTTCTAAACTTTTTGGTGTTCGGTGCGCGTCGCAAGTCGCAAGTGAACAAGTCCAAATTGATCTGCCCGCTTTTGTCGATCGACTTTCCTTTTATAGTTAAATATTGCTCCATCGGCAATATCGTTAGTTGCTAGCGTTGCTTCTTTTCTCCCGCTCTCCTCTCCACTAGCGTCCCTTGGTCGACATCTCATATCCGTTTCGGTGTCTTCGGCGATTGCGTAAGTCTCGTTGCCTTCCATTTAATTCTCGTGCACTTTCATCCCCGCAAACGTTCACTGGTCAACATCTGTTTCGCATTTCGGCGTTTTTCGGCAATTGCATAAGTGCGTTGTTTTTTATTCATTCCTCGAGTCATTCAGGCTTGTGTGTGTGGTCCGCATGCTGACTCGGCGGCCCGTGTTCTTTCGCCTTTCGTCCGCCTGCTTTCCCTTTCGATAAGTGGCCTTGAACGCTCGATTTCCGTTGGCATTGACATTGACGGTTCGTTCGCTGCCCCTAGCCTGTGTGGTTGTTGTTGCGCTCTCGGGTTACAGAATAATTGCATTTATTTCGTCTTGGCCGTCGAGCGGCGATCGTCGTCGTCTTGTTGCCCTTTGATTTCGAGCGACGACCGTTGCCGTCTTGTTGATGGCGTACGATTTCACGCTGGCTCGAGTTGTTGCTATTGTTGTTGTACACGACCGTCGTTGTCTGGTGGATGGCGTTATATTTCACAGCTCGCTTGAGCCATGTCGTACGCTGGCTCGTGCTGTTGTTATTGTTGTTGTACAAGGCGTTAGGTTTCGGGCCGGAGTGGAGCCGCTGCACTTGTTTATTATTTATTGCACTTCTCTTGGCTGGAGCGGTCTCGCTGCACTTGTTTTATTTTATTCTTATTTATTGCACTTCTTTTGGCTGAAGTGGTGCCGCTGCACTTGTTCATTTGATTCTTATTTATTGCCTTCTCTTAGAGCTGATAACGCGCCGCTGATGCTAGTGCTGGTGGCGTGACGTTGTGTGACTCACAACATCCCTCCCTTCTTCGGCAAGTCGCGATCATCGCGACTTTAAAAATTCTGCTGCTTGAAGAATATCGATACGCGGTTACTACCGCCAGCCCTGCTATACGCTGGTGATGGCTTATACGTGATCCAGCTTAGAATCTCGACCAGAGTTTCACCTTGTTGATAAAAAAGGCGAGCTGAATACGATTCTACTATTGTCGGCTCATGTCGACGATGTCGGTGTTGAATATTGCTCGATCGCTGCTGTAGAGTTTGCGCTTGAGTTGCAAAATTTGTATGTCAATGATACCAAGGAGTTTTCCTGTGTATCATTGAGAATTTTAATCTATATATGTATTTTTCAAATCATGTGCAAGCATGAATTTTGCTTGCAAATGCTTTTCTTGACACCTCTTTTCCGGTTTCCTTCCTTTGTGTTGTTTTCTTTTTTTTTGCTGCACATGTGCATGCTGTGCCCATGTGTCCTTGAGAAGGAAAAACAATTGTGCAGAAAAGATGTGTGGGAACGAGAATTTTCCCTGTTAGTAAAAAAAAATCGGTCCCGCGTTTCGTTTTGTATTATTTTTTATAAATTTTCTGTATATATAGCGGTGTCTTGGTTGGTATACTTTGAGTTTAGAATTGACTGTTTTCGAGTAAGTATTTTGGTATATTTTTATTTATTCCGTGTTTGGCTTACTTACCCCCTTTTTTCTTTTTCTTATATTTTTTAGGATGACGTATAACGACATTTATGACGTTGAAGATTATTATTTGCGGGCGGTGCGAATCGTCATGCCGCCCCCGCCCCCACCTCCCTTGATTGGAATGCGACTGTTTGTCAGTCTGCTGGAGCCATGGTGGATGCTCGAGGTGGAAGAGATGGATCGCCGATACGATTTCGGGTGGATACCCCGGCGTTCGTCTTGCCCTTCTCCTCCCTCGGCCGGGTCGGTGCCGGATTTGAGCCGCTACGGCCGGTATCAATTTAGTGTAGAATCCTGGGACTAAAAAAATAAAATATGTAAAAGAAAAAAAAAATTTTTGTATATATTGTTTGGAATTTTATTTAAAGTGGATATTCGGTGATGCGCGCCGTTTTGTCTGGTACGCTTATTAGGATTCTTGCATTGTCGTTCTTCTTCCGTTTGCGTTTTTTGTCATTTTGTGGCTGTTTGACATTTATGTGTGGTGTATTGTTACATTGTTCGCTGATAGGAGTGACGGAATGCATGCTTTTGTTTTATTTTTTCGTTTTAGGTGTCCGCCTCCTTCGCCGCTTGTTCCCTGAACTGTTTGTTTATGGTTCGGATACTTGGTCCTCTACGCGGTGGTTTTTCTGGCAATTTTATGCTGTTTTTTATTTTCACGTTTTTCCTTTGGAGACAGACACATAGGAATATGACTCTGACCACTGCTGCTATAGCTTTTGTGGTGCTTATGCCATAAGATATATTTCTGTGTAGCGTTAAATCTTCAATTAATTCTCGGTTCTTAAAGCTTTTTATTTTGATATCCTCGAAATTTATTGAATCGTTGAATTTAATTGATTCTCTGTGCTCTTCCGGGTAAAAATACTTTTCGTGCATCACAATTTGCGTGTTTGTGAAGTTTTGGTCCCCGATTTTTACTGAGCAGTTGAAGAATGAGATGAGCACATTTTTCTCTATTGTTATGTTACGTTTGTCGCAATTGTGTGCAATCTTTTCCTGTACTGCGTTTTTTATTAGCAGGGTCGATTCATCAATATAATTGATCGATCTTTTGCCTTTGAAACCGAGCTTACATGTGTTGAGGAAGACGCAATTTTCGCTTATTTTTAGCTCTTTTCGTACCGCATTATCCACAAACCTGTTAGTGACGTTAACGATTGTCGTTATCAATTCTTCCTGCTCTATAATTTCTTTAAATGCTTTGTTCGGGAGTGGAGACAGAAGTTTCACTTCCACTTTTATGAAAGTTTTCGGAATTTTTATAGCAATTATTAGTGCATTATTTGTGTGCGTCATTACTCCCACTCTGATCAATTTTATTTTATAAAAATCTAATTTAAACCTTTCCATTTCCTCGGCCGTCAATATATTCGGGTGTGCTACTCCATATTTTGCGGCTGGTATGCTATCTTGGATGATGTTTATTTTTTCTTCAATGCTTCTCAGCTTTAGCATTTGATCATGGTACCTTAAGTGTTTCACGACCTCGTCGTTTTGCCTTTTAATGGAGGTAAACACCTCATTGAATGTGTTTCGGTCTTTTTCCAGCGAGTTTTTTATTGTTGACACGGTTTCGTTAAAATAGTCATTGATAGTGATTTGTTCATTCAGTCCCTTTATGGCATTGTGACTATTTTTGTCGGCCAATGTTAGGTGTTCCATTATCTCCTTCCGGTCGTTGTCGTCCATGACCCCAAACAACCAGTTCGATGCTGTTCCGGCCGCGTTTATCAATCCTCTGCGGGTTCTGTAGTTTTCTTTCGGCGTTATAGATTTTAGTTTTGATCGAACCGTTCTTATTTCTGACAAAAGCAGTTCTCTGTTTTGTATTTCCACCGTGTCCACATATTCGTTTATGGTGTCTATAATTTTCATTATTTCGTTTTGGTGAATTACGTGAAGCACTGTATAAAAGTCTTCTATGATATCTGCTTCCTTTAGGTGGATCTGGACATTAGGGCTGCTCTTAATTCCCGAAATGGAATTTCAATCGGTCTCAGGGTCCAGAAGTGTTCCATTGGACATGGAGGAGAAACGTGAGAAATTTGGAAGCAATCGGATAACGGGAACCCGTGGCAGTTTTCAATTGAAGTTTGGGAAATTGGCAAAAATAGAGAGGAAACGGCCCTTAACTCCCCACAAGGCGCCCCTACGGATATATAATGTATGGCCAACCCCCATTATTTTTTTACTCCGAACATTTTTGCTGAACAAACCTACCCCCTATCTCCCCTCCTTAAGGGGGCTCCCATACAAAAAAAATTTTTTTTAAACTTTTCCCCCCATCTTCCTAACTAGCCCCAGAGTGCCCCTAGAGGAGTCAAATGTATGACCGACCCCCCTTAACTTTGTCCCCCTAACATTTTTGCGGCACAAAGTGACTCCTATCTCTCCTCCTAAGTGGGGCCCCCATACAAAACTAACTTAATTTTATCAAAATTTAATGAAAACTGGCCGTCACTACAGTCGAACCTGTCCTAGAGAGATGATATGTATGACCGACCCCCACTATTTTTTTACCCCAAACATTTTGTTCAAACACACCTACCCTCTATCTCCCCTCCTAAGGGGGTCCCCCATACAAAATTACCTTAATTTTATCAAAATTTCATACAAAAGGCCGTCACTACAGTCAAACCCGTCCTAGTGGGATGAAATGTATGACCGACCCCCACTGTTTTTTTACCCCAAACATTTTCTTCCAACACACCTATCTTCTATCTCCCCTCCTAAGGGGGGCCCCCATACAAAATGACACTTAAATTAAAAAAAATGCCTCACGAACTTCAATCTATAATATAGATGCCGTAGGAACAAGAACGAGCATGTTCAGCATGCATATTCGAAAAATTTACAAAATTACCTTTTAAACGAGCCTAATATGAAGAATATTGGATTAGTTTTTGGTGTGTTTTAATAATATGATATATTTTATTACCTTTTTTTTAAACTGAATTTTGGGTTCCATCCCCTAACTGGCCAAATAATGACCCTAGTAGAAAAAAAATATATTTTCGAGTCAAATGCCGCAAACCTCAATCTATGACGAGTTTTTTGAGACTATAACCATTAAAATCGGTTAGTGGTTTCTATTAATAAAATTAATTCAAAACAAATATTTTTTGAAACGCATTATTCACTGTTTTTACGTTCGTTTCTTAGGTCTTCGCATGTCTCTCTCGGTCTGTACGCATGGCTCTCTCGGTCTGTACGCATGCAAAGACTCAAGAAACAAACGTAAAAACAGTGAATAATGCGTTTCAAAAAATATTTGTTTTGAATTGGTTATAATCTCAAAAAACTCGTCATAGATTGAGGTTTGCGGCATTTGACTCGAAAATTTATTTTTTTTCTACTAGGGTCATTATTTGGCCAGTTAGGGGATGGAACCCAAAATTCAGTTTAAAAAAAAAGGTAATAAAATATATCATATTATTAAAACACACCAAAAACTAATCCAATATTCTTCATATTAGGCTCGTTTAAAAGGTAATTTTGTAAATTTTTCGAATATGCATGCTGAACATGCTCGTTCTTGTTCCTACGGCATCTATATTATAGATTGAAGTTCGTGAGGCATTTTTTTTAATTTAAGTGTCATTTTGTGTGGGGGCCCCCCTTAGGAGGGGAGCTAGAAGGTAGGTGTGTTGGAAGAAAATGTTTGGGGTAAAAAAACAGTGGGGGTCGGTCATACATTTCATCCCACTAGGACGGGTTTGACTGTAGTGACGGCCTTTTGTATGAAATTTTGATAAAATTAAGGTAATTTTGTATGGGGGACCCCCTTAGGAGGGGAGATAGAGGGTAGGTGTGTTTGAACAAAATGTTTGGGGTAAAAAAATAGTGGAGGTCGGTCATACATATCATCTCTCTAGGACAGGTTCGACTGTAGTGACGGCCAGTTTCCATTAAATTTTGATAAAATTAAGTTAGTTTTGTATGGGGGCCCCACTTAGGAGGAGAGATAGGAGTCACTTTGTGCCGCAAAAATGTTAGGGGGACAAAGTTAAGGGGGGTCGGTCATACATTTGACTCCTCTAGGGGCACTCTGGGGCTAGTTAGGAAGATGGGGGGAAAAGTTTTTAAAAAATTTTTTTTGTATGGGAGCCCCCTTAAGGAGGGGAGATAGGGGGTAGGTTTGTTCAGAAAAAATGTTCGGAGTAAAAAAATAATGGGGGTTGGCCATACATTATATATCCGTAGGGGCGCCTTGTGGGGAGTTAAGGGCCGTTTCCTCTCTATTTTTGCCAATTTCCCAAACTTCAATTGAAAACTGCCACGGGTTCCCGTTATCCGATTGCCTCCAAATTTCTCACGTTTCTCCTCCATGTCTAATGGAACACTTCTGGACCCTGAGACCGATCAGAAACTCGCTACAAAATTTCTCCATAGAGTTAAGAGCAGCCCTACTGGACATATCCGCCCTGTTCGTCCACCTGTGTTATTTGCAGCCGCCCACAGCTGACTGCTGTTATCCACCCCAAGATAATTAGTTTTTCCTGGAAAGAGAGAGAAAGAAAAATTTTCGCACAACCTTCCATACCCATTGTTGCTTCCGCAAAGGCTCGTTTCCCATTCCCGCTAGACAAAAAAAAATAAAAATGATGCCTTTGCCAATGTACTTTTTTTTATATATTCAAGAAATATTTTGAACGCATTTACATTGCTTATATCTAATTTCCCCTCTACGTGTTACAGATACTGAATAAATCTTATTTATATAATTAATCTTAAGACATTTGCTTTTTCCTAAGTTAATAGTTGATCTAATTTTTCGAAGCTCGTTTTGTATGGAACTCCGTTCTTCCTCCGTTTCGCTCCATTTTGCTCGAGTCATCTTTTGTTCAATTATTAATTTATTTAAGAATTTCCTTGAAATTTCGCTGTCCTCCACAAAGGCGTCGCGGGGCAAAAAGGCTCGTCCCGCATTTGTGATGTTGCGAAATTTTTCCGCGTATCGCAACAAGTATACCCCACAATCGTTTAGATTCGGCTGTTGACTGAATTCCGGATATATGAGCGGCATTGAGTCCTTAGTATAGCCGGTGGTGTCCGTTGGACATTTCCTCTTTGCTTCCCACCGCACGATCGATCGTATTGTCTCCGCTATTTTATTTGCATCGTGTGGTTTTAGTGAATCCAACACGTAGATCGCTGGCCATCTTACTATTGCCAGCATCCAGTGGTTTATTTCGTGCACCGGAATCACCAGGCTCTCATATTCGAAGATGTTTATTCTTTTCAAAAACCCATTCAGCCGAATCTGTTCCGGTAGTGATTTCTCCTCTGATGAGGTTGCGCAGGCATAAAAATGTGTGCCAAACACGTGAATTTTGTTGTTGTCCGCTTTCTTCATTATCCATGCCAGCAGGGAGTTGACGTGGTCGTCGTTTAGCCAATTTGTTTCGGTAATTGGCTCCAGATTTCAGTTTATTTTGGTTTTTCCCTTTTCCATTGCGCTTCGCTGATGTCTTTCTTCACTCGCTGTCTTTGATGGTTTGCCTTTCATAATTATAAAATTTCCTTAGCCCTTCTGCTGTGTTCAATTATTGAATTTAAATTCGGTTCGAGAATATTTGCTGATTTGTAAAAAAAAATATTGTGTGTTTTTTTTTTTTTTTTTGTTATTTGTTGTCGCAAGGCCCGAGTCATTGTTTTACCTTCTGCTTTTTTTGATGATGCAGCTTTATTAAGTTTCGGTGGAAGGTCTTTTCCTTTTATTTTCAATTTTACGTTTACTGGCGATGGGATTAACTTGATTACGTAAGGGCCTTCCCAAATCGGTGAGAATTTGTTTTTTCGATTTTGATTTTTTATCCATTCTTTATCACCTATTTGGAATTCTCGAATTTTTGTGCCCTTGTCGTAATTGCGCTTAGAGTTTTGCTAAGCTTTTGTTTGATTCTCTTTTACTAATTGGTGTGTGCGTTATATTTGATATTTTAGGATTTTGGAGTAATCGTCTACATTATATAATGGGTCTGGTTTCTTTTTCAGATTTACGGGGATATCTGCCTCGAATCCGAAGATTATCTTCGTTGGTGCTTGTTTCGTCGATGAGTGGACTGTATTATTATGTACGTGCATAGCATGGTGCAGCCACTCGTCCCAATTTGTGCCATCCTCGTTGACAAAATTTCGGAGAAATTCCGCCAGTGGGCGGTGACTTCTTTCTAACGCGCCATTCGCTTGAGGGTGATATGGAGAAGTTTGATACTTCTTTATTCCGAGAATTTTACATACTTCGCTAAACAGCTTTGATGTGAAATTTGTGCCATTGTCGGTTATCAAAACTTTTAGTATTTGAAATTTTGACATTATTTCGTTGAAAAACGCTCTTGCCACTGTTGCGGCCTCACCATCAGCGATCGCTGTACACACAAAAAATTTCGAAAAATCGTCAATAAAGGTCAGAATGTACTTATTCCCCCGTGACGTTTCCGGCAGGGGACCTACTATGTCCATATATACCTTATGGAAAGGACCCTGTGCCACATCTGTGAGTACCATCGGCATCCTCTCCACTTTGGAACATTTGTTTTGTTGGCATTTTTTGAAATTTTTTACATAATCCCTGATCTGTCTTTCCATGCCCGTCCACTTATACTGACGACGAATTCGAAGATATGTTTTTAAGGCTCCCCTGTGACCTCCTAGTGGCCCATCGTGAAAAGTTTTTAGCACCTCGTCGATATCCTTTCGGTTGGTCAAAAATTCCGCTAAGTCCTCTGAGCTTGTCTCCAATGTGTCTTCCGCATCTCTTTCTTTCTCGTAATCTTCCGCGTTTTCCGTATTTTCCTCCCCTTTTTCCCCTGCCTGTGCTCTCGTTACTACTGATATCATATTATTTTCGTAAGGAAAACGGCTCAACGCATCTGCGTTTAGGTTCGCTTTTCCGGCTTTGTAGCAAATTTCGAAGTCAAATTCCGACAACTTGTGGCGGAATCTTGCCAGTCGGGACATGTGGTCCTTTAAATTTGCTATTCCTTTCAAGGGTTTGTGATCCGTATACACCTTAAAAGGTCGGCCCAGAAGGTAGCACCGAAAACTTTTTGTTGTCCATACGATGGCCAGGAACTCCTTTTCGATCGTTGAGTACCGTTTTTCCGTTGCACTTAGGGCTCGGCTTGCGAATGCAATCGGCTGGTCATCGCCTGGCTCGCCTTGTGAGAGTATTGCTCCCAGCGCGTCGTTACTTGCATCCGTTGTTAACAAAAAGCTCTTTGTAAAATCTGCGTACTTCAGCAGTGGTGGGTTGGTGATCGCATTTTTAATTTTTCCCACCGCTTCTTCACATTCCTTTGTCCACACAAAATCATTATCCTTTTTCAGTAAGGATGTTAATGGCAGCAACAATTCTGCTGCGCTTGGTATGAACTTTCTATAATAGTTCGCTAATCCCAGGAAAGCCTGCAATTCTTTTTTTTTTTTTGGAGTTGGGAATTTTTCCACGCATTCTACCTTCCCGGGATCTGGTCGGACGCCTTGGTCGGAACACTTGTGTCCCAAATAGACCACCTCCTGCCGTAAAAATTGACGTTTATCCGTCTGGGCTTTTAGCCTGTTTTCCCGTAAAGCTTGCAACACTTTTCTGAGTCTAAGTTCGTGTTGCTCTAAGTTGCTCCCGTAGATGACTATATCGTCCAAATAGACGAAACAGACTCCTTGGAGACCAGTGAGGACACTGTTCATGATTCGCTGAAAAGTCGCTGGCGCTCCTGAGAGTCCAAACGGCATTCGCACGAATTCATAGTGCCCTAAGCCTGTGCTAAAAGCTGTTTTACCTCTAGCGCGCTCATCTACCAGGACCTGGTGGTATCCGCTTGCCAGGTCCAAAGTCGTAAAATATCGACTGCAACCTAGTTGGTCGAGGATCTCGTCGATTCTTGGTATCGGGAATACCTGCTTTACTGTATTTTCGTTTAATTGGCGGAAATCTACCACCAATCGCCATTTCTTCTTCCCGTCTTGTCTTGTTTTCTTCGGGACTAGGATAATTGGTGCGTTCCATGGCGATTTGCTTGGAGCAATTATGCCTTGGTCCAACATTTCTCGCACCTGTTTATTTATTTCTTCCTTATGCGCTTCCGGCAGGGGATATTGTCTTATATTTATTGGTGCCCTTCCCGCTTGTGCGGGTATTTCGTGTTTGAGCAAACTGGTATAACTCAATTTGTCGCCCTTTAGATGAAATACATCCGCATAGTCCTTGCAAATTGTAATTATAGACTGCCTTTCATCCTCGTTCAAATATTCCTCTAATTTTAGGGAATTTATTAGCAGATTCGTTCTATCATCCGCTTGGCTATCTTCGGCTGCATTTATCTCTGAAATGCTTAAAATATTGTCAAATATCATCGAACAACCACCGTATTCTCCAGATATGACCCCGTGTGACTTTTTCCTGTTTCCAAAACTCAAATTACCACTTCGTGGAACCCGTTTTGAATGCATTGAAGGCATCAAAACTAATTGGCAACGAGAACTAAAGGCCATTCCGGAATATAGCTTTTAAAAGTGTTTCGATGATTGGATTGTTCGTTGGAAGAAGGGTATTGCCTCAGAAGGGGATTATTATGAAGGGAATACAATAAGTTTTGATAATTAATAATTTGTTTGGGTGTTATTTAGAATTTCCGGGTACTTATTTGACACAATGTAAGTTAGCTTTTAAAAGTCGGTAATTTGGCCATGGGGTCTAAGCTAACATTTCATTTTGGAAAAGGGGTCACTAGTCCAAAATAGTTTGGGAATCCCTGATTTAGAATAACGAGCTATATTGACGATATATCGAAAATTAAATTTTGGTGAGGGTATTAAATCAATTGCAGCGGAATTTTTTTTCAAGTTACAAATTATTGGAACTGAAACTTCAATTGGTAATTTCTAATCGAAAATTAAATTTTGTAGATAATTAAGAACAAATATATTGGTGAGGGTATTTATTAATTTTAAAGCTAAAAACATTGAAACTGAAATTGGTAAATTCTAATCGAAAATTAAACTGTAAACTACCTTTTTTTCCAGCCGGGGTATTACCTCAACCGAATCACCAAGCCCAGTTCCCTACAAAAATTTCTTTTGAAAGGAAACCCACAAAAGATTTTCGTCTTAATAAAGTTCTTAATTTTATTTTTTTTACAAGTTTGTAACTTTTCTTAAATTTAACTACAACTCGACTGAAACGACTTCTTTAAGGTCTTTTACCAGAGTGATTCAAAAATTAGAGAACAACTTAAATAAAACTATCTATTTGGAATCTCAAATAACCTAATACTAATGAGTTCACGTGAGTTTCAATAATAACAAATAATATACAAAACTTCAAGTTTCGCTACTTAAACCCTACCTGCGTGCAGGGGAAACTGGTGGTGGAGGGAGTTTATCTCAGCGGAGCTGAAAACGTTGGATTGATAGGACGGTGTCCTGGCCGTGATAGTCGGCTCGTGTCGGTACCGCTGCATGCTGTAAGCTAAGATTACACCTAAGAAACGGCAGTGCGTGGGCACTCCCGGAAGTCTAGATGAAGTATTAGTTTTCTGCCCCAGCAATGGTAGTGCGTGGAAGCGCAGAGGCTAGGACTCGCACGTAAGAAATGACAATGCGTGGAAAACTCGCAGAGGGCTTGTTAGAACTATACATTTTCTGGGCACACGTAAGCACAGCTGTACGTGGTAGCTGGCAGAGTACTGGAATCGCATGCGAGCACGGCTGTGCGCGGAAACCGGTATTAGGTCCTGATATATAAAACATAGATTACTGGGCACACGTAAGCACAGCTGTACGTGGTAATTGGCAGAGGGCTGGAATCGCACGCAAGCACGGCTGTGCGCGGAAACCGGTAATAGGTCCTGATATATAAAACGTAGATTACTGGGAACACGTAAGCACAGCTGTACGTGGTAACTGGCAGAGTACTGGAATCGCACGCAAGCACGGCTGTGCGCGAAAACCGGGAATAGGTGCTGATATATAAAAAAAAATGTTCCGCAATCAGAATTCTATTTCGCAGAGCGAGTCTAGAATGTTTCCCGTTTACGAAGATCACTTAAACTCACCAAACTTTTTTCATTTTAAACTCCTTACAAAAGTCACAGCAACCTTTATAATACCTATATAATACCCTGCGCTTTTCTGCGACTTTTCTTTCCATTATAAATAAAAATTTTCAAAGGCCCTAGTAGGAGAGGTACCCCTTAAAGTGGACCGAAAACGAAATTCGATCAAAATCAAATAAGAATCAAAACTTTTACAGCGCTTTTGGTGTGCTTGGGGACAGACCCTAGTAGGGGAGGTACCCCTAAAAGTGGTCCGACTAAAATTTTTGCTGAAGTTATGAATTTGGAATACAAATAAAGGCCCAAAAACGAAATTTGGTCAAAATTAAATAAGAATCAAAACTTTTACAGCGCTTTTGGTGTGTTTGGGGACAGACCCTAGTAAGGGAGGTACCCCTAAAAGTGGTCCGATTAAAATTTTTGCTAAAGTCATGAATTTGGAATGCAAATAGAGGCCCAAAAACGAAATTTGGTCAAAATTAAATAAGAATCAAAACTTTTACATCGCTTTTGGTGTGTTTGGGGACAGACCCTAGTAGGGGAGGTACCCCTAAAAGTGGTCCGACTAAAATTTTTGCTGAAGTTATGAATTTGGAATGCAAATAAAGGCCCAAAAACGAAATTTGGTCAAAATTAAATAAGAATCAAAACTTTTACAGCGCTTTTAGTGTTTTGGGGAACAGACCCTAGTGGGGGAGGTACCCCCAAAAGTGGTCCGATCGTCACCATTCTCGAACTTGATCTTACTCTTATTGCACTAAAAAAAATATTGTACCAAATTTCATGGAGATAGCTCAACTCCTTCGATAGTAAAACCCTGTACAGACGGACAGACAGACGGACAGACAGACGGACAGACAGACGGACAGACAGACGGACGGACATGGCTCAATCGCTTCTCCTGGTGACACTGATCATATCCATACATTTAATGTATGGTCTATCTCGTCTCCTTCTGGGTGTTACACACTTTTGCACAAACACAATATACCCTGCGTAGCACTTTGTGCGCAGGGTATAAAAAGCCTTAAAAATTCACACTTTCCCAAGTTCAAATGCGTATAGCTCACAAACCAAGATCCCGATTATTTAAAATGATATATCCCTGTAAGGGGTAGGGATTTTTAATGTGGACTAATGGAATTTAAAAGTATTAAGGTTTGCAGATTTTGAGATTTGTGGCAAAAACTTAAAAAGTAACTAAAAAACACGTTTTTTGAGTGTATACCTCAAGAATTATTCTTTGGAAAAATAAATGGATTTCATTTTCGTTTTCAGCGACCCCAATTAAGTTTTAAAACCATCATTTCGTCTCTGCTCTTTTTTTTGTTAGCTAGTGTAATATATGAAATAAATAACAAACAAACTGAAGATAACAAATTTATGGGAATTGTTCGAATTGGGACCAGATTCACACTCGCCCAAAATGGGAATTTTAAAATTTTTTTACATGAAGTTAAGGCGAAAAATTTAGGTCTATTTATCAGCACGCGACAGGTGCGTAGCTTAAATATAATTTTTTTATAGCTCATAATTATGGATTACCCATTTATGGGAATCACCAATTTATGGTGTCCTATTCAGATGAAAATTTATTTATGGAATAAGTGCGAAATATTAAGATTCTTAACATAGGCTGATTTCGGAAAACAGCATCACCATTTAAACAACTTATTTCTGCCGCCATTGAGCCTTGCCCAGTCGGTTAAAAGAACATTTTGTTCTAATTAGCTCTGAGCACTTAATTACTTTTTATTTAAATTACATTGAATTGTATTTGTTGTGTCACAACATGTACCTACGAGCCACGACGACAAAGTGTGGATCTCAGTGCTAGCTAGGGAATTAGAGTAGTTGAGTAAAAGCATAGAATATGAAACTATATATTAGGTGTAGTAAAAAGAAATCCATTATTTTTCCAATAGATGGCGTTATTTATCTGCATCTCGCGTTGTATAAGTCCGATCGTGTTCCGCTAGGGGGCATTAGAAACATGACAGTTCCTACTAAAAAAGCTTTTTTGACACTTTTTTGATTGATTGATTCAGTTTTGTTTGAGAGCTTGTCAAAGATGGACATCAGCAAAGAGAAAATTCGCTATATTTTACAGTTTTTCTTCGATAAGGGAGAAAACGCAAGCCAGGCGACTGAAAATGTGAATAGCGTTTATGGACCTGATACTGTAACAGCCAATCATGCGCAATTTTGGTTTCGTCGATTCCGTTCCGGTAACTTCGATGTCAAGGATGCACCACGCACTGGAAGGCCAATTGTCGAAAATGTCGATAAAATCATGGAAATTATCGAGTCCGACCGTCATGTTAGCACTGTCTCGATTGCAAAAGAGCTAAAGATTACACAAAAAACCGTTTGGAACCATTTGAATAAGGCTGGATACACAAAGAAGCTCGATGTATGGGTGCCACACGAATTAACACAAAAAAACCTCATAGACCGAATTTCCATCTGCGAATCGCTGCTGAACCGCAACAAAATCGACCCATTTCTGAAGCGGTTGGTGACTGGTGATGAAAAGTGGGTCACTTACGACAACGTCAAGCGAAAACGGTCGTGGTCGAAACACGGTGAACCGGCGGAAACGGTGGCCAAGCCAGGATTGACGGCCAGGAAGGTTTTGCTGTGTGTTTGGTGGGATTGGCAGGGAATTATCTACTATGAGCTGCTCCCATACGGCAAAACTCTTAACTCGGAACTCTACTGTCAACAATTGGACCGTCTGAAGGAAGCAATCGCCCATAAGCGGCCAGCTTTGGCCAAAAGGAGAGGAATTGTTATCCATCAGGACAACGCCAGGCCACACACATCGATAGTGACTCGCCAGAAGCTCCGGGAGTTTGGTTGGGAGGTTCTTCTGCATCCACCTTATAGTCCGGACGTGGCACCAAGTGATTACCATCTGTTCCTGTCCATGGCGAAAAATTTTGCTGGTGAAACATTCGCTTCAAGAGAGGCTTCTGAAATTCGACTGTCTCAAGTTTTTGCTAATAGGAACGAGGGCTTCTATGAGAGAGGCATAATGAAATTACCTTTAAAATGGCAACAAGTTATCGAACAAAACGGCGCATATTTGACCTAAATCGGTTCATTCTAACTATCTTAAATAAAGCCCTCAATTTAATGCAAACATAATGGATTTCTTTTTACACCTAATATATAGTTTCTTAATCTATGGTAAAAGCTAGAATAGGCCATAAATTTGTGTAATTGACATAAGGATATTTTATAAATGGTATAATGGAATTCCATGCCGCGTTTTGTTTTGAAGAAGATGCATCTAGCGCGCTCATACACCCGATCCCCCAGGCATAACATATTAAATTAAATTATATTTTATAATAATATGTACCTATAGTAAATTGCATAGAATTTACTAAACAAAATAAATCATAGAAAATCATAGAAAACCAAATCTAAGAGACATAAATATTCTTTTGCGACCCCTGGGAAAGTCTCAATGGAGGCAGAAATAAGTTGTTTCAATGTTGATGCTATTTTCTTCTTTAACATACGTTTACAAAATCTATTATTCCTTCGTTGAAGCTATTTTTATGGAACATGGGACCATAAGTGCCTAAATTATGTTAACTTAATGTTGACTTTTTTCCAAAAAAAAATTCAACTTTTTGAATTTGAGTAAAAACTACAGCCAGTAGTTCTTAGAAATGTACAAATTTTTTGACACCGAATGAAAGTTTGGTATATCTAGAATGCTATCACACCAAAAAAGACTTAAAAAGTTCCTTCCACATATGAGTAAAATGCACACGAAAAAAATTTAGCAAGGAGAATCTTTTTTCGAGGTTTTCTCGAAAAATCGGGAAAAGTGGTCGTAGATCCGAAATCAGAAAAATCGAGTTTGTCTGAACCAGTTTAAAAACCTCATGCGAAAAAACCACTGTAGGGCTGTGTTATTTATCACAGGCTCGGTACCAATCACGTATTACTCGACCTGCAGAAAAGCTATCTAAAATATTTGCCCAAATTCATGCGAATGTTGCAATCAACGAATGCAGTGGTGATGACGACTGAACCCACTAAAGTGATTAGCAAATATGGAACATTGTCGTTATCATATAGAACTATAGCTGCAACTTCGGCCAAAAGCTATTACGTGGTACACCAAACTTTCCATTACGTGGTTCACCACAACACTCAGCTTATGGCGTGGTCCACCGCAGTGGAACTTTTTCACCAAATCATGCCGTAAGGCGCCACAGTTTGGTCGAAGTTGCAGCTATAGTTCTGTATGCTCGTTATTTAGTTTTGTTGTTTAGAAATAGTATACATTACTAGGTAAAAACATTTTTAGCTCTTGTAAGGTATTATTTCAAGTAGGTTAAGTTTTATATTTTTAGTTATATTAATCAAGCAGGTCAAGTTTTATATTTCTGGAATAAGAAAAATTAATGTACTACCTTTTTGGAATAAAGAAGAAAAGAATTAGTTATCAAATTAATAATCATTTGTCAAATAACAAATTCTAGACTCCCGTGAAAAGATTATTTGGATAGTATTTGGAAGGATCCTAGAAAGAGGCCCATTCACGCTTGCGGTTTTTTAATAGCACCAGGTAGAGGTCAGTGCTCCCTTTTTTAGAGGCAAGTTTCATGATCGTTTTCGTTAAGCTATATAAAAATTGCAACACTAGCTTAAGACGAAACAAAATTGAGTTTCTATTTTCCTATGTTCTTCCATTAAGTTTTTCTTCAAAACTACATTTATGTCTTAAGGGCAAAAATATGTAAGTAATTTTTTGTATATGCTTATTTTTTTCCAAGAACAATATAAAATAAGTCTTACAATTTTCCAATTTTGCCCAAAACTAAAAATTTTTCATGTTGTGTAATTTCTTTGGACGTGAGTAAAAGTTTGTAATAACATATGTCGCAAAAAGGCATCATTTCTATGGGCTGTTTTTCTAAGAAATATGCCGCAAATATTTTTTAATTCTTCATTCCTCCATTCCCTAAGCTTCGTACAATACAACACCAACAAAATTTCTTTATAAATACTGAAGACAACGATAAACGAAGCAGTTTTGTTCGTAGTACGAATAATTTTTGAAATGTGTAATAACATATGTAAAAATTATAAAATGATAATTGTAAACTCAAGATTTTTACTTACATGCTCCCCATCAGACTCTGCACAGCTGATTGTAATTTTGGGCGTCCGTGTACAATTAAATGGTTCCCCAGCGATCTAAGGGTGAAATAAAAGCATCAAAAAAGGTATGAGTAAAATACGAATATACAAGAAACAAGTAAGGGTGTTATAGTCAGGCGCACCTGACCATACAAAACCCGACACATCCCACATTATCTTAATACTTGTTAATCGTTCTTTAATAGGTATAAGCTACAATTCCGAACTTCATTCAAAATCACGAAAAAATCCAATTTTCGGGCAGTTTTTGGAGTTTTGTGACAGACCCTAGTACTGGAAGTACCCTTAATAGGGGCCGTCCATAAATCTCGTGACGCTCGATGGGGGGGGGGGGGGGGGGGGGGGGGGGGAGGGTTAGAAGAATCGTCACGATTCGTCATGCCGGGGGGGAGGGTTTTTCAAAACGTCACGTGACGAATTAAATCGATTATATTGCATATCCGTCCTTTTATGAAAAATATTTCATTTAACACCGCAGCCATTTACTTGAAAAAATGCATTTTTATTTATATCATTATGAAAATGATTTTTTAGTTTTTATGTCATTTTTTTATTATTAAATACTTCTCCGTTGAGCTTCATCAGCAGTTTATGCATCGATTATTTTTATGCGTTAAGTTCTTACACATTAGCTCATTCTTAAAGTTTGAGCGCTTAAGTTATTTCGGTAATATATTCAAATTCTCATTTCGCTAAATAACTATTTGAAATCGCCCTCCATACACAAAGGGCAATTCAACTGAAAGTGAAAATTTTTCGATATTTAAATGTGAACGACAAATATTTCCGGAAGTAGCGCATTACGAAGTATGACGATATGTAGTATATACACGCTCCCTGAAAAATGGCCCAAATGCAAAATAGCCCCAAACTGAAAATGAAAAAAGGCCCAAAATAAAATGAAAAATGACCCCAAAAAATATAGAGGTGTTTTTAGTCGAAATGAAAAATGGCCCCAGACTAGAAAATAAAGCGGCCGTTATGGAATTTTAAAAATGAAAAATGAAAAAAGGCCCCAAATTTGGGGCTATTTTGCATTATGAAAAATTACCCCAAATCAAAAAAAATAAAAAAGGCCCTAAACTTGGGGTAATTTTTCATAATGCATTATAGCCCCACTTTTAAATATGCAAAAATGCCACAAATTTGGGGTAATTTTTCATAATGAAAATTTACCCCAAATCAAAAAAGGAAAAATTGCCCCAAATTTTTATTTTTTTAAATTACTAATCACTACCCCATTAAACGAAAAATGTGCGAAAATGGAATATGTTCAATTAAATATTTTTATTGTGTCCAGCACCTCACACCTACAATATGGACAGTTGTAAGTGTTCATATTGTGCGCGATGGCGTCAGCCTGCAATTTTAGAACGCATTCATCGCATACTTTTAAATTCGTGCACAGCAATAGCACAATATCCGGCGTATTTTCAAAGCAAACAACGCACTCATTGCCTTCTGGAACTGGGCCTCTATATCTGATTCATTATCATCACCATCCTGGCGGCCTTAGATTTTTTTCCAAACGGACGAAAAATATAGGAAAAATCTAGGTATAATAAGACATTTTTATTGACGGAGATGAAAATTTTTTTTGAACAAATCAGGTGATAGCAGGCAAAATTTTTTTTAATCGCGCGCGCGATTTAGTAACTTACAATAACCACTTGAAATCTCGTCAATATTACCTTCCACAATGAATTCGTAATCCATTTTGAAGGATTTAAATTTCACGAAAAAGAAGAAAAATCAGTAGAAGCGAAAAATCCTTGGAATCCTTTTCACTTGATACGTACAGCACAGAGCGTTCTTTTATACGTTACACGAAAGAAAAATTACTACAGAACAATATAGCTCGCGGCCCTTATCATAAAAACGTGCTTTGAAAATATCGAGAATATGAAAAATGGCCCAAAATCTATACAAGTGAAAAACGGCCCCAAAATATTTAAATTTTTTGGGGTAATATTGCATTATTAAATAAATTCCCTAAATCGATATATGAAAAAAGACCCCAAAATTGGGCTGATTTTGCATTATGAAAAATTACCCCAAATCAAAAAAGGAAAAAAGGCCCCGAATTTGGGGTAATTTTTCATAATGCATTATGCCCCACTTTTAAAAATGCTAATAGGCCCAAAAAATGGGGGTAATTTTTCATTATGAAAAATGACCTGAAAGCAAAAAAGGAAACAAGGCCCAAAACTTGGGGTAATTTTGCATATTGCATTATTGCCCCAATTTTAAAAATGAAAAATGGCCCCAAAATAGGGTAATTTTGCATAATGAAAAATTGCCCCAAATCAAAAAAGTAAAAAAGGCCCCAAATGTAACATAATTTTTAAAAAATGCAAAATCACCCAAAAAAATGAAAAAAGCCCAAAAAATGAAAAATCGCCCCAAAATTCGTGTTGTTGTTTTCAATACAAAATTTTGGGGTCTTTTTGCATTTTCAGTTTGGGGCCATTTGGCATTGGGGCCATTATTCAGGGAGCCGTATATACAGTCCGGATTTTGAATATACTTTCAATTCGCAAAAGCATATTGAATGTTAATTGTTTTTAATTTTTACTGACAGACTTCTGGATGCACTTTTTATTGTGTGTAATGCACCGGGACGCAGCGCGTTTAACAGAGTTGAAAGAAGAATGGCTCCTCTAAGCAGAGAATTAGCAGGTGTTATACTTCCTCACGAACATTATGAAAGCCACTTAGAAAACAGTGGGAAAACAATTCATATTGAAAAAGAGAAAAAAAATTTTGCATACGCTGGTCAAACTTTAGCAGAAATATGGTCGAATGTCATAACTGATAAATATCCTGTTGTGAGCGAATTCATTTAGCCTGAAAATTCCGAAATGGATCAAAAGAAACTTGAAAAAAAATCACAGATGTGGGAACTTGTTCGAACAAGCCAGTATTTATTACAAGTTGTCAAATGCCAAGACGTCAAATGCTGCTCCCCCCCCCCCCCCCCCCACGCAGTTCTATTTTCAACATTTGAGTGACCGTTTTTTGCCACAACCGGTACCAATAGCACAGACCTTAAATGGACTCCAAATTTACAACAACGGAAAATTCCCGTCTATGTTTGTTTTGGCGACATTGAAAAAAACACTTCTTTCCGAAAAATTTAAATCGTACACAGCCATTCCGTACGATATACTTTGCCCATTAGTAAAAGAAAATATTCAGAAAAAAATTTGCCCAAAATCCGGTTTATATTTTGCATGTCTCAACAAGTTGAAGAACCATAGTAAAATTTGTGGAATTGAAACGACTCATAAAGTTTTCCCGGTAAGAATTGCTGCTACCCGACAAAAAGAATTTTTGGCCGTTATAAAAAGCTATGAGAATGAGGAAATTGAGTGGCTGGACGAAGATGAGATAGATTTTGTTGGTGTCCCTGTGCATGAAAACAGCAGTGTAAATCTCTCAGCACCACTTATGACAATCGAAAAACATTTGGAACCTATCTGGAAGTAATTGAAACGAAAGTATTGAACACGGCCATGTTATAACTTTTTATCAACTGTAATAGAATAAAGTTAATATGTAACAGGTTGGTTGATAAGTCCCCGGTCTAACAAAGAAAAACACATTTTTTTGTGAAAATTCGTTTTTATTATTCAACATAGTTCCCTTCAAGAGCGATACAACGATTATAACGACCTTCCAATTTTTTGATACCATTTTGGTAGTACTCCTTCGGTTTTGCCTCAAAATAGGCCTCAGCTTCGGCGATCACCTCTTCATTGCAGCCAAATTTTTTCCCTGCGAGCATCCTTTTGAGGTCTGAGAACAAGAAAAAGTCGCTGGGGCCAGATCTGGAGAATACGGTGGGTGGGGAAGCAATTCGAAGCCCAATTCATGAATTTTTGCCATCGTTTGCCAATCATCAACACGTTGTTGTTTTTGGTCAAATGTGAACTCGCGCGGCACCCATTTTGCACAGAGCTTCCGCATATCCAAATATTGATCAATGATATGACCAACACGTTCCTTTGATATCTTTAAGACCTCTACTATCTCGATCAACTTCATTTTACGGTCATTCAAAATCATTTTGTGGATTTTTTTGATGTTTTCGTCGGTAACCACCTCTTTCGGGCGTCCACTGCGTTCACTGCCCTCCGTGCTCATTTCACCACGCTTGAATTTTGCATACCAATCAATTATTGTTGATTTCCCTGGAGCAGAGTCCGGAAACTCATTATCAAGCCAAGCTTTTGCTTCCCCTGTATTTTTTCCCTTCAGAAAACAGTATTTTATCAAAACACGAAATTCCTTTTTTCCATTTTTTTCTGAATAACAAAAGTTGCTTCACAAAAGACGCTCTATCTCACAAACTAATTGACTTACAGACGTCAAATTTTGATACGAATCATTTGAAGGTTGGTACTTATCAGCCAACCTGTTATTGTACCACATTGGAATATAGCGTCATATATTCTCTCCCTTACAAAAACTTATAAAGCAGGGGGGGGGGGGGGGGGGCGGGGGAGTGTCAATGTTGGTCATTTTTAGCGTCACGAGATTTATGGACGGCCCCATAGTGGACTGATCTAGAAAATTTTTGACGTGGATATTAATGGCTATAAAGAAAGCATGCGTGCCAACTTTCGTTCAAGTCCCATTTCAATTTCAGGCGTAGGAGAAAAATTTTCGAAAAACGCACTTCTGCCACGCCCACTTTTCAAATTTTTGATATTTGCATTTACTGTCCTAAAATATGCTCAAATATCGAATCTAATCACAATATCTCATTAAATTGCGGTTTTAGAGCAGTTTTTGTGATTTCCATGACAGGCCCTAGTACTAGAGGTACCCTTAATAGTTGACCTATCTCGAAAATTTTTTACGTGAAGATGAATGGCTATAAAGAAAGCATGCGTGCCAACTTTTGTTCCAGTTTCATTTCAATTTCAGGCGTAGGAGACAAATTTTCGAAAAACGTCCTTCTGCCACGCCCACTTTTCCAATTTTTGATAGTAACATTTATTGTCCTAAAATATTCTAAGGTATCGAATTTTATCAAAATTTCTCCATAAACTGTGGTTTTAGAGCAGTTTTCGTGATTTCCATGAAAGACCCTAGGGCTAGAAGTACCCCTAAATATGCTCCGATCGGGTCCATTCTCAAACTTGTCACATCTCATGCCCCCATGAACACGTGTAACAAATTTCGTCGAGATAGCTCAACGTCTTCGATAAGAAAACTGTATACGGACAGACGGATGGACATGGCTAAATCGAATATCCTGGTGACGCTGATCATTTCTATATAAATTTTGTATGGTCTATCTCGACTGGTTCTAGGTGTTACACACAACCACACAAATGCAATATACCCTCGACACAGAGTGTTTGGGTCTAATAGAACGTTTCGCAAGATTTGTTGCATGCCTAAAATATTGTAACGCTCAGTCGTGTCCAGGGGTCGTACAAGAAATTTATATTTCAACGAAGTTTACTAAGGGTTTTCAATGGTTGTTTTAGTTCAATGTAATTCAATACAATTTGCTATAGTTCAATATAATTCAATATAATTCAATCTAAATCAATATAATTTGCGTGTTAGTGGTGTTGTTTGTCTTGCTGTTGTCCCATGAAGCGGGGTTTCACTGTTGTTCCATGAAGCGGGGTTTCACTGTTGTTCCATGAAGCGGGGTTTCACTGTAGTTCCATGAAGCGGGGGTTCACTGTTGTTCCATGAAGCGGGGTTTCACTGTTGTTCCATGAAGCGGGGTTCCACTGTAGTTCGACGAATCGGGGTTTCACGGGTCGCGGGAGGCTTCACTGTCGGTCCACTAGGCGGTGTCCACTGCAGTTCGTTGTCGCGGTTTTACTGTCGAGGATGCTCAGAGGAGGATGTTCTGAAAGGATAACGATCGGACCTAGTTTCCTTGTGAGGCTTTGTCTCATTACCAGAAACCAGGATCAAATAATTATCCTTCAGAATTGTCCTAAATTCTTAATCGCTTGTGAGGCCAGGTCTCGTAGCTACGATTATGAACTTTCTCTTTGCTCGTTCTCGTACTTACTGCCTCGCCTTGTGCCGTCGCCTACTTTTATATGAATTTCTGAGCTGACCTTTGTACTCCCCGCGTGGGAAATCTATGTATGATTTACGGGCCTGGCAAACCCGCGGACCCTATCCAACAGTCTACCATTACTGACTGATTGAGTATAGGATCAATAAAATGGAAGTAATTTTGTGGAGTTACGAAAGGTAGACCAATTGACCTTGTTAACTTGGTACGACGGGGATCAGGGCCCCACAGACTGACCACCCGTGCCTGATCTTTGGGAGGCCCCCTTGTGGGAGTCTCGTCGGGGCTGTGGTTGACGAACGTGAGCTGGCACCACACCTCGACCAATAGGTGCCAATATTGTAGCTTACTCCTGCATGAGGAAAAATTGGTACACTGTGACCTGGCATAGTGTGTCACTGTGAATGGGTACACAGTGGCGCTGCCAGTCGTTTTACTGGCCCCGCATGTGGTGCCGTGGAGTGAAGGCCCCTTCTGGGTATATACCCACGATAATCCACAACACAGTATGACCTTTGTACTCTGAGTCATGCTTTTCCTGCGTGTTGACCTTTGGACCCTGAGTCACGCTTTTCCTGCGTGTCGACCTTTGGACCTGAACATGCGCTGTCTGCGCACTGACCTTTGGACTGTGTGCATGCACTATCCGCATGTGCACTGCGTGCTGCTATGCTGCGTCGCGCTGTTCGATCGCAACCGTATTCTTTGTGTTGTTGTTGTGCATGTTTGCTTTCGGTCTTTTTGGAGTCATTGTTGTTTTGTGAACGTTGTTTTCTCACCGTTGTTGTTTGTGTAAGTTTGTGACGATTTTGTGGTCGTCACATTCCCTCCTTTCTTCCGAAACGTGACGTTGCCGTTGTCACACTTGTGTGTTCGTGTGGGCTCCCATTCAATATAATGCAGCTTTATATTTTCCCGTGATCAGCTGTGTCATTGTTCTTAAATGTGTTGAAGTTAATTTTTCCTTTTTATGTTTATTTTGCCAGCTCGTGTTATCGAAATGATGGCCGTGGTCGTTCTGAGTTTCCGCAAACAATTACTTTGGGTACCCTTCTTCCAGCGTTTGCGCATCTCGATTGCGATCTGCTGTAGTTCTTCCTCCCATTTCTCATCTGGCGTGCTTTCGGGTACTCCAAGCTGGTCCGGCCACACCACATTCTTATCGCAGATGGTCTGGAACAGTTCTACTAGCTTATGGCGTGTGGGCAATGTCGTCGCCCCCTCGAAGATGAGGTGATGGGGTTGGAACCGCTTCCCGGCGTGGATAGTTTTGAGGAACCGCTCCAGAAATTTTAAGGTTAATAGACCGCAGTCAGCACCATTTTCTTGTTGTGCAGTGGGTACTTCCACGATCTTCATTTCCTTTATTCTTTCCATATTTTCCGTTCCGGTTCGTGTCGCTTCGTCTTGGAGGAACTGGTGGATTATCTGTGCCACGTCGTGTTGTCGAGCCCCTCTCATCGAGTCGCAGTGGAGTATTCGGTTGCTGTCCACGATCGCAAGTGTCCAGTGGAATTTGTCAACAACGGGAATGATGGCTTAGTCTCTCTCGAAGATTTTCGCCCTTCGCATCCATCCGTTCAGAAAATCTCATGGCCGTTCTCCATTTCTGACAGCCAGTAGTTGAGGGAAGAAAAGGCCGCTGAACAGGTATACTTTCTCCCGATCTTCCGGTGACATCGGCCCTTGGATTAGCCACGCTCCGCAAACATCGATGATGGTGTCATTCAACCATTTTCCTTCGGCCAATTTCTCCACGTCCGTCTTGAAGATTGAATAACCTCGGCCTGCCTTTGGATATGTTCCGATGACTTCGGCGAGATTTTCATCTGGGTGTTGCATGGTTTAAAACTTTAAATTGTTGTCGCTTTGTGATTTTCTCGAAGAATGGTTTGTTCGTTGGGATCATGCTCCTTTTATAGTATTCTAATTTAACCCGGTAGCGCCTAGCGATGCCATATGGCATCACCGAAATAGTTCGTTTTCTGTCATTCCCATACCTGAACCAGTTCATTATTCATTTTATTTTTTAAATTTATTTTTTTCAATTCAGGCGCTACCTGGTTAAGGATTTGTTGTTGTATGAAAAGGAAATAAATTTGGCAATAGCGTTATTTTCTGAAATGGGGGAAATCATTTTTGTTTCATTTTTTTTCTATTCTCGGCCGAGGCTTCTGCTGCATATTATGTGCCCTTGAACTTAGTCTGAACTCATGAGTGTTAAGACGCCGCTGTCGATCATCCGTTGTCAATGCATATAAATTTTTTTTTTTAGGCATAGAGTGGGAAAGCATATTTCATAATTCTTGTTTGTTGCTTTTCTAACTACTATTGTATATCACTTTCCTTTGTTCCATATGTGTTTATGTGTGTGATTACTTCCGTCGGCTTGTGTGCCATTGGCTGGTCTCAATTTTCCCATTTTCTTCCTTCTCTTAGGAAAAAGGAGGACGACAGAGGGGAGCGGGGCGATGGGGACGGCAGCAGTGTTCGCGTCAGCGAACCCAGTTTTAAGAAATTGAAACTGTAATTTGGATTTATAAATTTTAAAAATGATCACTTGTGTTCGACGATTAAAACGGGAAAGGTGTCCAATAAAATATAAATTAATAAACTACAAAGCCTCTTTTCCTTGTCTATAAAAAGGCGACGCAACACACAAAAGCAAATGACTAACGTAATCAAAAGTCTTTTGCATTTGATTTCCCTGCCTTCTGTGGACATTCTTTTTTTCATCCTTACACATATTGATAGTTATAAGGTCCTTGCCCTAACTTAAAAAAATGGAAAATTACCACAAAATATCATAACTTTACGGGCTTTTTGGGATTTCGCTCAATTTTGGTATATATATGCTACGTACAATCAGATTTTGGGGGAGAGCCTTAGTTAATAGCACGTTCTCACGAGAGCCGAAAATGCGCGTTTTCCAGAACCAAATTGAAAATGACTCATTTTTATACCCTGCGCACAAAGTGCTACGCAGGGTATATTGTGTTTGTGCAAAAGTGTGTAACACCCAGAAGGAGACGAGATAGACCATACATTAAATGTATGGATATGATCAGTGTCACCAGGAGAATCGATTGAGCCAAGTCCGTCCGTCTGTCCGTCTGTACAGGGTTTTCCTATCGAAGGAGTTGAGCTATCTCCATGAAATTTGGTACAAGGGTTAAGTGCAATAAGAGTAAGATCAAGTTCGAGAATGGTGACGATCGGACCACTTTTGGGGGTACCTCCCCCACTAGGGTCTGTTCCCCAAAACACTAAAAGCGCTGTAAAAGTTTTGATTCTTATTTAATTTTGACCAAATTTCGTTTTTGGGCCTTTATTTGCATTCCAAATTCATAACTTCAGCAAAAACTTTAGTCGGACCACTTTTAGGGGTACCTCCCCTACTAGGGTCTGTCCCCAAACACACCAAAAGCGATGTAAAAGTTTTGATTCTTATTTAATTTTGACCAAATTTCGTTTTTGGGCCTCTATTTGCATTCCAAATTCATAACTTTAGCAAAAATTTTAATCGGACCACTTTTAGGGGTACCTCCCTTACTAGGGTCTGTCCCCAAACACACCAAAAGCGCTGTAAAAGTTTTGATTCTTATTTAATTTTGACCAAATTTCGTTTTTGGGCCTTTATTTGTATTCCAAATTCATAACTTCAGCAAAAATTTTAGTCGGACCACTTTTAGGGGTACCTCCCCTACTAGGGTCTGTCCCCAAACACACTAAAAGCGATGTAAAAGTTTTGATTCTTATTTAATTTTGACCAAATTTCGTTTTTGGGCCTTTATTTGCATTCCAAATTCATAACCTTAGCAAAAATTTTAATCGGTTCACTTTTAGGGGTACCTCCCTCACTAGGGTATGTCCCCAAACACACCAAAAGCGCTGTAAAAGTTTTGATTCTTATTTAATTTTGACCAAATTTCGTTTTTGGGCCTTTATTTGTATTCCAAATTCATAACTTCAGCAAAAATTTTAGTCGGACCACTTTTAGGGGTACCTCCCCTACTACGGTCTGTCCCCAAACACACCAAAAGCGCTGTAAAAGTTTTGATTCTTATTTGATTTTGATCGAATTTCGTTTTCGGTCCACTTTAAGGGGTACCTCTCCTACTAGGGCCTTTGAAAATTTTTATTTATAATGGAAAGAAAAGTCGCAGAAAAGCGCAGGGTATTATATAGTCAGGCTTGCCTGAATATAACACTTTGACTTGTTTAATGTCAAATTTGTTCTGAAAATGCCCATTTTCGGCCCTCGTCAGAACATGCTATGAGATAGTACTATAATTGACATTTGTATGGAAACGCTATGAAAACACACTGACAGCTACTGGACAGCGCTCCCACACTTTATTTTTTATATATATCTACCAATTGATTTTTTTAATAAAAAAGTATGCACATACTTATAATTATAAATTAATATGTCCTTTTGTCATTCCCTATACATATTTTCCCGATATATTTCAAAATGTACACCGTTCGTCATGAAAGGCGTCATTTAAAAAAAAAATTCCTTAACAATCGCGCGATTTTCTGCTCTTTACAATGACATTCTTGTGAAAATATCTCTGAAACATGAGACCGGCAGAACAGATCCTTTTTCAAATGAGATTTTCATTTGAAAAAGGATTCATTACTGTATGTAATAATGAACGTCTTATGACATTGTCATGAAAACAGAGCATTACATTTTCTCAATATGTCTGCCGTTGATTTCCTGCAGTATTTTGCTGCTTCTAAATATTTTCAAAGTTTTTTCCCTATTTCCACGTTCAAATATTTTTTTGCAAATAATTTACTTTTCCCTTTTACTCTTTGCGAAAGCTTTTCCAGGTAAAAGTATTTAATTGGCAAATTCTTTCAATTACGTTTCTTTCGGCAGTTTAAAGCAAAAATAAGTGTCAAAAATAGTTTAATAAAAGATATTTTGGGAAAAACAAAAAAAAATATGTCAAAAAATGTGTTTCAGCGAAGAGAGCAAGGCAGAATTTGCGAGTACGGCAGTTAGTACTAAAAAAATTTTATGAAATGTGACAAAATCAATTAAATTATATTGCTTACCCATTTTTCTCCTCCTCCTGCGAGTCGATTGGGCGTCTGAAAATACAAAGAACAACTTTTTTACTATAATAGAACTACAATTAATATATCAAGATTTTTTTCATACAAACAAAAGACTGCAATGCACTATACTATAGGTTAAATAACCGCAATCGTTGGCCAAAAATCGATTTTCGAATAGGATCAAATCATATGTTCTCGACAGCAATCTATTACATAATAGATCGAAGCATAAAAAAATCATTTTGTGCTAAAAATTCTTTCATGGCTGTCAACCGTGCTGTCAAAGTACGAATATTGCGTGTTTGATTTTCGCCGCAGAAACGGTGCAATTTGCCCTTAGCATAAGGCGAAGGAGCCGAGCTGACCGAGTACCTTTTTTGCGTTCGACTGCGCTAACCGGCAGCCCCTTGTCACTTGGCAAAACTATCATCGCGCGATCGGTGCGCCCACGCAAAAAGAAAAATTTAATTCTCAAGCCAAATTGAATTTAAAAACTCCAAACGAAAAGAAACAAAAGAAATTGAATTGAAACGAAACATTAAATAAGGGAACTTAGAAAAGAAACCCAAAATCCAAATCGAAATTTATTTAGTGTAAAAATAAACAAAAAGAAAAAAATCAATTAAATCTAGATTAACCTACACTAAAAGTAAAGGATTTGAAAAACTTAAACCAAGTAAAAAAAAACCTTTACTTTTTTAAATAAAAACTACATAAATCCTAATTATGTTCGCGCAAACCGACATAATAATCGACGTACCCGGCATCTCCCAGGATCAGCAGCAGATCACCGTGTACGTTCTCTAGTCTGAGATCAGACATTTTGGCGATCCTGCCAGGAGCCTGAAATAGGTTCTGGTGGACCATAATCCTTAGAAAGGGTCGAAAAAGTCCGCCACGTGCAAGTCGCCTTTGACTTATGTTTGCCCTAGTGCAAGTTCAAGGGCACGACAAGATCAAAGCGCGTGTCACGCATTACACCGTAACGGCGGGACAACCCCTTTCCTCTTCGGCATCGATAATCTGTCTCGCTCGCACACCCGTGTGTCTTTTGGTGGGGGTTTTTGTGTATAGCCGATAGTGCAAAAAAACAGACACGTAGCGGCCCGACAAGCAGCATTTCATTTTCTCTTTCCCCTTTGAAGTCGAGTTGCGGTTTTTTCTCCTTTCTTTTGTTTCTTTTGGTTTCTGGACACACAGCGAAACTGTGTCTCGACTTTGGTTGTTTTAATCGAAATTTCATACAAATTTAAGGCAAGCAGACAGCGAGTCAGGCCATCTGCATAAACGCATAGGGCATACGTGGATTGTGTTGCGTAGGTCCGTTCTAACGCCTTGTGTTGCATCGAAATTCGAACATAGAAGTTGATCGCGTATTGCCTGTTCGAGCGAACGTGGGTGAACTCAATTAGAACACATGGCCTCAAACATACGATCTGCCTACGCTTTGCCTGCACGCTATTTTTGATTTACGTGCATCACATCGGCTTTGCGAATTGGTTAAAAAACTTGAATTTCTAACATCGATTGAATTTGACCTATATGTTCTTACTGGAATTTCTTAAATACTTTGGAATTTTTAAACATTGGATTCGGAGTATCAGGAGTCTTGTGGAGGTCTTGCGAAGCGCAGGAATTATTGAGGATTCACTGCCATGGTTCAATATATTTTTCTCCAGTTTGTATATTTCTTGTTCACGGGTGACCTAAAGGGGCTCAGACGACATCGATCATCGCTGTGCCCTACGACCGGTCTCTTCCGCACCCGACAAAGCCTAGTATATCCAGATTGCCATCGATAATTTTGCCTTTGGTAAAGTTAAACTTAAGCGTGGGCGAGTATATTCGTTAATGTTACTGAAATATTATTAAATATTTTTTTCGTTTTTTCACTCCGGAATCGCGTTGCTTGAGCTCTATGTTAACGTTTCGTCTTCGCTTCCAACATGGCCTTCAATTAAAAATTCAGTGATGCGGTGGAGCAGCTTAAAAGCTACTGCGATGTGATTATGCGCTCCAATCCCTTAAATCAAACCGGGTCGCTTATCGAAGTTTAATTTGAGGAAACTGACTCTTGTTGGCAACGTGTTCAAGAGACTTACAGCCGAGCCCTCTCACACGACGAATGGAGTGCTGAGGTTGGCGCCATTGCTCTAGTGACTTAATATGAATGTCGCGATCTCCACGTTATCGGTAGAGCGCAACTGAAGGATATGTTACGGATGCATTCCCTTACTTCAGCCATTATCCAGCACACTGGCGCCTCCCCAATATGCTGAGATGCCGCCAGAGGATAATTTCATTCAAGTTCCCCCTTGTGACGTTGCGCATTTTTCCGGAGGATACGAGTGGCTAGCATTTCGTGATATGTTCACAGCCGTATATATCAACAATTCAAGGTTGCCACCCGTACAAAAGCTGTACTATCTGCATATAAAAACGACAGGCGCCGCAGCAGCAATTGTTAAAGGATATCCATTATGTGGTTCCAATTTAACCCACGCCTGGGAGGCTCTCAAGGCGCACTACCAGAACAAGCGCGTTCTAATCGACCATCAGTTAAAAACCTTGTTCGAGCTGCCGGCTATTGAAAAGGACACCAGCGCGAGAATTTTGAAAATACAAACGACGGTCAGCAGTTGTATCAGCGTGATGAAAAGTCAAAGAGTAGTCGACCTTTTGGATGCCATGCTCGTGCATTTTTGCTCCAGCCACCTGCCAGCCTCTACGATCGCACATTGGGAGCAGTCACTTTTATCGTATCGATAGCTGCCGACTTGGACACAGATGAACGAATTCCTCGCCAATATCTATGAGGTCGTCGAACGCCTTTCGAGCTTCACGACCAACTTCATCGACCTACGCGCTCCACACACAAGAGCAAATGCCAAAATCATGCCTCTTGTGCAATGGAAGTCATCCTCTACGCCAATGCACTCAACTTTTAAAAATGCTAGTCACGCAACGTTTTCAAATCATCACAGAATCAAAGCGTTGCTTCAGTTGTCTCGCTACTAGTCACCAACGGTCCAATTGCCCCAGCCAACACAACTGCGCGAAGTGCCAACAACGACACCACAGTTTGGTGTATTTTTCAAGCGCGGCTGCAACAGCGGACAACAAAGTCTCTACCCTCTCATCGACATCTCCCCCGGAGGTGGGCCCGTTTCCGATGAGCCAGCTGCCGCATTTTCGTGCGCAACCAGAGGCTTCGAGCTCCGTGAGCATCCCCTCCCCGTCGCAGGCACACGCACACGTCTCCATCAGCCAGACTCAGGCCCTTTTGCCAACGGCTCGGTTGCTTTTAGAGCAAGGTTCGCAGAGGACATTTCTTACTGAGCGACTGCAGCTGTATTTGAATTTGCCGACGACCCCTAAAGTATGCAACTTATTTGTCATGAGCGGACAATGCACCCAAATCGCTAAAAAGAAGTGCACCATCACGCTCGCGTCCCCTCTTTCTACGTTCGAGGAGAAAATCGACGCCGTGGTGTTGCCAAAATTGTCCGATTGGCTTCCGGCCAAACGGTTCTTCAATTCGGATCCCCACGTAATCTCACCGTTGGAGCTCGCCGATCCCTGTTTTATGAATCCAGCCCGCATCGGTATGGTCATTGGGTCTGATGTCATGCCGAAGTTGTTGCGGTCGGGCATCAAGATGAACATCGGTGAGGGTCTAATTACCCAAAAGCCAGTTATCAGAGGGTATTTGAGTGGGCCAATCGCCAGCGAATCCATCGAAACGTTTACGACGCAGGTCTCCTCCGGAGATCACCAGGAGTCACTTCACGAGTCACTCAAATCATTTCCAGAACAAGAAGTTTCAATCTCGCCTCCACCTCGCCTAGAGGACATCTGTTGCGAAAAAATATATTCGCAAACCACATCCAGAAATTCGGATGGCAGGCCCGTTGTGCGTTCACCGTTTAAGATCGAATTCTCTAAAGCCGCTCCTCGCTTGGGATCGACGCGATTTGGAGCGCTGGCGCAACACAGGAGCTCGAAGAAAAGGCTCGCACGGCAGCCACTTATGCGCGACACCTTTGATTCAGTGATCAAGCGCGAGAGTATATCCACGAAGTAACGAATCTTTTTCAACGCTACCCAAAAAACCTCTTTCTCCTTATCGCTGAACGATGTGCTTTATGTTGGATCGGTGCTGCAAGTGGACCTGGCCTTTCGTATGATCAGCTGTGCATTCGTCATCCATCAGTTCGATCCAGGAGGATCTTGGAACACTGATGCTTTAGCATCATGTGCATCAAATGTTGTAAAACATTTTGCTTCAACTGGAGAAAACTTCGATGCAGCATGGTCTATGCTATTAAAACGCTATAACAACAAACGGCTTCTAGTGCACTAACTTATCAATGAGCTAGCAGCTGCTCCTGTCAGCTCTTCAGCAGTGGACATTAAAAAATTGCACGATACAACTCAAGAATGTTATTGGCATTGCAAAATTTGCAGATAGACACATCAACGTGGGATCCACTGTTGCTACATCTCTTACTTAAAAAGTTGGATCCACCAACACGTCTACGATACGAGCAGTCACTAGAAAAGCCAAGAGAATTGCAAAGCATCAAAGGATTCCTACTGTTCTTGGAAAAACACTTTCAGTCTATGGAGGCAATGAGTTCAAAGGAAAAGCCAGAAAATGCAACTTTTAAGGTATGTACTGCAGTCACTCAGAGCTCGGAATCTTGCATTGTTGTAAAAAGGGAAAGCATCCGCTTTTTTCGTGCAAAGAATTCTTACAAAAATCGGCATCTGAACGATTTCAAATTGTTCAAAAACAAAAACATTGCCATAATTGCCTTAAATCTGGCCACGTTTCTTCCAGATTTAATTTTAATTTATTCCAGGTTTAATTTTACTTCCAGAGGATGACTAAGGTGTAGCAAAAAACACAACACATTTCTACATTTTGAAAACCCCAATCAAGCCGCAACCAAGGATTCATCAAAAGCAAACTCCACACCACAAGCACCAACTGGGTCATGCACATCATCTTCGGCAGAAGTAACTCCATCGGAAGAGGCGGCATCACTTGCAACCTCAAAACAGTCAAAATCAGATTCAGATGTAATACTTGCAACAGCCATGGTGATCATCAAAGGAAACGGAAAAGCAGTTCAATGTCGCGCGATTCTTGATTCCGGCTCACAGGTGAATTTTGTAACTGAGCGATTAGTAAAACGACTTGGCATCTCCACAAAATCATCAGCCATCCATATCAACGGAATAGGATCTAGCAACACCAAGGTGCAACACAGAGTAAACATCAGCTTACATTCACGAATAAATGGGGTTCCTACACGGCTGGAAGCTGCAGTTTTACCAAACATCATCGCTCAGCAACCTGCGGAAGAACTTGACGTTGAAAAATGGGCAATTCCAAACAATATCACACTGGCAGATCCTGCATTTAACCGTCCTGACAAAATTGACATACTTCTGGGTGCAGAGTTTTATCACCAGCTCATGGCAGTCGGACAAATAAAATTAGCACCCGAATTTCCAATTTTGCAATATACAGTGTTGGGGTGAATTGTGGCAGGAAAGGTCAGTAGCTCTTATCTAACACACGCCACTTGTAGAATCTGCACTAGCGAGGAAGACAATCTGGAAACTGCTGTGGCTCGGCTCTGGGAAATTAAGGAGGTCAAATCTACAAGCAAAAATCTTTCGTTAGCAGAAAAACAATGCGAATCTCATTTTACGCAAAACACGATGATCGACAAAAATGGAATATATATTACAATTTTGTGACAACCCCAACTCCTTCGGCGACTCTCATGACGTGGCATACAACAGATTCATCTCGCTTGAACGCCGATTGGCCAAATCACCTCAAATCAAAGAACAATACATTCAATTCATGGATGAATACGAGAAGCTTGGACACATGACGAAAGTAAATCTGGACTCTATTAAAAAACCAAATTACTTTATTCCGCACCACTGCATCGTGAGACCCGAAAGCCTTACTACAAAATTAAGAAAAGTGTTCGATGCGTCAACAAAAACTTCATCTGGCTTGTCATTGAATGATATAATGTATAATGTACCTACAGTACAATTTTGCTCCGCTTCCGGCTACCCCGCTTTGCCTTCACCACAGATGTACAAAAAATGTATCGGCAAATGCTTGTACATCCAGAGGACCGTAAATATAAGCTCATAATCTGGAGAAAGGACACAACAGAACCTATTACCTATTATCAATTGAACACAATAACTTATGGAGCAAGGTCTGCACCATATTTGGCAACGAAATGCCTACAAAGAATCGCAAAAGAGAATGCTGGACCATATCCATTGGGCTCGCAGTTTCTTCAAGATAATTTTTATATAGATGATGGAATTGGCGGATCCAACAGCTTAAATGAAACGTTGGAGATACAAAGACAGTTAATTCACATTTTAAAAACACACGGTTTGCAATTACAAAAATGGAGTGGAAACCATCCTAAACTACTCCAAAATATTGGGAAGGAAGAGCAAGAGGTGAACATTGACTTCGACAATGAAAATAAGTCGATCAAAACTTTAGGCTTAATATGGATGCCTAAAACAGAAAAATTTTGGGTTAAGGTGTGTCTGAACGACTGTGCAAAGATGACCAAGCGAATAGTAAGCTCCGATTTGGCCTGACTCTTTGATTCACTGGGGATGTTAAGAATTAACAAAAATACATGTGTATACATATATACACACGCTTGCACATTGCAATATGCATTATTGCTGTCATGCATTTAATTGGTCTTATAATTTACCTAAAGAAAGCAAATGAAGAAAAAAGTGCCACCAAAGAAACGCGAACAACAAATCATTCAACTCAGTTTGAAAATTCAGAATTATTGCAAAGTTCACAAATTACAAATAGCATTCTTTTCATTGCTTTCTTTTGTGTTTCATTGTGACCTATATTTAAAAATTCAGAACTAATTACAACATTGCATTTTTATGTGTCATTGTGTCTTTGGTGTTACTTTGTGACCCAATTAACTATTTTAGCAGAATAAGCAAAATGTTAGTATATAAGAAGAATATTTTTCAATCAATAAACAAGTCAAAAATCGAACTTCAAAGAATAATCATTGATCTATATTGATTGGTTAAAGTGCCAACTCAATTAAAATCGCAATTGGTCATAGTTAAAGTGCTATTGGCCAATCACTTAGTTGTGAATATATACATTTTATGGTGACCCCGACGTGATATCTGTTGGTGTACTACCTATCAGATACGCAATCCTTTTAATTATTTAACTCATAATTTCATTTCGCGAAGCATTTAACTCGTACGCTAGGACGCTAAAAAGGTCCTCGTGAAACAAAAGTCCGTCGCGAATTAAATATCGAATTTTATTGTAAATTATTTAATCAGAGCAAGGAGCTCAACTCCTCAGCACGTTAGGCGTTCGGTGTCAGAAGGACACAAGCAGCTATCAACAAACTACGGAAGGAGTGTCAAAAGGACTGATTAAGGTGATCGGTGTCAAAGGGACACAACGAAACAATGGAGTTTGAAGGGATTGTTAATGCTCAATATGGATTGGGCAGCGAAATCAAGCAATTTATCGAAAACTGTAAGAAGGCTCCAATCGAACGGCGTACGTCATCATTCTTCAATAACAGAATACAACGGTTACATCAATTGGGCCAAGCATTTTATGAAAATAATTTGGCAATCTTGAAATTTAAAAATGAACAATCTGGTGGTGAGTACTTCACTAAGGAATATTATGACAAAATAAATAACTTGGTGGTGGAATTCACCAAGGTGCTCGAAAATAAAGCACGTGAATTGGCTGTTAATACGGGAGCAAGTGATGGCGCAACAAATCAGGAGGAGGAACCTGAAAATCAATTGGATGATCAGGCAATACATCTTCGCAAATTGATACGCAATCAAAAGGCGCTTTTGCGAGCATTGGACAGAAACATTGAGGAAATAACAATGAGACAAGCAGAAGCACACCATCAGTCGTATTACACAATTAAGGCTAACATATTGGAAAAATATATGATAGACCTTCAAACCACTAATACCGACATTTGGGCAGCGACGGTGGAAAATGAAGTTGATGGCTATACATTAGAAGTCTACTATGATATGGAAGCCAGGGCGGAAGCAGCGTTAATTCAACTTCAGCAACACATATCGAATCATTCAGCAACATTACAAGTTCCTGGTCCAAGATCAATTGAGCAATCGTCCACTCATATTCAATTACCACGAATGACTTTACCCAAACTTAACGGACACTACTTGGAATGGGTCGCTTTCAAGGATATTTTTACGGAGATCGTGCACAGCTCCCCCATCAGTGATTCCCAGAAGATGCAGTTCCTTACTCAAAAGTCTGACCGATGAGCCAAGGAACCTCATCATTAAACACCTCCCATCAACTGGCAGCAACTATGCAGCCGCATGGAAAATTTTGACACGCAGATATGATATCAAGCGGTTGCTAGTATCCACATTACTAAGCAAGCTGTTTGGGCAACCTTCAATACGAAGTGATTCACCGTCCACAATCAAATCTCTTTACGATATTACAAAAGAATGTCTTCATGGGCTGCAGTCTCAAGGCCTTCCCGTCAACCATTGGGACACAATCATCAGCCACGTAGTCCTACGAAAACTGGACCAAGTTACTCAAACTGTTTTTGAGCAGGGAATCGATGACAATAAAAGACTTATAAAGGTCGAGGAAATTCTTCAATTTTTGGAAGGGAGATTCCAAGCGTTGGAGGTTCGAAGTAGTACTGGGACCGCAAAACGCACGTGTGTATCAGCGTTAAACAGAGATGAACCATGTCAAATATGCAAAAAGAGTAATCACTTTGCTTTTGAGTGTGCGATGTTTAGAAAGGCACCTATCGAGCAAAAATGGCGTTACATAAAAATTCATCATTTATGTGCAAATTGTTTGAAACCTGGGCATCAATCCAGCGCATGCAAATCACAGCATTGTACCAAATGTACAAAAAGACACAACACATTACTGCACCCAGAAGATGAAAAGCTGCAAGGAAAACAACCAAATGGGTCATCATTAGTTGCTACATCGATACCACAGGATCAAATTGGCGAAAATGGTCATCCTATCCAATGTAAAGCAATACTGGATTCTGGGTCACAGGTGAATTTAATAACAGGAAGGTTATTAAAGAAACTCGGAGTTTTAACAACAATCTCGCCTTTAAACCTAGAAGGCATTGGAGTAAAAGAAACCGCTATCCAGCAACGTCCTACAATTCAGATTCAATCAAGAATCAATGGATTTACGGCAAGGCTAGATGTACATTGCATACCAAAAATTGTGTCTGAGCAACCTGCATACCCCATTAAAGCAAGGGAATGGAAAATACCTAAAGACTTGGTACTAGCAGATCCTGAATTCGATAAACCAGGACGTATAGACTGCTTACTCGGAGCAGAAATCTTCTATGATCTGCTAACGAAAGGCAATATAAAGCTTGGTGCCAATTTCCCAACACTTCAAAACACCGTATTTGGCTGGATTGTGGCAGGCAGTGTGGGATCTACAGATGTTAATAGAGCCATTTGCGGTGTCTGTACCTCAGTGGAATTAGAAGACATGGTAGCTAAATTTTGGAAATTGGAAGAAGTACCAGAGATCAATAATAAGCTATCAGAAGATGACATAAAATGTGAGTCACATTTTATTGAAAATACGTCACGAGCGCAGGATGGCAGATTTATGGTAAAGCTGCCGTTTAACCAACACCCGTCCGCAATAGGAGACGCCAGAGAGTTAGCGTATTTTCGTTTAAAGCACATCGAAAACCGGCTGTCAGCAGACCAGGATTTGAAGATACAATATATCGCTTTCATGAAAGAGTACGAAGCTCTGGGCCACATGACAGAAATTAGGCCACATGACAGAAATTAGGCCACATGAGATACGAAAACCACACTATTACATCCCGCATCATTACGTTCTGCGTCCGGAGAGCACCAGTACAAAATTAAGAGTTGTGTTCGATGCATCATCACACAGAGCAACGTCGTTGTCGTTAAATGATAACATGCATACAGGACCAACTGTGCAAAGCGAACTATTCTCGATCCTGCTGAGATTTCGTATATACAAATATGTGCTAAAAACTGATGTGGAAAAAATTTATCGTCAAATATGGATACACCCTGATGATCGAAAGCTCCAATTAATCTTGTGGAGGGAGAGTTCCATTGAGAAATTAAAAATATATCAGCTGAACACGGTAACATATGGTACACGTTCCGCTCCTTATTTAGCGACAAGATGCTTGAAGTTATTAGCTGATGAAAATGCAACACAATTCCCAAGTGCAGCACAAGCAATTTGGAACAATTTCTATGTAGATGACGGCTTAGTTGGTGCTGACTCATTAAAAGAAGCTGCAAGCATTCAAGAACAATTAACATGCATGCTGAATAGTGCTGGAATGAAACTAAAAAAGTGGTGCGCTAACCATCAATATCTGCTAAAAGGCATAGCAGTTGAAGATCAAGAAGTTATACTTGACTTCAATGCAGAGGATGATAGAAAAACTAAAACATTGGGACTTACATGGCTGCCAAAATCTGACATGTTTCGCATAAGAACTAATGTCCAAACAAGTCAATCCGCTACAAAAAGAAGTGTTATTGCAAACGTCGCAAGAATATACGATCCCCTGGGACTTATCGGACCAGTCATTGTTACTGCCAAAATATTTATACAACAACTTTGGCAAATTAAGCTAGATTGGGATACACTTCTGCCAGTCAATCTGCAAAAACAATGGGATACTCTCCAAAAAGATTTAATCTCGCTAGAACGCATAACTATCCCAAGGTATCTGTTTGGGACTGAAGACCACATTCGAATGGAGCTACATGCTTTCGCTGACGCCTCCGGAAAGGCTTATGGTGCAGCAATATATATCAGAAGTATTTTAAAGAACGGCACTGTTAAAAATAGCCTTGTGTGTTCAAAATCTCGAATAGCGCCATCAAAAGCACAGACCATTCCGAGACTAGAGTTGTGTGCGGCAGTGCTAGCGTCAGAATTGTTAGGAAGGATAAAAAGAGATTTAAAATATCAGGATAAACCAACATACTATTCGACGGACTCTCAAATCGTTTTGGCATGGATATCGAACCAAGCAGGATCTATGCCTCCTTTCGTGAGTCATCGAATAGCAAAGATTCAGCAAATGTCAACCATTAATCAATGGCATCATGTATCCTCCAAGGAGAACCCTGCAGATATTCTCTCTAGAGGATTGAAGCCCCAAGACCTGGCGAACTCACACATGTGGTTTTATGGCCCAATGTTTTTATACCAAAATAATCAAGCATGGCCAATACAAGCAGATCGTCTTAAGGAAGTCACAACTATAACAGCAATTTCAAAACGGGAACTCAGAAAGGCAACAGATTCAGATTGGGTGTACACCATTCCATCAAAAAATTCGTTTAGACATGTACAAAAAACGATTGCTTACATCCTACGGTTCATCAACCATTCCAGGCTCCCTAAAGAATCAAGGCATAAATATGTCAACTTCACACCCACCGAACTAGATGCCGCTTTAAGATTAATAGTGCACCAAGTACAAATTGCAGAGTTCAATGACGTTGCAAAAATGTTGCAGAAGGACAAATTCTTACTCAGATCTCATCATCTCAGTTCAATCACGCCCATTCTTGATGAAGAAGGGATCATTCGCGTTGGAGGAAGAACTAGTGCGTCATCTCTACCATTTGACGCCAACCATCAGATGCTGCTGCCTTACAACAATCCTTCGGTTATATTGCTCATGCAAAAATATCATAAAGACAACTATCATATTGGAGCCCAATCACTTTTAACACAAGTTCGACAACGTTTTTGGCCGTTGAAAGGAAAAACGATGACCAGATCTATAGTTCAACGCTGTGTGGAGTGCTCAAAGGCTAAACCCATATTTTATACACAAGTAATGGGAAGTCTACCGGATCATCGAGTGCAGCCAGCTCGTCCATTTCTAAACTCGGGCGTAGACTACTGTGGTCCATTCATGGTTCATTTCAAAATACGAGGAAAACGACCGCAGAAAGCTTACATTGCGGTATTTTGTTGTTTCGCAACAAAGGCAGTCTATTTAGAATTGGTTAGCGACTTGACCTCAGACGCATTTATAGGAGCACTAAAAAGATTCATTGCTCGTAGAGGGCATTGTCAAACCCTATATTGCGACAATGCTACCAATTTTGTGGGAGCCAAGAATCAGCTGATGGAAATGGAACAAGTAATTTATACAAAATCCGCACAAGAGTCAATACGAGTATTTTGCAGTACCAAAGGGATAGATTTCCGATTCATTCCTCCAAGATCACCCCATTTCGGAGGCTTATGGGAAGCTGCAGTCAAATCAGCGAAACATTTATTAGTTAAAAACGTAGCAACAGCATCCCTCACGCATGAAAAGTTAGAGACCGTCATAGTGGAAATCGAAGGGATCCTCAACTCTAGACCTCTTATTCCACCTTCCGCTGATGCCAATGATTTAGCGGCACTTACTCCTGGTCACTTTTTAATAGGCGATCAACTTACATCAAATGTGGATGTGAGAGCCAAAACCACAGGAAAGAAAATTACTGGAGAGGTGGAAATTAGTATCGCAGGTCAAACATGACTTTTGGAATCGTTGGTCAAAGGAATATCTAAATCAGTTGCAAGAAAGACGTAAATGGAAAGGACCAATAAGGACGATATTGCCAGACACCATGGTGATCATCAAGGAAGACAATCTCCCAGTTGCACAATGGCCTCTAGGACGAATTGTGAAAGTTTACAAAGGTGAGGATGGCTTTGTGAGAGTATGTGATGTAAAAACACAAAATGGGCTTTTCAAACGAGCAGTGCATCGATTAGCACCATTATTTCGAGAAGAACAACAAGGAGAAAAGGAAGAAATTGAAAAAGAGCCCGTTCACATGGATTCATTGCCTGTGAGTATACCATTACATGGAATTAAAAACAAAAGTCATCTGAACTTGGAAGAAACCCCTGCCAAGCGGTCACGCGGTATAAGCTTGGGACTACTAGTTGCTGTTCTGACTCTATTCTTTCTACCGCTGGCTTTGTGTAATAGAATCAACATAACTAACTTCTATAATCAACCTGGAATCTATTTCGAACAAGTGAGCACCGTCAAACTTCTAGCCGCAATGCAATGCAATCAGGCTAACAACACAGATTGCACGTTCTTAATGAAGTTCTTCGATCATGTTATTGAAGAAATGAAAGCAGACCTCAATCTTCTGTCAGTCAAAAGGGTGAAAAGAGGAGCAATAGACATCATTGGGAATGTTGCAAATTCTTTGTTCGGAGTTCTTGATTCGAATTACGCTGATCACATGTCAAATACCATTAATGAACTTAAATCAAACGATGCACACCTGCAATATCTGATAAAAAATCAAACATCGCTCATAGATTCTACAATAAACCTTATCAAGAATAACCAAAAGGAAGCACAAGCCAAATTTACCGAGATTGACAATCAAATTAATCAACTATTACACTCCAAAAAGTCAATTGATAGTATTGAAGTCAATCAACACATACTGTCACTTTCCGTCCAGATGTTTATGATTGTTTCAAACATACAACGTATCCATTCTTTAATAATGGATGTGCTCATTGATAGCCACCACAATAAGCTCAACCCTATTCTACTTACGGCTTTGCAACTTGAAGGAGAAATATTAAAAATCAAAGGACAACTATCAGGACAATTGGAACTACCAATCCATCAAAACAATGTACTGGAAGTGTACAAGCTCATCAAAGTGAGTGGAATTGTAGCCAAAAATCATGTCATATTCAGTATTGAGCTGCCTCTCACAAATTCTCAAGAATTTCAACTGTTACACCTCGTGCCCATTGTAGCTGCAATAAATGATACACTATCAGCAATCAACTTATCCACCCAATATCTTGCTATAAACGCTCATCGAAACCAGTTCGTTCCAATGACGCAACATCAAATCGACACCTGCTTGTTATTAAATGAGAACGAATTACTCTGTCAAAACATACAAGCCACGTACCATGTACCACCCCAACCAATAACACACAAATGCGAGATTGATCTAATTAACGAACGAACTGATCCAATATGCAATTTGAATAGATTGCCCGACACTACTCTATGGTATTAGTTCCATCATCCGAATCAATGGATTTTTGCAACACTATACACCATTAAAGTTAATGCAGTATGCGGTGACGACGTTATTCACTTTTTACTAGAATTCAGCGGCTTGATGATTCTGGACCCCGATTGCACAATAAAAAATGAAGAAATCACAATACAAGGTCGACAACAAATCACCACAAAACTATATACATCTATAACCAAATTTCGTCCATTAACAAGCTGGACAAAACAATATGATCACACCAACAATTCGAATACAAAGGCATTTGAACCGTCACTCGATAAATGCAACTCTATTCAACAGCAACTTAAAGCCATAGAAAACTCATCATTCCCTACTAATCAAATCACCTACCACCATCATGGACTAGCGATCGGATACGTAGTATTGGCATTGATGCTACTTATACTAATAAAATGTCTATGGCGACGGCGTGGAACTCTTAACCTAAATCAACCTCCAACTCCCATGCCAAGGAACCTTGAGTGCAGCACAACGGAGTGCTAATATAACTGTACAGGAAATAGAAAAAAGTAGTTATTATGATTATATGTAAAATTAATTTAAGTTTGAATTGCTCCTCTGTTGTCCTCATTAAATCTTCAGTGTAATTACGCTTTAATTCATAATAATATTAATTATTACGCAGAACAAGAAAGATAAGTATCAGACAGTACGAAATTGTGATAACATTAATTTCTCCTAAGTGAGGCGGCAGTATGTTAAGAATTAACAAAAATACATGTGTATACATATATACACACGCTTGCACATTGCAATATGCATTATTGCTGTCATGCATTTAATTGGTTATATAATTTACCAAAAGAAAGCAAATGAAGAAAAAAGTGCCACAAAAGAAACCCGAACAACAAATCATTCAACTCAGTTTGAAAATTCAGAATTATTGCAAAGTTCACATATTACAAATCGCATTCTTTTCATTGCTTTCTTTTGTGTTTCATTGTGACCTAAATTTGAAAATTCAGAATTAATAACAACATTGCATTTTTATGTGTCATTGTGTCTTTGGTGTTACTTTGTGACCCAATTAACTATTTTAGCAGAATAAGCAAAATGTTAGTATATAAGAAGAATATTTTTCAATCAATAAACAAGTCAAAAATCAAACTTCAAAGAATAATCATTGATCTATATTGATTGGTTAAAGTGCCAAATCAATTAAAATCGCAATTGGTCATAGTTAAAGTGCTATTGGCCACATCATTTAGTTGTAAATATATACAGGGGATTTTATCACCAATAGTAATTACAGCTAAGATGTTCATTTAGAACCTATGGCAATTAAAATTAACGTGGGACGAATTACTACCAGTAGAACAACAAGCAAAATGGAGGGCGTTCCGCAAGGACTTAGAAGACCTCAACAACCTGAAATTTTCGCGACACTTGTTCGATGCGCAAGTTCCATCAAAACTTCAAACTCACATTTTTCAGATGCGTCAGAAAAGGCTTATGGTGCGGCAGCCTACATTCGAGCAACGTTGATCGACGGACGAATCATAGTCAGGCAGCTGTATTAGGAGCGCAGCTATCTTCAAGGATCAACGAGGATCTAAAGATACCAGATGTGCCTACCTATTTATGGACAGATTCAGCAATTTTCCTTGAATGGATAAACTCATCTTCATCATCTTACCAAACATTCGTTGCAAAACGGATTGCGCCTATACAAGACGTGACAATAGCCGACCAATGGCGTCATGTCAATTCCAAAGATAATTCACCTGATGTCCTATCAAGAGGGCTATTACCAAAAAAATTACCAAATTGCAACTTGTGGTTCTATGGACCTGTCTTCTTGCATGGGGCAGAAAGGAACTGGCCACAAAAACATTCTGAGATTCTTGCTGTACGCAACGAGAACGTCAACATGGAACGAAAAAGGACTGCAGTGTCTGCAGTTTCAACAGCCAGAACTGACGATGGAAACATAATTTATAGCATTCGTCATAATGGATCTTTCAGAACTCTACAAAGAGTAACAAGTTATATGCTAAGGTTCATCAACAGCGCTAGGAAACACTCACGACACCGTGACCTATCCTTAGCAGCACACGAATTAGAAAACGATCTGGTAATAATTGTGCGAACTATGCAACTGTCTGACTTTGGGGATGATCTGAAGAGAATTAAAAAACAGAACGAAGTTAGCAAGAACAGCTGTCTCTCTAATCTTTCGCCTTTTTTGGAAGTCAATGGCATTATTAGAGTGGGTGGACGATTGGAAGCTTCTACGGATGATTACGAGGCCAAACACCAAATGCTAATACCTTATAATGATCCCATAACGAAGCTAATAATGCAGATGATTTAAATTAACAATCGACATTGTGGACCGCAAGCTCTATTGGCATTCACAAGGCAAAGGTTTTGGTCAATCAAGGGAAAATCTGTAGCACGATCAATTGTACAAAATTGCATTAGATGCACAAGGGCCAAACCTAAACTACTTCATCAAATCATGGGCAACCTCCCTGCAACAAGAGTAACTCGAGCACGACCATTTATCAATGCTGGTGTAGACTTTTGTGGGCCCTTTTGGGTTCACTATAGGATAAGAGGAAAGAAACCCCAAAAGGCCTACATAGCAGTGTTTTGTTGTTTCACAACCAAGGCCGTACATCTGGAGTTGATTAGCGACCTAACTACTGACGCCTTCCTCGGTGCTTTGAGAAGGTTCACCAGTAGGACAGGACGATGTCAAAACTTGTCTTGTGATGACGCCACAAACTTTGTTGGAGCTAGAAACCAGCTGTCAGAACTAAAACAAGCCGTCTATTTCCACTCCTCACGCGAATCAATCAGATGATGAAACGGTTCGAGTTGCGGAAATAAAGACAGCAAAAAGAATTTGCAAAAGACGTATTCATCGGCTAGCCCTTTTGCCAATAAAAAACAACAATGCTCCACCGAAAGATACAGTCAACCATGAAGAAATCCCAACAAAGAAAAGTCGTACATCATTCTCAGGGGCACTCGCAACGCTCCTCATAACCCTTCTGTTTCTTCCGTTAATCATGGGAAACCGGATTCAGAACCAACGGTTTGGTTCAAAACTTGGCATTCATTTTGAATGACTTGGATCTGCAGCTATTTCAACAACGGAATGGAGTTTAATTATCTACTATAATCTAGAAGGACTATCATCTGACCTGACTACATTTGCTAACGGCACAAGAGCATTGCGGCACCTGTGCGAAGAAATCAATAAAAAAAAAGCACATGTCAGCCCTTATTAACACACATTGAACACACTGAATCCGAGCTCCAACTGGACAATTTTTTGATAAGAGGCAATCGACAAAACAGAGGAGCAATGAATATTGTTGGAAACATAGCTAGTTCATTATTTGGTGTATTAGATTCAGAATATGCAACGCAAATGTCACATACAATAACTCAAATTAAGGATAATGAGGAGCATCTGCTCAGTCTCCTGAAAAATCAAACATCCATTGTGGATTCTACTGTGAACATTATGAAAAAGGACCAAGCCGCAGTAAAGACGAAATTTGACAGCATCGATCAATACCTAAATAAAATATTTAGAAAAATACTCACAGAAAGAGATGACAAGTTCCAAGATAAACTAGTTCACATTTTCACATCACTCGCCATTCAGTTAACATTAATAGCTTCGAATATTCAAGGAATGCAGACTACTATATTAAATGTTCTCACCGACACTCACCACGGTAAAACAAGTCCACTGCTCCTGACGCCAATCCAATTACAAAACGAAGTAAGCAGAATCAAAGTTATCGAAGTTTAATTTGAGGAAACTGACTCTTGTTGGAAACGTGTTTAAGAGACTTACAGCCGAGCCCTCTCACACGACGAATGGAGTGCTGGGGTTGCCGCCATTGCTCTAGTGACTTATTATGAATGTCACGATCTCCATGTGATCGCTAGAGCGCAACTGAAGGATATGTTACGGATGCTATTGAATTCTATACTGCCCTTAGGTTCTGCAAAGTGATTGCGCAGCACATAAAGGCAGGGTAAACGGTCGCTGCTTGCTCAAGGCCAATATTCCAATATGCATGAGTTTATGTAATAAAAAAAAATATAATTTTTACAAATAAGCAAAATTCATTTAATGTTTAATTGACTTCATTTCCAATGTAGCTAGGTAATCAAAATATGTGTTCAAAATTATGATTCAATTGACTATTTTCCATATAGCTAAGTAATCAAAATATGTGTATAACATTAAATCAATAACACTGTGGTAGTCGAAAAAAAAAACAAGGCCAAATTCAACGGTTTCCCCCTATTTCGGGCACGGGGAATCGAACTGCATCATTAGTTTTTTGAGTTATCGGTAAGCCTTCAAACGATTTTTTTTTTGAAGTTTTTTTTGGCCACTTTTTGGCCCATATCTATGTTTGAGTTGAAGTTGGGTATTCTTAACTGGTATCAAAATGTAGTCTACGATACGCCAAGTAATTTTTCCCAAAACACTGTTATGATAAAATGGAGCGTTAGGGAGCTATACGCGTTTAAAAGTGCAAAAAATTCAAATTTTTTGCGAGATGTTTTCTTGCATACTTTTAGGATGTGCCTTGAGCATATATTCATGCCTTTAAATTTCAACACATTTAATAACATACTTTTAGGAGGAAACAAAATATTTAAAAATATATTTTTCAACTCCTCATTTCCTTATTCTTCGCTTATTCTACTGGAGCGAAAACGAAAGCTAAGAAAATTATAAAAATTTATTTTAAAAAAAGCAAATGTTTTGTCTAGGATTGAACCAAGGTCTCTGGGGTGATAGCCCGACACTCTACCAACACACTACACACCCCATTTATGTCAAGTAATTGAAGTTTTTAGTGATTCGAATTTTCACTTACCATCATCGTGCTCGAAATAGGCCTTCCCGGCCATGTCTATTTGCGACTTGCAAAAACACGAACAAAAAAAAAAGAATCCTTTACAACCAAATCGTTCTGGTTGATTGGGCTTGAACCTGCAAGTGTTAAGGTCGCAAGTCGTGAATAGTATGCACTACGCTACATCAAACTTCTACTGCTCCGTAATTTTTAATGAACCGCTTCATTTTTTTAATTTTTAAAAGCTTGGCAGAACAAACACGAGCTATGTAACACTTGAGTAAATGGGGTGTGTAGTGTGTTGGTAGAGTGTCGGGCTATCACCCCAGAGACCTGGGTTCAATCCTAGACAAAACATTTGCTTTTTTTAAAATAAATTTTTATAATTTTCTTAGCTTTCGTTTTCGCTCCAGTAGAATAAGCGAAGAATAAGGAAATGAGGAGTTGAAAAATATATTTTTAAATATTTTGTTTCCTCCTAAAAGTATGTTATTAAATGTGTTGAAATTTAAAGGCATGAATATATGCTCAAGGCACATCCTAAAAGTATGCAAGAAAACATCTCGCAAAAAATTTGAATTTTTTGCACTTTTAAACGCGTATAGCTCCCTAACGCTTCATTTTATCATAACAGTATTTTGGGAAAAATTACTTGGCGTATCGTAGACTACATTTTGATACCAGTTAAGAATACCCAACTTTAACTCAAACATAGATATGGGCCAAAAAGTGGCCAAAAAAAACTTCAAAAAAAAAAATCGTTTGAAGGCTTACCGATAACTCAAAAAAATAATGATGCAGTTCGATTCCCCGTGCCCGAAATAGGGGGAAACCGTTGAATTTGGCCTTGTCTTTTAAAATTTTTTCAAAAAACTATCACAGTGTAATCAATAAACGACACTTTTCAGTTTTAATTCGAAGAGTTATTTTCATCGTTCTTTCTGAGGAGGGCGACTTGGTTTAAGTACCTTTGTCGCAAGGTGTGCCAAATCACACTCAAAACGTTCAGTTTACTCAGTTCATGTACTGGTGTTACCAAATCGGAAATATTTAGTATATGTGGAGATCATCCTCATTTATAGATGCATTCCCACGCACTTCAGCCATTATATAGCACACTGGCGCCTCCCCAATATGCTGAGATGCCGCCAGAGGATAATTTGATTCGAGTTCCCCCTTGTGGCGTTGCGAATTTTTCCGGAGGATACAACGAGTGGCTAGCATTTCGTGATATGTTCGCAGCCGTATACATGAACAATTCAAGGTTGTCACCCGTACAAAAGCTGTACTATCTGCATATAAGAACGACAGGAGCCGCAGCAGCGATTGTTAAAATATATCCATTATGTGGTTCCAATTTAACCCACGCCTGGGAGGCTCTCAAGGTGCGCTACGAGAACAAGCCCATTTTAATCGATCATCAGTTAAAAACCTTGTTCGATCTGCCGGCTATTGAAGACGACACGATCGAGGGAATTTTGAAAATACAAACGACGGTCAGCAGTTGTACCAGCCTGATGAAAAGTCAAAGAGTAGTCGACCTTTTGGATGCCATGCTCGTTCATTTTTGCTCCAGCCGCCTGCCAGCTTTTACGATCGCACATTGGGAGCAGTCGCTTTTGTCGCATCGAGAGCTGCCGACTTGGACACAGATGAACGAATTCCTCGCCAATATCTATGAGGTCGTCGAACGCCTTCCCAGCTTCACGAAAGTAAAAGCGCCGGTTATATCAGAAAAACGGCCAACTTCATCGACCTACGCACTCCACACAAGAAAGCAAGTGCCAAAATCGTGCCTCTTGTGCAATGAAGGTCATCCTCTACGCCAATGCACTCAACTTTTAAAAATGACAATCACGCAACGTTTTAAAATCATCACAGAATCAAAGCGTTGCTTCAATTGTCTCGCTATCAGTCACCAACGGTCCAATTGCCCCAGCCAACACAACTGCGCGAAGTGCCAACAACGACACCACAGTTTGGTGTATTTTTCAAGCGCGGCTGCAACAGCGGACAACAAAGTCTCTACCCTCTCATTGACATCTCCCCCGGAGGTGGGCCCGTTTCCGACGAGCCAGCTGCCGCATTTTCGTGCGCAACCAGAGGCTTCGAGCTCCGTGAGCATCCCCTCCCCGTCGCAGGCACACGCACACGTCTCCATCAGCCAGACTCAGGCCCTTTTGCCAACGGCTCGGGCGCTTTTAGAGCAAGGTTCGCAGAGGACATTTCTTACTGAGCGACTGCAGCTGTATTTGAATTTGCCGACGACCCCTAAAGTATGCAACTTATTTGTCATGAGCGGACAATGCACCCAAATCGCTAAAAAGAAGTGCACCATCACGCTCGCGTCCCCTCGTTCTACGTTCGAGGAGAAAATCGACGCCGTGGTGTTGCCAAAATTGTCCGATTGGCTTCCGACCAAACGGTTCTTCAATTCGGATCCCCACGTAATCTCACCGTTGGAGCTCGCCGATCCCTGTTTTATGAATCCAGCCCGCATCGGTATGGTCATTGGGTCAGATGTCATGCCGAAGTTGTTGCGGTCGGGCATCAAGATGAACATCGGTGAGGGTCTAATTGCCCAAAAGCCAGTGATCAGATGGTATTTGAGTGGGCCAATCGCCAGCGAATTCATCGACGCAGGTTTCATCCGGAGACCACCAGAAGTCACTTCACGAGTCACTCAAATCATTTCCAGAACAAGAAGAAGTTTCAATCTCGCCTCCACCTCGCCTAGATCTGTTGCGAAAAAATCCATCTAGAAATTCGGATGGCAGGCCCGTTGTGCGTTCACCGTTTAAGATCGAATTCTCTAAAGCCGCTCCTCGCTTGAGATCGACGCGATTTGGAGCGCTGACGCAATACAGGAGCTCGAAGAAAAGGCTCGCACGGCAGCCACTTATGCGCGACACCTTTAATTCAGTGATCAAGCGCGAGAGTATATCCACGAAGATACGAATCTTTTTCAACGCTACCCAAAAAACCTCTTTCTCCTTATTACTGAACGATGTGCTTTATGGCGGATCGATGCTGTAAGCGGACCTCGCCTTTCGTATGATCAGATGTGCATTTGTCATCCAGCAGTTCGATACAGGAGGATCTTGGAACACTGATGCTTTAGTCAAAGTGAAAGACTTTGGCAACCTAATACGCTCCGCGTATCGCTATGGAGGTGTCGATGCGAGTTTACCACTTCACGCCGCTTATCACGATCGCAACACCTCCCCCTCCCCCTTTTTTATTTATTGTTGACTATCTGCTCAGTAATATCGCCTCGCCTTCTCCTACCAACGTCGCCACAGCCCAAACCAAGCGTCTGGAAGAAGCGAACTGGATGAGAAATTATAGTTTCGTAGCGCAAGGCGGGCAGGATGTTTGATTTTCGCCGCAGAAACGGTGCAATTTGGCCCTTAGCATAAGACGAAGGAGCCGACCTGGCCGAGTACCTTTCTTGCGTTCGACTGCGCTAACCGACAGCACTGCTCTTGTCACTTGGCAAAACTATCATCGCGCGTTCGGTTCGCCCACGCAAAAAGAAAAATTTCATTCTCAAACCAAATTGAATTTAAAAACTCCAAACGAAAAGAAACAAAAGAAATTGAATTGAAACGAAACATAAAATAAGGGAAATTAGAAAAGAAACCCAAAATTCAAATCGAAATTTATTTAATTTAAAAATAAACTAAAAGAAAAAAAATCAATTAAATCTAGATTAACCTAAACTAAAAGTAAAGGATTTGAAAACCTAAAAAAAGTAAAAATAACCTTTACTTTTTTAAATAAAAACTACATAAATCCTAATTATCTTCGCGCAAACCGACATAATAATCGACGTACCCGGCATCCCCCAGGGTCAGCAGCAGAGCACCAGGTACGTCCTCTTGTCTGAAATCAGACACTGCTATATTATTTGAGCGCGTAAATTTTTCAACATCAATTGAAGACGTGATAAAACTATTATCCGTTCACTACTAGACTTATGTGTTGTCAAGAACATCGAAATGGGTATGTATTAATTAAATTTGAAGGGAGCTTATTTATTTTCTATTTTATTTGGTTTAAAATACTCATATACTGGAAGTACCTGTACAACTTGCGAATTTATATATTTATGTAAGATTACAAAGTTTGGAATAAGTTTTGCTGACAAACTGACAATGGAAATCAATAGATTACAGTATTCTATACAGTATATTTCCTCTTCCACGTATTTTCTTCCTATTCTCCTAACTATGAATTGTTCGGCTTGTAATAAAAAAATTGACCGCGGCGATCTGTACAAGTTGTCGTGTTCGATATGCGCTCATTGCTTTCATGCTGCCTGTATCAATATTAACAAAGGCGATGTGGGGTACATGCGCTACAACAACGTAATATTTCGTTGTCAAAGGTGTCTTGCGAATCGGCGAAAATCCATGGCTGATGTCTCCATAGAAAACAAAGCATTGACAACTACCGCAAAAGCGCGAGCACCGGCTACGAATAGAACTACGTTACTGGAAATGCACTCGGAGACTGATTCGTCTCAAACAACCCATGTGGCATGTTACAAACTCAATCAGCCGTCGATACTACTGGCGAAGTCACTCTCGGTATGCTCTATGCAGAAATTATAAGCTTAAAAAACCTTAATGCTGTTTACCTTCGTCAAATGAACCCTCATGTTTAGGAAAACAAAGCGCTTGGCTCTAGTTTTGACCGAATTGAGCATAAAATTCATACTCTCGAGCAAGAAAAACTTTTGAACTTTGTTGATATTGTTGGTGTACCTAACGCTACCAATGAGAATGCACGTGAGCTCTCACTTAAATTGTTTCGCGAAGTTCTGAAAGTTGATATCGCCGATGACTGCGTTATCGATTGTTATGTTAAGCAAATTCGCTCTAAACCTGTTTTGAATAATAACAATCAAGCTCGGAACTGTGATAAATGCAATAATAACAATAACAACATGAACAACGTAAAAAACACTGCCACAATTTGCGCACAATTCTAGTCTTTGGATGTGAAGAAAGCAGTTTTAGCTGACAGAAAATCGAAGAGCAACAACTTAAATGCGGCCTATTTTGATAAGAAATGCCAAAACAATATATTCATAAATGAATCTCTGACTGAATTTTACCGTTCTCTCTTCTCTGCTGCGAGATTGTAAATGCAAGGACAATCTTATAGTTGCAAATAAATTTAATGAATTTTTTACTTCAATATCCGTTCCATTCGCTATATCGTCTTCAAGCTTTGTACCTCATGACATCGTAGGGACTCGTTCTTCCATTCATAGCTTTTATAACGAAGAAGTAACGGCAATTGACATAATCAAATTGGTTAGCTCCTTGAACAATTCAAGCTCGGGCGGTGCTGATATTTCAAATAAATTACTAAAAACAATAGCTTTCAATATTTCTGACGTTTTAGCCTACTTGTTTAATCGATGCATCCATGCAGGTATTTTCCCAAATGAACTTAAAGAAGCCATTGTTATCCCACTTTTCAAGACGGGCAGTAAAGATGAAATACATAATTATCGAAAAAGCAGTAAAATAACGTATGTTAGATTTCTTGTCGAAAAATAATTTTTTTAGCTCATGCCAATTTGGTTTTAGAGAAGGACTCTCAACAGAAGATGCTTTGCTGAAATTTCACTTTGACCTTGTTAAAGGTCTTGATAAAAGAATGTCATGCGCTGGATTATTTGTAGACATAACTAAAGCATTTGACATGGTAGATCATAGTATTTTATTAGATACGCTACGATTAATCGGTTTTAGAGGCAATATGTACAACTGGTTAGAATCTTGCTTAAAATACCGTAGTCAAAGGGTAAAAATTGATAACGTCCTTAGTAATCCCGCTAAAATAACTTTAGGCGTACCTCAGGGTTCCGTACTGGGTCCCATTCTGTTTTTTATTTACATTATTTCAATTTTTGACCAGGACTTTCGAGGAATAGTAACAGCTTTTGCTGATGACCTGGGGATTTCGTATGCTTCACCGACACAATTCGAACTGGTTGCAGACATTAACTATGACACGGACATATTAAGAAAATGGTTTGCTTCGCATAAATTACTCATAAGTAATAAGACGAGACGGATGTATTTTAGCCTAACTGATCAATCCGCTCCCCAAATAAAAATTACATATCATGATCCTAATTGCAAGAAATTTGATCTTAATTGTCGCTCATCGCAATCTAATAACTCTGCGATTTCATGTAATTCAAACTGCTTCAATATCCAACCAGTTGATAATTATAAATACCTTGGAGTCATTATAGATAATAACCTCAATTGACGCCATCATACTGAAGCACTAAAAATTTATTTTCGATCCGTTATCATGAAGTTCTATCTATTAAGTAGCCTATGCTCTCAATCTATTTCTAAACAGTTTTACTATGGTCTTTTTCGTTCTAAACTAATTTACGGAATTTCTTGTTGGGGTGGCGCTTATGCGAACAAAATCAACCCTTTACTAATACTTTAGAAATGTATAGTTATAACAATCTGCAGTGTAAACCAGAGATCTCCTTCATTGGCGCTTTTCAAATCTTTAAAAGTCTTGCCAACTTGCGACCTTTATTGCTTCTATACTCTTAAGAAATTTCACTCAAATCGCCAAAATCAATTTTTCAGATCCACCGTTCCTTACAACTTACGTCTTGATGATAATGTTACCGTTCCATATTTCCGTACAAGAGTTTATAGAAACAGCTACCCAATAGTCTCCTGTAGGCTTTATAATAAATTACCAATTGCTATTAAACAATGCAGTTCTCTTAACTTATTTCTAAGACAATGTAAAAACTGGCTATTTAGCCTTGATCTTGACAATTTAGAATCGTTGCTCTAAAGTAAGCACTACAAGCCAAATTTTAAATTTTAAGTTTTATTTTATTAAATTTAATTAAAATATTTAAAAAAAAAATTCTTTTCTATTTCCTTGTTTCTTTCACTTTCGTTTCTATTTCTTTTTTTTCTTCTTCAACTGTCTTCTCTTCTTAGACACGCTTAGGTTTCACAGGCACAGTTTAATTTCAAATGACAATAGACACAGTATTTTAATAGATACTAATATTGTCATTACCATTTCTCTTTCTACATAAATTATTAAGTTCCACCAAATATGTTTAAGCTATATACTAGAATTAAGATGGAGAAATTTTTTTTTTTACGTTTTATTATTTATTGTATCACTCCTGTAAAGTAGGAGTCTAGCAATAAGGTTCAAAATCTTACACCTAGTTTAACAAAACTACAGATCACAAAGCATTTCTTTAATTTCGAAAAGGTTATGAGTCGCAAGTTTTTATTAATAGCGGGCCTCAGGTAACGTTAACTAGGCTAAGCTGATGTGTGAAGGAAGCGCGTGGCTGTTTTGACGTAGATTGCATGGAGAAATGCATTGGGTGCTAGGAGCACCCGCCGAGATACCGATAAGCTAAAAGAGCTGTTTTGACGTTGGATTGCATGGAGAAATGCATTGGGTACTAGGAGCACCCACCGAGATACCGATAAGCTAAAAGAGCTGTTTTGACGTTGGATTGCATGGAGAAACGCATTGGGCACTAGGAGCACCCACCGAGGCACCGATAAGCCAAAAGAGCCGTTTTGACGTGGATTGCATGGATAAATGCATTGGGTACTAGGAGCACCCACCGAGATACCGATCAGCTGTTTTGACGGACGTGCATGGAATGCACCAAGAAACGCGTGTCGATCTGCTAGGGAAGCAGAGTTGATGGATGTGCATGGATAGCTCCTGCTGTAGAAGAATGATTTGAAATCGCAGGCGATCTCGCACATTCTTATGTGATAGTTTATATGGACGACATTTTGATCACTGCGTCCACAAAAAAAGAAGCTTTAGATCGACTTAGGATAACTTTACGTGTGCTAACCAAATCTGGATTTTCTTTCAATATCAGAAAATGTTCTTTCCTTAAAAGCAGTGTGGAATATCTAGGATACGAAGTCAGAGCTGGAGAAACAAAACCAAACCCACGGAAAATATTGGCCTTGACAGCCTTACCTCCTCCGCTAACAGTCACACAGCTTAGGCAGTTTATAGGGCTAGCTTCCTACTTCCGACAATTCGTGCCAAAATTTTCCCAAGTAATGAAATCCCTTTATTTTCTTACTTCTGCGAACAGAAAATTCAGTTGGAAGCAAGAACATGAGGAAATTCGGAAAAAAATAATCTCAATTTTAACAAGTAAGCCTGTACTGATGATATTTGATCCCAATCATCCAATAGAGCTGCATACTGACGCCAGCTTTGAAGGTTACGGCTCCATTTTATTGCACAAAATTGACAATAAGCCTCATGTTGTAGAGTACTATAGTAAAAGCACTACTCAAAACGAATTCAAGTATCACTCATATGAATTGGAAACAATGGCTGTGGTAAATTCAATTAAACATTTTCGTTACTACCTTCACGGCCGAAAATTTTTAGTGGTCACAGACTGTAATGCATTGAGAGCCTCTCGTACAAAAACAGACTTAACACCGCGAGTTCATCGATGGTGGGCATATCTACAATCGTTTGATTTCGATATACAGTATCGAGAGGGAAAACGTATGGGGCACGTGGACTTTCTTTCTCGAAACCTTTTTTCGGTTAAACAAAGGGAAAAAGTTAAAACAGAGGAAAAACGCGTAAATTTAGCAGATATTTCTGAAAATTGGCTTCGTGCCGAACAGCTGAGGGATGTTGAAACCTCTTCCATAATTTCTAAATTAAGCAATGATGAACTGGAAGAGAGTGTAGCAAAGACGTATGAAATAAGAGCTGGCATCCTGTACCGTAAAATACAAAGGAACGGAAGGACGCGATGCTTGCCGGTTGTGCCTAGACCTTTTAGGTGGTCAGTAATAAACCACGTTCATGAGTCAGTAATGCATCTTGGGTGGGAAAAAACTCTTGATAAAGTGTACGACCATTATTGGTTCGGAAATATGTCCAAGTATGTCCGAAAGTTTGTCGAAAATTGCATTACATGCAAGTTGTCAAAGCCAGTGTCGGGTAAAATTCAAGCAGAACTTCACCCTATTCCTAAGGTCAGCACACCATGGCATACTATTCATATTGATATTACCGGGAAGCTAAGTGGTAAAAATGACAAAAAGGAGTATGTTATCGTTCAAATTGATGCGTTTACAAAGTATGTCTTCTTATACCACTCGATAAATATTGATGCAAAAAGCTGCATTAAGGCCCTAGAATCTTCAATATCAATATTTGGCGCACCATCTCGCGTTACCACCGATCAGGGAAGATGTTTTACAAGTAAAGAATTTCGGGACTATTGTTCTTCTCAGAGCATTACCCTCCATATTATTGCTACGGGTTCTAGTCGAGCAAATGGGCAGGTCGAGAGAGTCATGAGCACGCTGAAGAACCTGCTTACAGCTGTTGAAACAAGTCAAAGGTCTTGGCAGGATGCTCTTAAAGAAATCCAACTAGCCCTGAATTGTACGGTCAGTCGTGTAACCAAATCCAGCCCATTAGAACTATTAATTGGAAAAGTAGCAAGACCGTTTGGATTAGTGTCCTTTGGTAGCGAGGAAAATAATATTAACCTTAGTCAAATAAGAACACAAGCCGTAGAAAGAATGGAAAATAATGCTTTTTATGATAAACAGAGATTTGACAAGGGAAAGGCGAAAATTGTTAAATATAAAGAAGGAGACTATGTTTTGTTGAAAAATGAAGAAAGGCATCAAACGAAACTAGATCCTAAGTTTAGAGGTCCATTCTTGGTTACAGAGGTTCTGGATGGTGACAGGTATGTTCTAAAATCGTTGAATAGTAAGAGGACGTACAAATATCCTCTTGAATCCTTGCGGAAAATACCAGAACGAGAACTTCCCAGTGAAATCGATATTTCAGAGGATGATGAAGACGTTGAAGATGTTGAAAAAGACATCATCGAAAAAAGAATTGAAGATGTTGAAACAGACATCAGAAAAAAGAGAATTGAAGATGTTGAAACAGACATCAGCAAAAAGATAATTGAAGATGTTGAAAGAGACATCAGCAAGAGGCAGAAAAGTTGAATTTCAAGCCCAAGTTTGTGCCAAGAGTTGCGTAGAGTAAAAATCACCGTCCAGTATTTCCTAACAAAGAGGGGACTTCGGAATAGGTTAAGTTAATTAGTTTTAAGCAAGACCTGTAAGAAGTTTTTCACAAAATACAGAAAACATAAAATGAAAAAATCTTTCGATATCAAATATACACGAGGACGTGTCGTTATCAGGATGGCCGTGTCGGTGCCTCAGTACTGTAGTTTTTCTGAGAACGAGGTGAAATCATAAAGCTTTCACCGAATGTGTTACTGTGAGTTCGACCAAAGAGTATTAATATACATAAGAGCAGCCAACGTACTCTATGGCAAATCCCATTTTTCACTCATTCTCGATGCTGGCCTCCGCATTATAATACACTATGCTTTGAAAACTGAAACGCTCACAAAGCATGAAATCGAGGAAAGAAAGACACTCGAAATGTAGGAATTGATAGAAAGGATCAAAACAAAAACGAAAATCTGACTTCTCGCCTTTACGCATTGAGAAACGGTTTTCATGTCTTATAGTTTTTCGGCGCTGTGCTGTTATTCTTTCGATTGCGTGCCTTACTTATGCGCATATATGAGTTTGTGTGTGCGCCAATGTACATACGTAAGTTTGTATTTGGCTGTTGTGTGCCGACTCGCTCGCTTATGTTGTTTTCCTGTTTCTACGTGACCAATGCAAAGTCACTACCGTATGGTTCTGTAGGGTGACTTGCGCGGCGCTAAATGCGAAAAAGTCGAAGCCTGGTCGCTTCGATTACCTTTTGTAACATTATGTGCTAGTGTTTTTAGTTTTAATTCGACCCTTTCTATATTTTAATTTTATTTACTTAAATATTTTTTCGGGCTTAGGATCCAAACATTTCTATTACGAAATGTTAATTTTTAGCAATCGAAAAAAATCTTTTTTCTGATGTTTTTCTGATGCTAATGTAATTTTACTTTTGATATTAAAAATTAAATCTCTTTAAAATTGTTCCTCTACTGAAATTAGTATTTTCAGCTGTAAAAATACTCCCTCTTTAGGTGGGGCTAAATTAAAAATGAATTTTAGAAGACTTTTTGGATTGCCTTTATATTGAAATTTGTTCAATAAATTTAAGGATTGTTGTGAATATTACCAAAATATTAAAATTAAATGTAACAGAAAAAATTGTTGAAGTCAATAGCAAAATTGAAATTTTCAAAAAACTTTTTTATGGGTCTTCAACGGACATCGTATTTGCACCATCGAATGTAAACAAGCTGAATCATTCCATTTTAAATACATACAAGCATTGTTATGCTCATACATATAGAACTTCTTTTCCCTTCCACCGTCCTTCCTTGAACGAATTTTGCTCATTTCAATCAATGCTACTAAAAAAAATTTCAAAAGTATGATACAGTGTGCAAATATCGAGTCTCTTCCTTTCGTTTTATAAAAAAATTTTCATGAACTATAAATTATGAATATAAAATTCAGCAAAATAGCTTTCTTAATGTCTAGAAACAAATTGAAAACATTTCAATTTTTATTTTACTATAAAAATTATATCAGTAATAAGTAAAATAGAACTTGTCTGAAGAAAGATTTGAAATAGTCAAATATTGCACACTGTTCGGCTATTTTTTCTTTGTATCGTCAAGCAGCTTTTGCCTGCGCACAAGCATAAAAAAATTTCCATCCCTTTTTTCTCTGCGCATAAGCAAACGCACAATTCATTCATAAAATGTTCATTTACGCACGTTTCTCGCACTCGCGTTGCGCATTTTTGTTTTCAATCAGCATTCGCTTTGTGATGTGAGACGAAATGGCATAGGGACAAAGTGTATCGTAATAAGGAGGCCAGCATTTTCAAAATGCTAAGAGAGCCGATAGAGTACATTGGCTGCTCTTATATTTATTAATACTCTTTGGTTCGACAGACTAGTAGGCTTTGAACTAAATCGATTTGGTATTCTAGCAGGCTTTGGAATCAGTAAAATAGATTCAAAAAAACTATAAAGGAAAATAAGATCTGAGAAAAAGATATAAATCGATTGGAGTCAAATCGAGTACTACGTTGCGTTCCAGGAACATGGAGTTAGAAAAAGACAGTTCCAATTTTGGCGAAGGAAACAAAAATCCTTCTTCAATAATAGAAGGCTCTAATGTCAGGCCTTCTCCGACAGGAGCAAATGTCGATCCTTCTTCAATAATAGAAGGCTCTTATGCCAGGCCTTCTCCGACAGGAGCAAATATCGATCCTTCTTCAATAATAGAAGGCTCTAATGCCAGGCCTTCTCCGACATATACATATTTTGTGCTCGAATTCGTTGAAAATAAAAAAAAAATTATCAAATTACACTTTTGATACTTTTTATAAGAAATGGCGATACTTTTTGATACTTTTTAAAAATTATTTTGATACATTATTTTTTGAACGAGTGGCATCACTGGTTCAGCTAGATTAACGAAAACACGCTATTTTCTAAAGCCGCCACCGTATTGGATGGAAATAGCTGTTAGAATACCGCCAAATACTGCTATCATTTATTAGGATAATTCAGAATATGAAATTAACCAACATGATCCGTGATTTACGCGCCTTGATAGGGTCAGATAATGTCCGCGTCAAAAAAATCACGTAAGAATCTAAGATTTTCAAAAAACATTTTTTTGGGGGCTAAATTCTAAAAATAAATGTGCTGTAAAAATAACGAATATCCCGCGATATTCATACCATCGGGCATGCTCTAGAAATCGAATCCCCATAACAAAATTCGAAATAGCTTAAATTTCTATAGACAAAAATTGATTCCGAATTTTTTTATGGGGATTCGATTTCTAGATCCTTACCGCATATTTCATATGCAAGTACTTAGGCCTGCTTTATGGCTGATACTCAGGCCTGATTTTCCTATGACATCGCTTAAAAAAACACAATCAAGGAGTATTGCCGAAAATAATGAATAATCTTTACCATTCAGGCTGGAATACGCAAGATACAACTTCGAAAAGTTCTCCACTCTAAAAAAAAAATTTGAGAATTTGAGTGAAACGTTTCGAGAAAGATCGTTTGGAAACGTTTTTTTAGGTGATTTTCTACCATTTCTTGATTTCACAAGAAATTTTCTCTCTACATTAAGAATTATAATGTATATTTCATTCAAGTACAGATTTTCTCCATTATAAAAAAAAAAATTGCTACACCACAACGATTTGGATTGTTCGCGTAAGTACAATAAAAATTGATTAAGGAAAACTTTTTTGTTTTTACGAAGAAGGAATTTATTCAGTATTTTTGAGAAAGAATTTTATTTTTTTACAGTAAGTAAGGATTCCTTCCGTTCATGTTTGCAGTTTTGCTAAGAAAATTAACAGGAAATTCCATGGGTTTTCAAAATTTTTAATGTTACACATTCAACTTCTTTAAAAATTTAACTATTAACAGTTTAGGTTAAAATTTGTCATGCGAGCGAAATTTTTTGGGAAAAAATTCGAATTTCTAAAGGCCGAATTACACGAGTCAAATGTTTGACATGAAACAATTAAAAGAACCTTTTTTGTCGCGTGCCAATAAAATATTTTCAAATTTTCTGTTTGTTAAATATAACAGAGAGTGGTTTCCATTAAATAACTTTAAAAAAAAATTTTATTATTACAGGGCAAAGAAGGTTCGTTTAAGTGTTTCATGTCAAATATGTATTTGACACGTGTAATTCGGCCTTAAGAAAAATAATTTTTTTGAATTTTTTAAAAAGAAATTTGACAGTATTTTAATGTAAAAATTGCAGGGACCTAAAATGCAGTCTATTTTAAAATTTTAAATGTAAAAAAGCAAAGCGTTAGCTAAGGTTCAAAAAATTTTACGACACTGATATATGTTATGATCTCTGTGACCCGAGGGTTCAGATTTTCCGAAGATTTTGATTTTTGGTAAACCGGTACTTAAAGCTTTTTATTTTATTAAGCTGAAATACCGAGTTTTTTGAAAATATTTTTTTGCTCAGAAAATAAAACTCAAATATGATTTTTTTAAATTTTGATCATAAAATGCCGATTAAGCAAGCTTTTTATTTTTTCGAGCCCAATTTAAAAACCTTTTCTTACTTTCTATTTTTTCGAGATTAAAATAGAAGTCTTATCGATTAATTAAATCAAAGATCCAAGAACGATTTTTTTTTTTTTGATTCTTGTTATAAGCTTCCAAATGTGCAGACACATGTGAAAATGTCTCTTCAGGTTTGTGATGATGCACTAAATTTTTTTCTCTCAAAGGTTAAAATATTCGCTAGTTACAAAATTACGTTTTCGTCCCAATTTCGGGGCAGAAATTTAAATCGATAATACTTTTATATTCGTCTCGAAAAAATAGAAAGCAAGAAAAGCTTTTTTTGGGCTCGGAATAATGGTTTTTACGTGTGTGAAATTGTTTGACTGGCTTTTCATAAAGCTTGAAAACTCTTTACTGTTTAATATCTGTTCCAAATTATTTTTCATGTGAAATATTAATTTTCTATTGTGTTTGATGTTTAAGTGTGTTTGTTCAATTTCTATGTTTAAAATTTTGTTTAAAAAATATTCAATTGTTTTATTAAGTTTTCCATATAGTATGCGATTGTTGACTTATGTTTGTAGTTTTTTTGTTGTGTGGGTCAAGTGATTTGGTAAGATTCCATATCTTCTGAAAGATGACAGGATATATGCCCTCTCTTCCAATTCTGCTGTTTTATTGTTGAGTCTACAGTAAGCTTTGAATGCTGTGCAGGCGTCAACGCCATATTTAATTGTTATACATATGTTTGAAAGTTGTTTCATTTTGTTTTAGATTTGAGATACGTTGATTCGGCTGGCCCTCCGATTTGATAATTTTTTTGTTTTAAGCGACCAAGTTGATAAATCATTTTCTTTTTAGAGCAGGCGTGTTTGGTCAATTTTCGCTTAATGCAATTGAAGATATATTATTTCGATTGATTTTTTCCTCCCCAACGTTTCGACGGTTATTTTCCTTGATCTTCAGGGGTAATGAATTTACTTTTATTGTAATCACACTTGAAGGCGTGCAACGCGCGTCGGGGTTTTCGGTTTGGTTCGTACACGAAGCTTCAACAGTATGACGATGGCCTAAAGCTAATTGCGATTAACTTATTTACCTTAATTTGCGATATTGAAAATTTTCACAATGTAAGATTTTTGATTCTCGATTAGCATTGAAAAAATAAATATCTTTCCTGAATTCACTTGATTTTTCAGGCCTAGCATCACACCTTTAAATATTGTGTTCGTTCTTCGTCGACGTAGCCATGCCACTAGAACACGGCGAAATAATTCGTCATTATCGTTTTTCTTCTCTCCTTTTTTACCATAAAAAGTTCGAGCTCAAGCGACGACTTCCTGTTCGCTTATTAGTTCGACAGACGGCAACCGCGCGACATTAACTCCGGGCAACAACATTTAAAAAACCATTCAAAAGCAAAAAATCCCCAACTCTTTTTAAAAACAAAAAAACCAAAATCCAAAATCCTTTAAAAAACAAAAAAATATAATATAATTTGAAACGAAAAGCAAAAAAGTGAAGTTTTTTTTTTTTGTTACGTTTTATTATTTATTGTATCACTCCTGTAAAGTAGGAGTCTAGCAATAAGTTTCAAAATCTTACACCTAGTTTAACAAAACTACAGATCACAAAGCATTTCTTTAATTTCGAAAAGTTTATGAGTCGCAAGTTTTTATTAATAGCGGGCCTCAGATAACGTTAACTAGGCTTAGCTGATGTGTGAAGGAGCACGCGAAATATTTCCGGTGTTTTCCGCCAGGGTAAACGATTTAAGCAGCTAGGAGAACTGATTTGTTACAACCGCATATATGCTTACAGGAAGCGCGTAGCTGTTTTGACGTAGATTGCATGGAGAAATGCATTGGGTGCTAGGAGCACCCGCCGAGATACCGATAAGCTAAAAGAGCTGTTTTGACGTTGGATTGCATGGAGAAATGTATTGGGTACTAGGAGCACCCACCGAGGTACCGATAAGCTAAAAGAGCTGTTTTGACGTGGATTGCATGGATAAATGCATTGGGTACTAGGAGCACCCACCGAGATACCGATCAGCTGTTTAGACGGACGTGCATGGAATGCACCAAGAAACGCGTGTCGATCTGCTAGGGAAGCAGAGTTGATGGATGTACATGGATAGCTCCTGCTGTAGAAGAATGATTTGAAATCGCAGGCGATCTCGCACATTCTTATGTGATAGTTTATATGGACGACATTTTGATCACTGCGTCCACAAAAAAAGAAGCTTTAGATCGACTTAGGATAACATTACGTGTGCTAACCAAATCTGGATTTTCTTTCAATATCAGAAAATGTTCTTTCCTTAAAAGCAGTGTGGAATATCTAGGATACGAAGTCAGAGCTGGAGAAATAAAACCAAACCCACGGAAAATATTGGCCTTGACAGCCTTACCTCCTCCGCTAACAGTCACACAGCTTAGGCAGTTTATAGGGCTAGCTTCCTTCCGATCATTCCTTTTTAATCTCGAAGAGTTCGATATGTTCGACAGTCCACGCGCAAGTGGATTTACATGAGTTCGCAATTTATTGAAATACTTTTCTTTGATTTTGGTGAACTCAGCCTTGACCAGTTCAACGTTTAACTCTATGAATCCGTTCATTTGAGATAAACCAAGGAGCTCCCGTTATAGTCCTTAGTATTTTGGACTGCGCTCTTTGCAGGATTTCTATATTCGAAGCGCTTGCATTCCCGTACAATTGTAACCCGTACATCCATATTGGTTTTATAACTTGATTGTACAAGAGGATCTTATACTCAAGTTTTAGAGGAGAACGGCTATTTATTAACCAGTGCAGGCTTATGGCTTAAAGTTTCATTTGGGTTCTCTTGGCTTCAATATGCTTACGCCATGTCAATCTTTTGTCCAAATGAATACCGAGATATGTGATATCTTCGCATTGTGGGATGCGTACGTTATTGAGGAAAATGTCCGGAGAAGCTTTTCTATTGAGCGTGAAAGTAACGTGTTGGCATTTGATCTCATTTATTTTGATACGCCATTTAGAAAGCCAATTTTGTATTTTGTTGAGATGATCTTGCAGTGTAGAAGTTGCTACACTAATGTCCTTGTGCCGACTAAGGACCGCTGTGTCATCAGCAAATGTTGAAATCACGATTCGATCGTTATAAGGAATATCCGCTGTGTATACCAGATAAAGAAAAGACCCAACAACACTCCCTTGGGGTACTCCTGCATTGATTTCAAAACTTTTTGTAATATACGAGTTATATTTAACTTGGAACGTTCTATGTTTTAAATATGACTCAAAGATCGCGTGAAAATTAACGGGAAGTAGTTTTCTGATTTTGTACAACAATCCATGGTGCCAGACTTTGTCGAATGCTTGCTGCACATCTATGAATACTGCAGAGCAATACTCCCGATTTTCATAGGCAATCCTGATTTCGTTGGTAATTCGATTTACCTGTTCGATAGTACCGTGTTGTTTCCTAAACCCGAATTGATGTTTTGGAATTATATTCTGCTCTTGCAAATAACGTGTTAATTTAGATAAAAGAACCTTTTCGAATAGTTTTGAGAGGCAAGGGAGAAGGCTTATTGGTCTATAAGAGGACGTTTGGGTAGGGTCCTTTCCTGGCTTAGGCACTGTTGAAAATATAAAGTTATTGTTGTAAAGAGACATATGTACATGAATTAACTCGAGTTATAACAAGTCAAAATGTTATATTCAGGCAAGCCTGACTATATAATACCCTGCGCTTTTCTGCGACTTTTCTTTCCATTATAAATAAAAATTTTCAAAGGCCCTAGTAGGAGAGGTACCCCTTAAAGTGGACCGAAAACGAAATTCGATCAAAATCAAATAAGAATCAAAACTTTTACAGCGCTTTTGGTGTGTTTGGGGACAGACCCTAGCAGGGGAGGTACCCCTAAAAGTGGTCCGACTAAAATTTTTGCTGAAGTTATGAATTTGAAATACAAATAAAGGCCCAAAAACGAAATTTGGTCAAAATTAAATAAGAATCAAAACTTTTACAGCGCTTTTGGTGTGTTTGGGGACAGACCCTAGTAAGGGAGGTAGCCCTAAAAGTGGTCCGATTAAAATTTTTGCTAAAGTTATGAATTTGGAATGCAAATAAAGGCCCAAAAACGAAATTTGGTCAAAATTAAATAAGAATCAAAACTTTTACATCGCTTTTGGTGTGTTTGGGGACAGACCCTAGTAGGGGAGGTACCCCTAAAACTGGTCCGACTAAAATTTTTGCTGAAGTTATGAATTTGGAATGCAAATAACGGCCCAAAAACGAAATTGGGTCAAAATTAAATAAGAATCAAAACTTTTACAGCGCTTTTAGTGTTTTGGGGAACAGACCCTAGTGGGGGAGGTACCCCCAAAAGTGGTCCGATCGTCACCATTCTCGAACTTGATCTTACTCTTATTGCACTTAACCCTTGTACCAAATTTCATGGAGATAGCTCAACTCCTTCGATAGGAAAACCCTGTACAGACGGACAGACGGACGGACATGGCTCAATCGATTCTCCTGGTGACACTGATCATATCCATACATTTAATGTATGGTCTATCTCGTCTCCTTCTGGGTGTTACACACTTTTGCACAAACACAATATACCCTGCGTAGCACTTTGTGCGCAGGGTATATTTACCTACATTCCACTGTATTCATACTTGCATTCATTTCTTCTTACATTCAGTCTAACATTCGTACACACATACTCATATTCTTACATGCTGACCTTATTTAAGTTAAACTGTTTATTTAAGAAACATAAAAACTAGTATTACACACACGTTCGCAGCATACATTTCGTTCTTTTTATTTACCGGCTTTTCTTTCGGGATAAGTATTAGAACATTTTTTACATGGTGCCGAAACCCGGGAGGGAACTTTAGGGAACGCGACTGTCGATATTCTTTAAATCAAAGTGCATTTTAAACGAAAAAATTAATTTACGGTGAATATCTTTCGGGCGATTTCGTGCGGGTAATTACGCGACAGATCATCACCAGCGAATTTAATCAAAAATAACCAGGATGGATCTGACTAAGCGGGCCACATGCCGAACACAGTTAACAAAGCTTTGTAACGCCATCGATGCTTACCTTAAAAATCCAGCGGAGGAAATAGAAGAGGAGACTCTCAATGTGTGCCTCAAACGTTTAAGGAACAACCGAGAAAAGTTGAGTAAGGCGGACAAAGCAGTGTTGGCTACTATCAGCGAGGAAGAGCGAGAAAGGGATGCTGAAACGATATATGAGTATGACGACAAGGCGGTTACCATGATAGCGAAACTTGAGTTTAAGTTAAGGCAACTGTCTGACTCCTATAAAGAAGCATCTAAGCGAGACGATCTTGCTAATCATAGCATTCTAGCGAAATTGCAGCCAGTCGAATTGCGTAAGTTTGATGGAGCTTTTGAAAATTGGCTACCCTTTTGGGAGCAATTTAAAACTGCCGTCCACGAGAATCCAAATTTGGACGTAGCAAGTAAATTCAATTACCTTAGTGAAGCATTATCAGGAAGTGCGGCAAAGACAATAGCGGGTTTTTTGCCAACAGAAGCATGCTATAAAGATGCCGTTCATTTATTGATGGAAGAATACGGTGACAAAGAAAAAATCACCGAACGGTATGTACAAAAGATAATGAGCGCGAAGAAGGTGCAATCGAGCGACAACGTAAAGGGGTTGCGTAATTTATATAACGAAATGACATGTACAATACGAACTCTGTCTGCCCTTCAAGTTTCTTCTTCTCAATATCACCTTCTGGTAACCTCTCTGCTCCTAAAATCAATTCCAGCAAGCATGAGAATTGAATTTCACAAAATGCGCAAAAGAGATCAAATAATGTTGAGCTCTACTGTAGTTGACGCCGAGAGAAGGAACGAAGACGTTGATCAGCTCTCTTCTCTCTAAGAATTTATTAAATTAGAAGTGCAAGCATTGGAGCAAGCTGAACTTTCAGAGACGGAAAATAAAAACAAGAAAGCTAAAGAAGAGGAACATAAAGGAAAAGGAAAACCAACTGCCGTTGGTCTATGTAACATAAGCGGAAAATAAAAATTTTGCCGATTGCGTTGTGTCAAACGAAAACTCTATAAGAGGGATAAAGTGGAATATGTTACAAAGAGTTTGGTAGCGGTCGAAACGTTTTTCGGTTGGACAATTCAGGGTTGTGCAAACGAGAGTTCATCTAGTGTAAAGTGCGTATTTAACATAAGCGAGGAACGGAAAAAGTTGAATATGTAGCCGTAGAAGAAATAGATGGGCGTTATTCTGTGTGTTTACCGTGGCGAATTTTTAAGAATGGCTTGCACGACAATAAAAATAATTCGTTAAATCGACTAAATTCGCTTACCGGAAAATTAATTCAAAATCTAAATAAATTAGTGGAATACGATAGCGGCATACGCGAACTATTAAATGCGGGCATAGCAGAGGTAGCTTTAAGTGCGCCACGAGATCAAATTACTTACTATATGCCACATCGCCCTGTTTACAGAGATGATAAAACGACGACGAAAATGCGCATAGTGTGCGGCGCATCATCCAGCGAGCCAGGACTAGGATCGCTAAACGACTACCTAAGCCCTGGGAAAAATTTATTGGCTGACTTGACTGGGATTTTAATTCGACATAGATGCCACAAAATCGCAATAGTCGCCGACATCGAGAAGGCATTTTTTCAGATCGCAATCAATCCAAACGATCGTGATTGCCTTAGATTTTTGTGGTACGAATCATTACCGGTGAGAAGTCAAGAATTGCCGAAAATCGTCGAGTATCGCATGACACGCGTTACATTTGGAGTAACATCGAGTCCATTTTTATTGGTGTCCACTATCCAACAACATCTTCAGCGAAAAAGCAGTCAATACGGAGCCATTTGCGAGAAACCACAGAAGTCTTTCTACGTTGATGATATGATTACGAGCGTCAGCACGCTTCAAGAAGCCCACAATCTTTTTAGCAGAACGAAAATCAATATGGAAGAAGGAAAATTCAATTTGCGGAAATGGAACACAAATGATCCAGCATTGAAGCAGCAGTTTGGTGTAACTGAAAAGGATCAACCTATCATTCAAAAGGTGCTCGGAATCATTCGGAATACGGCAACCGATGAAATCTCTGTAGATATTCATGGAATTATAGAGTATATTCAAAATCTACGACCAACAAAGCGCAATGTATTAAGAGTTATGGCACGCATTTATGATCCTTTGGGCATAATAGGACCATACACAGTGTCAATTAAGATTTTATCGCAAAAACTTTGGCAAAGAAAATATGAATGGGACTCAACGTTAAATGGAGAATTCGCAGACGAATTTCTTAATTGGCGAGAAGATTTATCGAACTTGGAGGTCTTCGCTATGAAACGCTGCATAACTGCTTCTAGTACATCGAATATTGAACTTCATATCTTTGCAGACGCAAGCCCTCTTGCTTATGGAGCGGTAGCATATGTGCGAGAAATTCAAGCGAATGGTGAAGTATCAACGAATTTTATTTGCTCTAAGAATCGAGTGAGCCCAGCGAAATGCAATACTTCGAGCGAGTTATCGTTACCCAAACTTGAGCTTACTGCAGCGGTTATTGGATCTCGTTTAGCCAAATTTCTAACCAAGGAGGCTGATTTAGATTTAGCATCAATCCATCTATGGACGGATTCAAGTATTGTTTTAAAATGGATTACTGGTGACGCCAAGCAATCACACCAATATGTGACCGCAAGGGTAAGTGAAATAAATAAACTAACTAACGTTTATGATTGGAGACATTGTAATGGCAAAACGAACCCTGCGGACTTATTAACACGCGGATTAAAAGCAAAAAATCTAAAAAAAATCTGATTTATGGAGATTTGGACCAACATGGCTATCCGATAAATGCATCATTTGGGAAACTATCGATAAAATCAGCGCAGCGCTAACCACTCAACAAACCAATTCAACGATGAATGAAAATATCGATTTTATTTTGGTTATCGAAAATTTTAGCAAGTTGCAGAAATTGATACGAACAACAGCTTTTGTTTTTCGTTTTATTGAACGTTTGAGAGTTAAAACCAAAAGCGAAAAGACTAACACAAACCTCGAAGATGTAGATGAACTCACAGCAGAGGAACTGCAACAAGCAGAAAACTACTGGATTCGCTCAACGCAGCAAAGATTCTACAGTCTCGAAATTTGTGCATTATTGAAGGAAAAGCAAGTTCCATCAAATTCGAAGATTCGTTGCCTTAATCCAGTGCTGTTAGATGGAATTCTACGTTTATCTGGACGACTACCAGCGATGCAATTCGGAAATTTAAGTAACCCTATAATTTTACCAAAAGAATCTCATTTTTCGAATTTGTTAGTGTACGATGTGCACAAAAAGTTATTGCACTGCGGCGTAAATGCAACATTGACGAAATTACGTACGAGATTTTGGATCGTCAAGGGTCGACAACTAATTAAGAGCATTATACAGCGATGTGTCATCTGCAAACGTCTACATGGTAAGCCGGCATCGGAGCCTTGGACAACTTTACCTATTGAACGAATTACCACTAGCAAACCATTTGAGCATACAGGGTTGGATTTCGCAAGACCTCCCTACGTCAATGAAGACAACAATGAAAATCAGCGTAAGGTTTACATCATGTTATTTACATGCGCGGCAGTACGTGGCATCCATTTAGAGCTTGTGCCAAATATGACAGTGGAAAGCTGCATCCACGCATTGCGAAAATTTATTGCTAGACGCGGCATTCCCGCTGTTATAATTTCCGATAATGCCAAAACATTTAAACGAGCCAACCTCGAAATTCAAAAGCTTGAAAAATTTATTGAGAAAACTCAAGTCCAGCAGTTTGCAGCAAAACAAGGCATCACTTGGAAGTTTATTCCCGAACGCGCAGCCTGGTGGGGCGGATTTTGGGAACGTCTTGTGCGATCAGTCAAGGATTGTATAAAAGCAGCGATTGGCAGAAGCAAAATAAAGAATCAAGAACTAGAAACTTTGCTGACTGAAGTTGAAAGCGTCGTTAATCAAAGGCCTTTGACGTATGTATCTAGTGATTCTAACGATTTGGAACCATTGACGCCTGCGAAGTTTATGGGCGATTGTGCTATACTTGGTGGTGAAAATTTTATATCTGATGGCAGCCGCATAGGACAAATGTGGCGTTTTCGAAGCAACCTAATTAGTCGTTACCTAAAGAGGTGGCGAAATGATTATTTATGTCAATTACGTTCTATTCATTTTAACAGATCCGAAATACTGTGTTGTGGATTTACGTGGGTATATACCCAGAAGGGGCCTTCGCTCCACGGCACCACATGCGGGGCCAGTAAAACGACTGGCGGCGCCGCCTCAAGCAAGCTCAAGGCGTACCAATTCGAAGTTCATATGTGAAAAATAACAGATCCGAAATGGCAAACAGCATCATTGAAAAGGACGTAGTTCTCGTTAAGGACGAAAATCAATCGAGGCTATGGTGGAAGTTGGCGGTAGTGGTCGCCACCTATACTAGACGTGATGGACGAACAAGAGCTTGTGACGTCAGACTTCAAAATCAGCAAATTTTAAGAAGACCGATTCAACTTTTATATACTCTCGAAATACGGGCTAATCGATTGGGGGCCCGAGGATGTTGAAAATATAAAGTTATTGTTGTAAAGAGACATATGTACATGAATTAATTCGAGTTATAATTACCTACATTCCACTGTATTCATACCTGCATTCATTTCTTGTTACATTCAGTCTAACATTCATACATACATACTCATATTCTTACATGCTGACCTTATTTAAGTTAAACTGTTTATTTAAAAAACATAAAAACTAGTATTATACGCACGTTCGCAGTATACAGTTCGTTCTTTTTATTTACCGGCTTTTCTTTCGGGATAAGTATTAGAACAGTTTTTACAGGCACCATTTTAATGACCGATCGTTTCCAATCTTTTGGAAAGTAACTGAATTTAATTATTGCATTGAACAAGACTGTTAAAAACTGTACTGCTACAGATGGGATATTTTTTAACATTTTTGGAGTGACAAGATCATGTCCCGGGGCTTTTTTTTTCACAAGTTCATTTTGTATGATACCCGAAATTTCACTTGAACTAATTTGGACGGAAATTCTGCGTGTATTTTCGGATTCGGTCGGAAGAGTATACTCAGAGTTACTCGGATTCGGTTGGAATACTTTATTAAGGTGCAAAGCAAAAGCTGTAGCCTTCTCTTCGTCTGAGCGCGCCCAACCACTGTTGGGACATCGAACAGGTGTTTCACTCTGCACAGGAGTCTTAAGAAAACGGCTTGCCAACCACAAGGAACTACGATTTGAGCCTGCAGGCGTAAGATTTTCGACAAAGTTATGAGCTTTAGATTCTTTTTCCCTATTTAGAGCTATTCTAAGCTTTTTTTCTACTTCTTTTAGTTTGTTTTTGGCCAAGGGAGACCGGGACCGTTGCCATTCGCGTCTGAGCCTTCGTTTTTCTGCGACAAGTTTTTCGATTTCCCTATTTGAGAAAGTCCTATTTGATCTATATTCAAAACGAGGAGTCTCATTTTGCGCTGCTGATCCTAGATACGAACTAAACACAGTTACGGCGTCGTCAATATGCTCATGGCATTCGATTTTATAATTCGTATGAATATGCGCACTTATGTATTTTTTGTATTTTAGCCAATTTGTACTTCGATTTGTTAAGCTGAGTGGACGTTCAACTTCAACCGGATATTTATTTAAAGCAAATAAAACCGGGGAATGATCCGAGGAGAGGTCGGTAGTTGTTTTTGCAGAAATTAGCTCTTTTGCAATACCTTTAGTTATACCGAAATCTAAGAGGTCTGGAATTTTTTGGAGATCTGTTGGCCAATAAGTTGGCTGTCTGGGAGATACAAAGTCAAGAGAATTATTTTTATTGATAATTGCCTTGTATAATTGTTGACCCTTGGGATTGCACGTTCTGGAGCCCCAGAAAGTGTGCTTCGCATTATAGTCTCCTGCTGCTAGAAACTTATCACCCAAAGTCTTAAAGAAGTCTAAGAACAGCGTTTCCGTAACACAAAAGCGCGGCGGGCAGTAGATTGCCGAAAGTACGATATTTTTCCCTTGCAATACGACGCAGATTGATGTTGCCTGAATAAATTCATAACTATAAGAATCCATCGAGAAATGCTGTATTCTTCTACGAATGAGTATACCCGTGCCTCCATGCGTCTTACCATCTGCGTGGTTGGTTTGATAAAATTTATACCCGGTGATTGAAAAGAAATTTTTATTTGTTAAATGGGTTTCAGAGAGAAGCATGACGTCAACTTCCTCTTGATTTAAAAAATTCTGAATCTCGAGTTTATGTTTTGTTAACCCGTTCGTATTCCAGGCACAAATTTTTAGAACACTCATATCTTAGCTAAAAGTGCGGTCATTAATTGTGTTTGCATTTGCACAATTCTATCGAGCGAGCTTTGCATTGCTTGCATAAATTGTGATTAACTTTGAGTTAGAGTCGATATCATAATCTCAAGATTATTATTCGCGTTAGAGGGAGAACTATTATTCATTGCAGATTTTAGAACATTTGCATACGAAATACCTCAAGTTGCAGGGTTGTTATTAAGGTTTGGATTGGATAACGGTACAGAGACAGTAATGTTTTTTGAAGGATTGCGAGCTGATTCTTTCTTGATATTAATTCGCTTTTTCAGGTCTTGATAAACTAGGCAACCTCTGTAGTTTGCAGTATGGTTTCCTTGGCAGTTACTACATTTAATTAATCTGCGATCATTTTGAGCTTTTTTGTTACAGACCGAACTATGGTGAAGCTCGCCGCATATTACGCAAACGGGGCGCAGGGTGTAATATGACTTTGTGTCACCAAATTCCTGACAGTTGGCACATTGGATAGGACCATTTCTCTTGTGTGGCTCTTCGACCGTTATTTTACGATGCAAAAGGAATTGCAAGTTATATATTGGATGCGTTTCGTTTTTCTTAAGTTTTAAGTTGTCAGGCAAAAGATCAACTTTAAACATGGGCTGAGGGATTTTCGCTTTATTAAATATATTTATGACCGATCTTGCATGGAAGCCCTTTTCCCCTAGCGCACTTTTTATATCATTTGTGTCAACTTCGGCTTCGATGCCTTTGATCACAACTGTTATACCTTTGCTACTCTTAAGCTGGTATGTATAAAAATTTTTATTTGCCCCTTCAAACTCTTTAACAACCCTGCGGAAACTGTCCTCAGTGGTAGTTTGGATTTTGGTTTCATGTATATTACCCTTTGTTAAGGGAACTACATGGAAATCGCTATTTCCTAATAATGTAGCCAATTTGGCAGCAAGCGCGTTTGAGCTCCTCTCACGCAAATAGATTGGAGGCGGTTTAAGCTCTTTTTTTGGCTGATTTTCGGTTGAATTCTCGTTTGAGATTTCAGCCAATGGGGCGAAACGATTTCCCGTTAATGTTTTTTGGGAAGCAGGGACTTCAGTTTTGTTAAGCTTGGCCCTAGAGTCATTTTTCCCGGAAGGACTTCTTTTCCTTTTCGTTATATTATTATAACGGTGCATACCGATAAGCACCGCCTGCTGGTCATTTTGTTTTTGAGTAGTTTCGTTTGGTTTTTTTTTTTTCAGAAACAACTGCATTTTTGCTCTGATTGGGCGAAGAAAGTTTGGGAGTAGCGCTAGAAGTACTGGCTACAGGGGATTTTAAGGCTTTACCCGAGGAAGTGTTGTTGCAGCTATTTTCCTTCATTACACTGGTCCAGGTTGTCACCACTTTCATTTATTTCCCTACTAGGAAGTTGTGGAACATTATTTATGTTTCCATATATTTCATGGTTGTTGTCCACGCTTAGCTTTGGAGGCGATCTATTAACTGGCATTGAAACCAGTATTTCCACCACCAGTTTGGAACACCTGTCAGCTGTAAACAGCTGCAGAGACCAGTTGTCTTTGTCTAGTGTGTGTCTGTAATTTGATTACAATATAAAACCAAAACACATATATCTGTATGTTTGTTTGTCGCAATACTTAGCTTTATTTACAGCGCCGCAAAATGGATGGAACGGCACCGAATTCACGAAGAAACCTTGTAGCCCGCTTTCCTTTGGGCTTCTGCCTAATTTTTACTTTAGTTTCACTAAATACGAACTTTAATTACTATTATTTCGATTTTTTACTGGAGCGCGAACTTTATTCGACTTTACTCCACCAGGGTTGCCAGTCGATGAGATGAAAAAAAGTGAAGTGAATTAAAAAATTTTAGATAAGCGAGACAGAATACAGAAAGTGAAGTGAACTAAGAATTTTTTTTTTAATAATAAGGAATAAAAGAACGAAAAACAGTGAATTAGAAAAAACCATCTTTGAATAAGCAAACCAAAAAAAAGTGAAATAAGACCACTCTCTGTCAATAAGAGAAAGGAAAAAATCCCATCATAAAAAAAACCGCCAAAAAAGCTTTATTCGCGCCGCGCAATCAACCAAAGCCCCAAATTACTATCTGCGAGTCCAGGGAAAACCAGGTACATTCCTTTTACACTTTAAAGACCCATCATTTGGCGATCCGAGCCAGGAGCCTGGAGTAGGTTCTGGTGGACCATTTCTATCAAGAAAAATGGTTGAAAAAGTCCGCCACGTGTGTGTCACCCTTGACCGATATTTGTCCTCGAGCAAAGTCAAGGGCAACACGATCCAAGCGCGTGACACATATCGCCGTGTGGATTCACCTTTTCCCTTTACATACACCTCATTCTCTCTCGCTCGCAAGCCCGTGCCTCGTTTGGTGGTGGTTTTTGTGCACAACGAATATTGCAAGCCAACGGACACATAGCCGGCAAGCAGCGTTAGATTTTCTCGTCGTCTTTTTTTGCGAAGCCAGCATCAACGACTTGTGTTTTTTTCCTTTTTCTTCTTCGTTTGCTTTGGTCGTCGAATGACCAAAAAAGCCGTTCCTTTGCTTTGGGTTTTTTCCATCAACAGTCTCACATAAAGCACACAGGAATCGAGCCTGTACATCTGTACAAACTTCGTACGGGGCAATTGTTGTGCTGGTCAGTTACAGCTTTGAGGGTCGCATCGAACTTCGAACATCGAACGTTATCGCGAGGAGTTTGCTCGTGCCAATTTGTGCGTTAAGCGCTTAGCGACCCGGTTCGTAGGCAAACAAACACCTACACAAGTGTTCGCTTTCGAGGCAGCGCCGTGCTTCTCGGTCGCTCTGCGGATCTACATTAGACAATACGCACCTTTTGTGTATTTCGCTGCCGATGCTCTGCTTGTGTTTATGCTGAGCTGAACTGAGAAAATTGCATGAAAATAATCACTGGAATTTGAATTCTATTTTAATAACAATTAAACCTTTGGATTCTGAGTTTAATATATTTTATCGAATAATTTGGTTCTTAATATTGAATTTGGGGTTACAGGAGTCTCGTGGGGGTGTTGCTAAGGTGAACGTCTGGAACTGGAAGTGCGCTACGGTCGGTTTCGGTTGCACTATCTTGCGACAATTTCATCTTTATATTCCATTTCAATATCAATTTATATCGCAACGCAGGAATTATTAACGATCCGCTGCCACTGTTGCATATATCGTTTCTTTAAAAAAAAAAAACGAAAAACAGCTTACACATTTCTTGATCGCGGCTGATTTTTTAAAGTGCTCCAACTACATTTATTATCCTCGTACCCTACGACCGGCATATTCAGCACCTGACAGCTGTTTGTAGCTTATACAATTTACATTGCCATCATGAAATTAAATTTAAACGTGGGCGAGTCCATTCGTTAAATTTGCTACGATTATTAAATATCTTTTATCGCATTTTAATCGATCATCAATTGAAGACCTTGTTCGACCTGCCCGAGATTGAAGACTAAACCAGCGAAGGAATTTTGAAAATTCAGACGACCGTTAACGATTGTATCACCATGATGAGAAGCCAAGGAGTGGTCGATTTTTGGGATGCCATGATCGTCCATTTTTGCTCCAGCCGCCTGCCAGCCTCTACGATCGCACATTGGGAGCAGTCGCTTTCATCGCATCGAGAGCTGCCGACTTGGACACAGATTAACGAATTTCTCAGCAATCACTATGAGGTCGTCGAACGCCTTTCAAGCTTCACGAAGGTGAGAGCGCCGGTTCTATCTGCCAACCAGCCCACTTCGTCGACCAACGCCTTCCACGCTCAAGATCAAACCCCAGGGTCATGTCCCTTGTGCAATGCAAACCACCCCTTGCACCAATGTTCCCAATTTTTGAAGATGCCAGTCCAGGAACGATTTAAAATTGCTACAAAATCGAAACGTTGTCTCAATTGCCTCGCCACCAGTCATCAACGGTCCAAATGTCCCAGTCAACACAATTGTACGAAGTGCCAACAACGACACCACACGCTGCTGCATTTTGCGAGCGCGGCTGCCACACCGGACACGCAAGTCTCTACCCCCCCTTTGACGTCTCCTCCGGAGATGGGCCCGTCGTCGACGAGCCAACCGCCGCATTCTTATGCACAACCAGAGGCTTCGAGCTCCGCAAGCATCCCCTCCACGTCACAGGCACACGCACACGTCTCCATCAGCCAAACACAGGTGCTTTTGCCAACGGCTATCGCGCAAATTGTGCATAATGGAGAACGATTCCTCATTCGGGCGCTTTTAGACCAAGGGTCGCAAAGGACATTTGTGACCGAACGACTGCAGCTGCAGCTGAATTTGCCAACGACTCATAAAATATGCAACGTATCTGGCATGGGTGGCCAATGCACCCAAATCTCGAAAAAGGAGTGCACCATCACGCTCGCATCGCCTCGTTCTTCGTTCGAGGAGGAAGTGAACGCCGTGGTGTTGCCGAAGTTGACCAATTGGCTTCCAGCCAAAAGGGTCTCCAATTTGGATCCCCACGAGGTCTCATCGCTGGAGCTCGCCGATCCTCGGTTCATGAATCCAGCCCGCATCGATATGGTCATCGGGTCTGACATCATGCCAAGGTTACTACGACCGGGCGTCAAGATGAATGTCGGAGGAAGCCTTATTGCCCAAAATTCTGTCTTCGGTTGGTACTTGAGTGGGCCGATCGCCAGCGACGCCACCGGCACGTTCACAACGCAGGTCTCCTCCGGAGACCCTCAAGAGTCACTCTACGAGTTACTCAAATCTTTTTGGGAGCAGGAAGAAATTACGACTCTCCCTCCCCCTCTTCCAGAGGACACATATTGTGAGGAGTTTTATTCTCGGACTACTACGCGAAATGCGGATGGTAGGTACGCCGTGCGCCTGCCATTTAAGGATGAATTCTCCAGAGCCGTTCTTCGCTTGGGTTCGTCACGATTTGGAGCATTGACGCAGTATAAGAGTCTGGAGACACGGTTCGCAAAGCAGCCTGTTATGCGCGACACCTATCACTCTGTGCTGTCTGAATACATCACTTCCGATCATATGGGGCCCTGCCCTGATTTTGAGATTATTCGAGAGAATAATTTCTTTTCGTTCTATCTGCCACACCACGCAGTGATGAAGCCTGAGAGCGCCTCCACCTAGGTGCGAGTCGTTTTCAACGCGTCGCAGAAAATCTGTTCCTCCCTGTCGCTGAATGATGTACTTCACGTAGGACCGGTCTTGCAATCAGACCTGGTCATCCTCTTATTCAATTGGCGGCTCTACCGTTTCGTCTTCAACGGGGACATTGAAAAGATGTACCGACAGATTCGAGTGCATGGGGACGATCAGGCATTCCAACGCGTCTTGTTTCGTGAGAATGATACCGCACCGATTCGGGACTTCGAACTGAAAACGGTTACGTTTGGAGTTAACTGCGCACCTTTTTTAGCCATTCGGACGCTCCATCAGCTGGCCAATGATTCCATCGAAGATGCTCCGCAAGCAGCCTTCATTTTGAAAAACGAAACCTAAGTGGATGCATCCTAGCCGGAGGACATACGCTCGGAGAAGTCTGCACGGCAAAGACGCAGCTCATACAGACGCTCGGCTCCGCAGGCTTTCCCTTGAGAAAAATAACTGCAAACCATCCAAAGTTATTGGAAGACGTCGCCCCTTCACATCTTCTCGACGCCGAGTTTTTGAAGTTCAGATCGGCCAGCGATGCAAAAATGTTAGGAATCCGTTGGAATGCTGTCACGGATTGCTTTTCCTACAAATTAAATACTCATTCCGCCGAGAAGTCCACCACCAAACGCCAGATACTTTCAGACATTGCTAAGTTATTCGATCCAGCGGGATGGCTGACGCCGATCATCATTCGCGCCAAGGTCCTGATGCAGCAACTGTGGCTAGAAGGCACCGATTGGGATCAACGAGCATCCAAGGAGGCCTTGGAACGATGGCATGCCTTTGTGATTGATTTGCCATTCATCGAGCAAAACCAAATTCCGAGATGGGTCCACTACGAACCCACCGTCTCCGTGCAACTTCACGGATTCTGCGACGCTTCGGAGCGAGCGTATTGTGCAACTCTTCATCTTCGTATCGAGAGCCGCAATCAAGTCCACGCCCACTTGCTCACAGCGAAATCCAAGGTGGCTCCGCTTCAAACTGTCAGCTTGCCTCGGCTCGAGCTCTGCGCCGCGGTTCTGCTTTCCAAACTAATTAAGGTAGTTAAAGCTCAATTACATATTCATGAGCATCAAATAGTTTTGTGGACGGACGCCTCGATCGTGCTAGCGTGGCTGAAGCGCCCTCCAACTGCATGGAAAACTTATGTCGCGAACAGAATTTCCCAAATTCTGACCAATATCGGCAATACCCCCTGGCATCATGTTCGATCGCGAGAAAATCCGGCTGACCTAGGGACGCGCGGTATATTAGCGCAAGATCTACGTTAAAATCAGCTCTGGTGGCATGGACCGCCTTGGCTTGTACAGCCACCAGCCAATTGGCCCCAAACGGAGTCGCCACCAGCTCCCGTCATCGAAGAACGCGAAACAATCGCCTTCACGACCACCACGGAGACCGAGGACCTCCTCGCAAGGTTCTCTTCGTATGATCGAGCATTAAGAGTGATCGGATTTGGGTTGCGATTTTGCAAGCAAGCGCGAAAAGGACTAGCCCCGAGACCGACTACCCTCCTACTATCACAGGATGAGCTGACGACGGCAAGAAATCGTCTGATCTTGTTTTCGCAAACATTTCATTATCCGCTCGAGTATCAGGATCTGAGCGAAGGAAAGCCTCTCGGGAAAAAGAGCGAATTACTGCCTTTAAATCCCATGCTCGATGATGATGGACTCTTGCGCGTCAATGGCCGATTGATACATGCCGAGCTGACGCCGGATGAGAGATATCCGTTCATAATTCCGGCCACGTCAACGTTTTGCCGCCTTTATCTGGCTTTTGTCCACAAAACCCTGCTGCATGGCGGAGCTCAACTCATGTTTCGCATGGTTCGACACACCTTCTACGTCGCGCGCCTGAAGAGGAAAATCAAGAGCTGCATCAGCCGGTGTCATACATGCACAATCTACAAGCAACGATTAAAGACCCAAATTATGGCCGCACTGCCAGCGGAGAGATCGACGTTGTCGCTACCATTTACGCACACTGGCGTCGATTTCGCCGGACCATTCGACATCAAGGCTTCCACTCTCCGAACATCACCATATCTAAAGGGTAATGTTAGCGTGTTTGTGTGCTTCGCCACCAAGGCGGTCCACTTAGAGCTATGCTCTGAATTATCCACGATGTCCTTCCGAGCCGCGTTCGATCGATTCATTGGACGACGAGGACTGCCAAAACGCATTTTTTCCGACAACGGACGTAATTTCATTGGGGCCAAAAATTCTTTGGAGGCTGAATTCGCAAATTTGCTATCAAATGCTGCTGACGACATCCAACGTCAATATTCGCTGCAGGGCTTCGAATGGCATATGATACCACCCCATGCCCCTCACATGGGGGGGGTTATGGGAGGCCGCGGTGAAAAGTTCCAAACTCCATTTTGTCAAGGTGGCCGGACCACACAAATTTTCATTTGAAGAGTTCGCCACATTACTGGCTCGAATCGAAGGGGTGTTGAATTCTCGCCCGCTTACTCCGATGTCGGACGATCCAACGGACCTGTTGGCACTGACGCCAGGGCATTTCCTTCGAGGCGCACCCCTCACTGCCTGGCCTGAGGAACTTGAATCTGATCTTCCGCTCGTCACCAGATGGGAGAAGGTGAAAATTCTACATCATCGCTTCGCCCAACGCTGGAAAATGGAATATCTCTTGAGTCTCCACAAAAGAGATAAATGGAAGGTCCCACAGCCAAATCTGAAGGTCGACGATTTCGTCGTCGTAATGGACGCTCAGTTACCTCCCTTCGAATGGAGAAAAGGGAGAATTGTTAAGGTTCATCCCGGAGATGATGGCCTTGTGCGCATCGTGGATGTCAGAACGCAGTTCGGCATCGTCACCAGACCATTAACAAAATTATGTCTTCTCCCTGTCGAACTCTCTGAAGCCTTATGACTCACATTCGCTATCCTTTCGCAACACCCCATCCTCCCTCTCTTTCTCTATATCATCGTTCATCCGTTCATGAAAGTCTCTAGCTCTTTTCAGATCCACGCCATGGAACGAAGCTGCGTAAGTTGTGGCAAGGCTCACGGTTTGACCCGCTGTCGTCGCTTTCGGCGGTGGCCTGTGGCCAAACGGTTGCTAACCGTGCCACAGATGAAATGCTGCCTCAATTGTCTCTCAGAGACGCATCTAAGACGAGACTCTCCGTCGTCTCTCGGCTGCAAGATCTGTGGACAGCCTCACCATACGTTAATACACCAGCCGGCGCGGTCGGTGTCGCCTGTTGAGCCCGGCCCGTGGCGGCCCCGGGAGGTCCGAGAGTCGGGCTTGCGGGCGTCATCGCCCGACCAACCCATCGTCCGTCGACGCTCCAGCCGCAACCGACGTCGATCGCCTTCACCGTCTCGAGCAGACTCACGGCGCCGGCCCAATCGCTCGGCCAGTGAGAGCGGACACCGCCAATCCAGGAGACGGCCGCGTCAGCGCTCCGCGTCTAACCGACGTCGATCGCCTTCGCCACCGCGAGCTGCAGCACGACACGGGCCCGAGCAGCGAAGAAAGGAAATTGGACGGCTCCCTTGCCGGGGACGACCACGTCGCCGCCGTAGCTCCGACCGACGCCGACCGGGTTCCCCCCCTCACTTACCAAGGCCCTCCGGCCTCACCAGGGGAACAGCCAGGGGTGCCATGTCTCGCCGGCAAAGGCGAGTCCATTTTGGCCCCTCGCCGATCCGGTGGTCCTCATCGACACTGTCCTCATCAAGCGGGCAACGATCGCGGCAACCGATGACCAGGGCCGAGCGGGACCAAGCAAGAAAAACCCTGCGCGAGTTCTACGAATTTCTGCGACAGAGGGAAAGGTAAGGGAGAAAAAATACGGTTGCGTAGCGCAAGGCGGGCAGTATGTTCGTTCTTCGTCGACGTATTGTAGCCATGCCATTAGAACACGGCGAAATAATTCGTCATTATCGTTTTTCTTCTCTCCTTTTTTACCATAAAAAGTTCGAGCTCAAGCGACGACTTCCTGTTCGGTTATTAGTTCGAAAGACGGCAACCGCACGACATTTACTCCGGGCAACAACATTTAAAAAACCATTCAAAAGCAAAAAAATCCCCAACTCTTTTTAAAAACAAAAAAAAACAAAATCAAAAATCCTTTAAAAAACAAAAAAATATAATATAATTTGAAACGAAAAGCAAAAAAGTGAAGTGAATTAAAAAATTTTAGATAAGCGAGACAGAAAACAGAAAGTGAAGTGAACTAAGAAATTTTTTTTTTAATAATAAGGAATAAAAGAACGAAAAACAGTGAATTAGAAAAAACCATCTTTGAAGAAGCAAACCAAAAAAAGTGAAATAAGACCACTCTCTGTCAATAAGAGAAAGGAAAAAATCCCGTCATAAAAAAAAACCGCCAAAAAAGCTTTATTCGCGCCGCGCAATCAACCAAAGCCCCAAATCACCATCTGCGAGTCCAGGGAAAACCAGGTACGTTCCTTTTACACTCTAAAGACCCAACGTGTTGATAATTCTTCGCCGAGACATCAATCCACCATGACAACAGTATATGAAGACCTGGAACAATTAATTATTCGAGAAACTAAGCCCATTGGCACAGTGAACTCACCTATCGATAGAACACCGCTCAGAAGCAACAATTACTTTTCCTTTCATATCCTCCTCTTTTCTGCAGTCAGCAGTGAAAAAAAAAATTCTATTGTTTTAAAATTTAAAAATCGATGCCTTCTATTCTCACTTTTTTTATTTAGTAAATCTTAACAAAATTTCCATACAAACAAACAAACCTTAATTTAGGGGCGTTCTTACCCATTAATGGTATGATAGATACCAACGGACCTCCTCTAAAAGACAATGGATACTTGTGCCAAATTTCAAGTAAATCGGTTAAACGGTTTCCGAGTTATAGCATTTCCAACAAGAAACAGAGTTTCATTTTTATATATAAGATAGTGGTTAACGGTTTTCAGTGGGTTGATTTTTATTCAATTAAATAATTATTAAATTCTTTACTTCAAACAATAATTTGTTGTTGCTAAAATATTAAATTTTTATGCTTAATATTTCTGGACAGCGAAACAGGACTTTTGACCTATAGTGCAATGGAGAGAGATTTGGTTAAGTGTCCATCTATGAACCCAATTAACGGCCAATATTTCAAGAATTTAAAACTAATTGGTTAACGCTTATGGCCCAATTACTATACTCGTTCCTTAACTTAGCTTAATTTTACTTTACCTTGATCTGTTCAATACATTTTGTATTGGACAAGTTATTGAAGACCTTACTTTACTTAACTATACAAAACCAGATTTTTGTTGCGTAGCCTACGCAAAATCTAATCATTCAGGTCAAATAAAAATTATGACAACTTAAAATCGGTTTCAGGATCTGTGCGATTTGATTTAGCTATTAGTTGTCAGGTGTTCTTTAATTTTGGGTAATCACTTTTATTTAATTTTAAATTTAAGTAAAGTTGGGTTAAGTTATATCATGAGCAACTGGGCCATTAGTAGAAAGGAATAAATGCGAAAAATATGTAAAATGTTGTTATTTTTTGAATTGGGCATAGTAAATTACTCACCGATGACCACGGGTGTGTTTTATAAGCTTCCTGAAAATGCAAAGAAAAACATTTTTTTAAATAATAAATACACAATTAGGGTTTTCACAGGGCGTGTCTTATCGTCGTATTGTCATATAGGGAAGTTGTTGCCATGGTTACCAGTACAAAATTTAAAAAAAAACAAGTAAGGGTGTTATAGTCAGGCGAGCCTGACAATAGAATACCCGACACATACACACATGTTCAAATATTTTTAATATCAAGAGGTGTTTAAGACCATAAGGGGCCCCATATACCGACTTTTGATAGATTTCTTTATGAAAACTGCCCCTTTGCCACGCCCACTTTTCCAATTTTTTTTTAACTATAATCAGAGGCTTAAATATACGCTCAAATTTTAAGTTTCATTTAAATATTTCAAAAAAGTCCGATTTAAAGGCAGTTTTGGGATTTTTGTGACAGACCCTAGTACTGGAGGTACCCTTAATAAAGAACCGATCAAGGAAATTTTTTTGGAGGATGTTTATTGTCACAAACGAAGCATAAGTGCCAAATTTCGTTCAAGTCCCATTTGAATTTCGGTTGTACGAGACATTTTTCGAAAACCGCCCTTCTGCCACGCCCACTTTTGCAATTTTTGGAAATAATACTACTGGCCTTTAAATATGATCAAATATCAAATTTCATCAAAATATCTTGAAGGACTTCGATTTTAGAGCAGTTTTTGTGATTTTCGTAACAGACCCTAGTACTGGAGGTATCCCTCAAAATGGTCCGATCGGGTCCATTCTCGAACTTGTTCTTACTCATGTCCCCGTGAGCACGCATACCAAATTTTGTCAAGATAGCTCAACTCCTTCGATAAGAAAACTGTATACACACAGACGGACAGACAGACGGACAGACAGACGGACAGACAGACGGACATGTCTAAATCGAATCTCCTGGTGACGCTGATCATTTCTATATACATTTTGTATAGTCTATCTCGACTGGTTCTGGGTGTTACACACAACCCAACAAACGCAATATACCCTCGACACAGAGTGTGTCGAGTATAATTATTACAATACGACTACATACGACGACACGATAGGCCTTGTGACACCCCTAAATATATATATCAAGAAAACTTTACTATAAGGATCGCAAGAAGCGGACGGACCAGAGTAGTAAAAAAAATACAGCAATTCTTTTATTCTTTTTTTTAATTTCAATAAAGCGAATTGAGTTCAATGAAATTAATTCTAGAATATTCTATTTTAACCAAACAAGGACAAAGCGAATTTAATTTAATTCGATAAGTGTTTCATAAAATCTATAACTGAAACTATGTATATTATTTCGTCATCTGTTAACGATGGCGAATTGTCAATCAAAAAACCCATTTTCGGATGGAATCGTAAATGCTTGAAATTAGTTTAATCAAAAAATCTTTTTTTGACAAAACGAAGTTTTTCGGGTGAGCTTGTAAAAATTACAAGCTGGTACCAAGGCTCGCTCCGTGAGCCTTCGCACCAGCATGAAGGTTGCGTGGAAATCATTCGCAAATACAGCAGTAGTTTGTTAGCCATTGTCAAGACTCGGACTTTGTTGACTATTTAAAATTTAAAGCTACCTTATGGGATAAAAAATGGTTGTTACCAACACGTTAAAAAAAGTTTAGCGAAGTTGAACTTCAAATCGCTTTTTAACTTCAATTTGCATTTTTTGCCCCTAACTGCCTCTCTCTGCCGTCTCTCTACCTCCCTGCCCGCTGTTTGCCTCTCTCTGCCAGTTTTGCCTCTCTCTGCCACTCTCTGCTTCTCTCTACCACTCTCTGACTCTCTCTGACACTCTCTTCATCTCTCTGCCTATCTCCGCCCTCTTTTTGCCTCTCCCTGCCCATCTATCTGCCTCTCTCTGCCTCTCTGCCTACTCTCTGCCCTCTCTCTGCCTCTCTCTACCATTCTCTCTGGCTCTCTCTGTCACTCTCTGTCACTCTCTGCCACTCTCTGCCACTCTCTGCCCTCTCTCTGATGAGTCACGAGTGGCGAAGTGACGAAACATGCCTATATCTGCCCCTAGGCGAGGGGTGCAAAAGCCGTTAATCTCGAAAAATTTCTGAAATCATAGAAATATATTTGGTACCGCAATCAAAAATAATCTTTTGATCTTTCTGCCAAGTACATTTGAATAACACCGGAGCACGAATGCAAACTAAAGCTAGTTATGGCTTAAGCCAAAGCTGGGGAAATTGGTTAACCGAAGGTTAAATTTTCCTAAATACCATTAGTTTTTTATAACTAGTGCGTATAATTCACAGAAGCTGTCAAAAAGGCTTCACCAATAAGTTGTTTGAATTTTCAAGCTCCTTAGCACCACAAAGGCACTGATGAGTCACGAGTGGCGGTCGTCGCTCGAAATCAAGGGGCAACAAGACGACGACGATCGCCGCTCGACGGCCAAGACGAAATAAATGCAATTATTCTGTAACCCGAGAGCGCAATAACAACCACACAGGCTAGGGGCAGCGAACGAACCGTCAATGTCAATGCCAACGGAAATCGAGCGTTCAAGGCCACTTATCGAAAGGGAAAGCAGGCTGACGAAAGACGAAAGAACACGGGCCGCCGAGTCAGCATGCGGGCCACACACACAAACCTGAATGACTCGGGGAATGAATAAAATACAACGCACTTATGCAATTGCCGAAAAACGCCGAAATGCAAAGCAGATGTTGACCAGTGAACGTTTGCGGGGATGAAAGTGCACGAGAATTAAATAGAAGGCAACGAGACTTACGCAATCGGCGAAGACACCGAAACGGATATGAGATCTCGACCAAGGGACGCTAGTGGAGAGGAGAGCGGGAGAAAAGAAGCAACGCTAGCAACTAACGATATTGCCGATGGAGCAATATTGAACTATAAAAGGAAAGTCGATCGACAAAAGAGGGCAGATCGAATTGGACTTGTTCACTTGCGACTTGCGACGCGCACCGAACACCAATAAGTTTAGAAGATCTCAACTTTGGCGCACCTACTTACGAGCCAGGACGACAAAGTGTGGATCTCAGTGCCAGCTAGGGAATTGGGGCAGTAAAGTAAGAGCTAGACCAGGATAAGTGAAAGTGTATAATTTTAAGAGACATTATTAAATAAAAGATTGAAAATTAATAGAAAGGACTTTTACTCTCTGTACGACAGAGGATTTTGGCGCTTACCCTTATTCCAGCAGACACAACATTTTATGGCGCAGCCGGTATACGACTAAGGATAGTCGGGAGGACACTACGATCCAGGAAAAAGGTACTGAAGTATAAAATAAATAAATTATAAAATTACAAACGAATTTTGGTCAAAATCGATATCGATTGCGGACACTGAATATTTTTTCGAAAAACCATTGAACAGGAACGAAGTTTCATTCTTTGGTGCCTGGGAGGAACGAAGTTTCCGAAAGGCATTTTTGACTAAAATAACGAAGTGTTCGAAATCATATCGATATTTCTGTCAGGTCCAATTGCAAGCGCAATTAGGGAGCGATAGAGTACCGAAGATTTAAATAATAAACAATTATATAGTGGAAAAAACTGCGGTTGATTACGGGCGCTAAAAGCTTTTTGTGGAAAAGCCATTGAACAGGAACGAACTTTCATTCATTGGTGCCTGGGAGGAACGAAGTTTCCGAAAGGCAATTTCTGCGAGAAGACATAAGTGTTCAGAATCATAGCAGTATCCCTGTCGAATCCAATTGCACGACAAACGCAATTTGGAGCGATAAAGTACACAAAATAATAAATAATTATATCAAATCAAACTATTTTATTTAATTAACGATATTATATTATTAACGACGGAAAACTGCAGAAACAGCACTACCCAGGAAAACATCAGACATAAAATATTATGGTAAGTCCAAGAAAATACTTTTAATAAAAATATTCCTCACAGGCTTCACATTAATAAAAATTTTGAATAAATTCCTTTTAAAATACTAATTAATCCATAAAGAGAATATTGGGTGTTTATGTTTGGGGAAAAAGCGGAATTTTCCGTAAGACAATTAATTTATGGAGAAAGAGTGCGAGGAACTTAAACAAAAGCTTAAGGAGTCTGAAGTGCATGCGACTACATTACAGGCGGAAGCTTGGGAATTAATAAGGGAAATAAATCCAAATAGAGAATTTTTGACCCTAATAGAAAACCAAGTCGCATTATCCCGATTCAATCAATTGGAAGAGGCAGTATTTCTAATAGAAAAGGCTAAAAGTTCGGCAGCCGTGTCAAACAGTGTCGCCGGTGAGAAAATACAGCAATTGGAAGAAAATGTGGTATATTTAAGAAAGAATTGCAAGGACTTAAGAGAAAGGATTGATAAGGAAACCTTACTAATAGAAGAATCAGAAGAGCAAAACGAATCGCTTAGAGAAGCTCTTCAAGCAGCAGTAGGTAAAGATATCTCAGAATCCATAGAAAAGGACAAATCGGCTCTTAAGGAAAAGGAAAAAGAAATTCAATTTCTTAAGGTGGAAGTTGGCAATTTGAGGAGAGAACTAAGAGCAGGTCATCGAGACAAGGATGCACATATAATGCAAAAGGATAATAAACATTAACACTACGAAGCCCCCTTGGATAGCATGGGGAACGGAAAATATAAAATTACAACATGGGGAAAATCAAAAAGAGAAATACCCATGGAGGAAATTGAGACGGAAATACGAGAAAAATTTAACATAGATATTGGTCAGGAGACCACTGCGAAATCGACCCAAAGATCGGGTAAAAGGGTAACATTTAAAAGCACAGTAGATGTAATTGTATGCCCTATATATGATGAAAAGATCAGGCAGGAGGGCATCAGATGCATCACATTATGGCTGATGGTCCTCGGCCTGGTAAGCCAGTGTTGGCTGAATACAAAAAAGCTTTTAAGAAAAGCAGATGAAAGAATTAAAACGTTTGGAAAACGGCAGGGGGGCATCAGATGCATCACATTATGGCTGGTGGCCCTCAGCCCGATAATCCAGTACTAGCGGAATACGAAAAAGCTTTTAGGAGAAGCATTCGAAGGAATCAAGCGAAGTCTGCAAGCAAACAGGTTCAACACCGAAATCAGACTATTGGATTCAAAGGGTAACAATACCGCCGTATCTGGGACACAAGCGGACAATGCTTACATAGAAATACTTTGTAGCCAGGCGATCTACGGCAGCATCACTCTACTGGTCGATTCAGGAGCAGACGCAAGTCTGGTAAAAAGAGAAGTACTGATGGAAGACGTACCAATAAATAAAAATGACACGAAATGCTTAAGAGGAGCATTTGGAGGTGATTCAACCACAATTGGATCGATAAAAATAAAGCACAACGCGATTCCGGCCTTGGATATGGTAATGCACGTGGTACCAAGGAATAGTAACTTGCCAGCAGACGGTCTCTTGGGAAGAGATATGCTCTGGAATAGGACTATCTTGGACACAATTGAAAAAAGGTTGACCTTTAAGGAAAGAGGCAACCTGGTGGCAACAGTGCCATTAAGAGAGAGAGGGGAAAGAATTTGTGTGGCAGAGACCATCAAAATTCCCCCTAGATCAACAGGAATAGCAAGGATAAGCACAGGACTACTCATGGAGGAAGTTGCGGTGCATAAAAAACAAACTTCCGAACAGGTATACATTGTAGAAAGTCTGACCACACCCGAAGATGGAATTGGGTTCGTGACAGTATTAAATGCCTCGGAGCAGGATACCGAAATAAAGGAAGGAACGGAAGTAAACTACTCATTATTGAGAGATTAAAATATTTTAAGCATTTCAGAGATAAATGCAGCCGAAGATAGCCAAGCGGATGATAGAACGAATCTGCTAATAAATTCCCTAAAATTATAGGAATATTTGAACGAGGAAGAAAGGCAGCCTATAATTACAATTTGCAAGGACTATGCGGATGTATTTCATCTAAAGGGCGAAAAAATGAGTTATACCAGCGTGCTTAAACACGAAATACCCACACAAGCGGGAAGGGCACCAATAAATATAAGACAATATCGCCTGCCGGAAGCGCATAAGGAAGAGATAACTTAACAGGTGCGAGAAATGTTGGACCAAGGCATAATTGCTCCAAGCAAATCGCCATGGAACGCACCAATTACCCTAGTCCCGCAGAAAACAGGACAAGACGGGAAGAAGAAATGGCGATTGGTGTTAAATTTCCGCCAATTAAACGAAATTACAGTAAAGCAGGTATTCCCGATACCAAGAATCGACGAGATCCTCGACCAACTAGGTTGCAGTCGATATTTTACGACTTTGGACCTGGCAAGCGGATACCACCAGGTCCTGGTAGATGAGCGCGCTAGAGGTAAAACAGCTTTTAGCACAGGCTTAAGCACTATGAATTCGTGCGGATGCCGTTTGGACTCTCAGGAGCGCCAGCGACTTTTCAGCGAATCATGAACAGTGTCTCACTGGTCTCCAAGGAGTCTGTTTCGTCTATTTGGACGATATAGTCATCTACGGGAGCAACTTAGAGCAACACGAACTTAGACTCAGAAAAGTGTTGCAAGCTTTACGGGAAAACAGGCTAAAAGTCCAGACGGATAAACGTCAATTTTTACGGAAGGAGGTGGTCTATTTGGGACACAAGTGTTCCGACCAAGGCGTCCGACCAGATCCCGGGAAGGTAGAATGCGTGGAAAAATTTCCAACTCCAAAAACCAAAAAAGAATTGCAGGCTTTCCTGGGATTAGCGAACTATTATAGAAAGTTCATACCAAGCGCAGCAGAATTGTTGCTGCCATTAACATCCTTACTGAAAAAAGATAATGAGTTTGTATGGACAAAGGAATGTGAAGAAGCGGTGGGAAAAATTAAAAATGCGATCACCAACCCACCACTGCTGAAGTACGCAGATTTTACAAAGCCCTTTTTGTTAACAACGGATGCAAGTAACGACGCGCTGGGAGCAATACTCTCACAAAGCGAGCCAGGCGATGACCAACCGAATACATTCGCAAGCCGAGCCCTAAGTGCAACGGAAAAACGGTACTCAACGATCGAAAAGGAGTTCCTGGCCATCGTATGGGCAACAAAAAGTTTTCGGTGCTACCTTCTGGGCCGACCTTTTAAGGTGTATACGGATCACAAACCCTTGAAAGGAATAGCAAATTTAAAGTACCAAATGTCCCGACTGGCAAGATTGATATATATATATATATATATACCGCTACAGTTCCGCTATATATAATTATGTATAATTATATATATATAGATATATAGATAGATATAAAGATATATATATATATATATATATATATATATATATATATATATATATATATATATATATATATATATATAATATAAAGATATATATATATATATATATATATATAATATATAATATAAAGAGATATATATAGAGATATATTATATATATATATAATATAAAAGATATAAAGAGATATATATATATATATATAATATATATATATATAGATATAATAGATATAAAGATATATATATATATATATATATATATATATATAGATATATAGATATAAAATATATATATATATATATATATATAGATATAAAGATATATATATATATATATATATATATAGATATAAAGATATATAGATATAAAGATATATATATATAATATATATATATAATATTTATATATATGTGAGAGAGGAAGAGAGGAGAAGCATTTAAGTTAGTCGCTCAGAGTAAGTTGTCAAGTGAAGTTGTTAAAAGTCGTGTGCGCACTCAATTAAGTTGTTATTTTACAGTTGTCGCAGTGCAGTTGATGCGGTCGTAAAGTGAAACAAATCAAAGACTTACAGTGGATTAAAACTAAACTATTTACTTAATCTAATTTCTAAAACCTACCTTGTGAATTCAATTAAAACTATGAACTATTAAAATCGAATTAAAACTTAAACTATTTAACTTTCATCTTACATTTGGGGGCTCAACCAATTTTAAATAAATAAGGTGATTAAAAAGAATAAGTTTAAAAATAAAAAGTTGTTCCTAAACATAATAAAAACTGCAATAAAATATTTCGAATTAAAAACCTGTGGCGAAAATCGAGAATTTTTCTTTAAAAAAAAAAAAACATATATATTAACACCGTTAATGAGTAAAGAATATTTTTTGCGGTCAAAATCAAGGTCAACGAATTCAGAGGAAAAGAATATCGAAGAAACCGGTTTTGCTGTGAGCATCGAAAAAGGTGATAAAGTAGACAGCCGAGAAACAGAAGAACAGTTAGAAGACACTGACGAAATCTTTGTCGATGCAAAAAGTGAACAAACAATAGAGAGAAAAAATACAAAGTGCAACGAAGGAAAAAGTGAGAACGAAAGAATGGCAGAAATAAATGAACTAATAAAGCTTCTTGCGCACAAGTTCAAAAAAGAAGAAGAACAACAGCAACCAACGCATGCAGCGATATCAACAGAGAACGTTGACAGCGTGATCGGAGATTTTGATGGACAGTCACCTAAACAAGTCGAGAGTTGGTTTGATAACTTCGAGAAATGTGCAGTGGCTCTCAATTGGAGCGAAGCGCAAAAATATGTGTTCGCGCGTAAGAAAATGACAAAGACAGCGAAATTATTATTGGACTCCGTCTTTGTATTCAATAATAACACCCTTAAAAATGCAGTCATAGCAGAATTCAAACGTGAATCAGTAAGTGCTGATGTACACAGGCAATTGCGCGAATGAAAAAAGAAAAAGTCGGAGACAATGCATGAGTATATGTTACATATGCGGCGTCTAGGAGCAATTGGTAAAGTTGACGATGAATCGATTTTTCGATACATTGTTGATGGAATAAACGAAAAGGCTGAAAATAAATTCTTTTTATACGCTGCCAAAAACTTCAACGATTTAAAAGCCTGGCTTGAAGTGTACGAAACTCAAGTAGAAAAAAGAGAAGCAAAATTTAACAAATTCCAAAACAACAATACTTCAGAAAACTCAAAAGAAAAGCGTGAGCATTGTTTTAATTGCGGATCCGTTGAGCACAGAAGGTATGAGTGTACAAAACAAACGAAATGCTTTGCATGTAACAATACAGGGCACATCTCGAAAAATTGCCCGAATAAGTTACAAAAACCAAGTGAAGTCAACGTGTTAAATATTTCGAAAAACCGCCAGAATATGCCAAAAACAATCAAAATACAAAGTGACTATGTTTGTTGCCTAGTAGACAGTGGAGCATAAATTTCTGTCATAGAACACACAATGGCAAAGAAACTTAATTGTATTCTAAATCAATGCAATGACACCCTGTCTGGCTATGGAAATAAAAAAAATTAATGCTATAGGCACAGTGCAAGCAGAAATAATAGTTGACGGTTTGGTATGTGACCATAACTTTTTGGTGATACCAGACAATTTATCGAAATATAAAGCGATCTTAGGGTTCGACTTCATTGGAAAATGCGAATATAGTTATGACGGAAGCGGTTATAAATTTTTGAAATTCCTCTCGACCAGTGAATATTCGATAAGTAATATTTCGATTGAGAGCAGAGAAGTTGAAGCGCCAATAAAATACAAAAAGTGCATTGAAGAATTAATCGAAAATTATTCACCAAATAGTGACATCACAAGTCCAATAACTATGAAAATTGTTTTGGCAGAAGACAAGATTGTTCGACACGTACCCAGAAGATTACCCTTACCAGAACAGAAAGTCATGAGTGATCAAATTGAAGAATGGTGGCAGAGAAAAATAATACGCCCATCAAGTTCTGAATATTGCAGCCGTGTAGTTATCGTAAATAAAAAAGATGGCAGCAAACGTTTATGCGTGGATTTTCGAGATTTAAATAAAATAGTCCAAAAAGATTGTTTTCCGGTTCCATTGATGGAAGAGGTCATTGAAACCTTAGAAGACGCACGCATATTCACAACGCTCGACTTAGAGAATGCATTTTTTCACGTACCGATCGAGGAAAATTCCAGAAAATACACTGCTTTCGTAACAAGAGATGGTGTATATGAATTTAACAGGGCACCATTCGGATTTTGTAATTCGCCTGCAGTGTTCTTACGATTCGTCAACCACATTTTCCGCAACCTAGTCAAAGAAAATGTTATGCAGATGTATATGGATGACGTCATAATTCATTCAAAAAATGAAGATGAAGGCATTGCTAAATTGAAAAAAGCCCTAAGTGTTGCTGAACAGTTTGGCCTAAACATAAAGTGGAAAAAATGTAAATTCCTACAAACTGAAGTTGTATATTTGGGCATGCTGATCAAAAACGGTTGCGTATCACCAGATCTAGAAAAGTGCATTGCAATAGAAAAATTCCCGACTCCCAAAAATGTGAAGCAGTTACAGCAGATGTTGGGTCTGTTTGGTTACTTTCGTAAGTTTGTTCAAAGATATGCTGTAATTACGAAACCGCTTACCAACCTCTTGAGAAAAGACGCAAAATTCATTATAGGATACGCAGAGATAGCAGCAATTCAGAAAATAAAAAGTATACTCACCAGTCAACCGATATTACGAATTAATAGCCCGTCAGCACCCATAGAACTACACACTGACGCATCTAAAGATGGCATGGGAGGCATTTTGTTTCAAATGTTCGACAAGAAACTGCACCCTATTTATTATTGGAGCAAAAAGAATACGCCCGAAGAGAGTAGATTACACAGTTTCTACCTGGAAGTAAAAGCTGCGTATTATGCTGTACGAAAATTTAGGCACTATTTATTGGGGCGAAATTTCAAGCTGGTTACGGATTGTCAAGCGTTTAGGAGTACAACAAATAAGAAAGATTTGCCACCGGCCGTAGCACGCTGGATATTATACATCAACGATTACACATGTACGATGGAACATCGAAAAGCGACCTCAATGAAGCATGTAGATGCATTAAGTAAAGCACCAGTAAGCATTATGACAATCAACGCAGAAATAAACGCCAGACTAAGACAAGCTCAAGGAAATGATGAACACTTTAAAGCTGTAAAGGAAATCCTAAAAACCGAAGAATATGAAGACTACGTCATCAAAAACGATATTTTGTTCAAAGAAAAGGATGGAATGCTACTGTTTGCAGTACCCCGTTCAATGGAGTACCAAATCATCAGAGAAGAACACGAAAAGGGACACTTTGCCGTAGAAAAGACGGTAAATGCGATAAAACAAAGATACTTTGTACCTCATTTACGACAGAAAGCTGAAAGAGTTATTAAAAATTGCATAAAGTGCATACTGTTTAACAAGAAAACAGGAAAACAAGAGGGAAAGTTACACATCATTAATAAAGGAGACGCGCCATTATTCACGATACATGTAGATCATCTAGGACCTCTAGATGCTACAACAAAACTGTATGAATATATTTTGCCGTGATCGATGGGTTCAGTAAATTTACATGGCTTTATCCTACAAAATCAACGCCATCAGAAGAAGCAATTAGTAAACTAAAAGAATGGACAAACATTTTCGGAGCGCCGCAGCGAATTATTAGTGATAAAGGCACTGCGTTCACATCAAATGCCTTCAAAGACTGGTGTACAGAGGAGGAAATAGAGCATGTATTGACGACCACTGGCGTGCCAAGAGGTAATGGGCAGGTTGAACGCCTCAATCGAATTGTTCTAAACGTCATATCGAAGATGTCAGCAGATCGAGCAGCGGCCTGGTACAAACATGTAAGTAAAGTGCAGAGAGTTATTAACAGCACCATCAGCAAGTCAACCAAGTACACACCGTTCGAAATCATGTTTGGCGTAAAAATGAAAACACCTATCGATTTTAACCTAAACGAAATAGTAGAAGCTGAAATGGAGGATATTTTCATGTCTGAACGCGATACTATTAGAGAAAATGCCAAAAAAGAAATCGAATCAGCTCAGCAAGAATACAAAAAACAGTTTAACAAGCGTCGAAAGCTTGTAAGGGAAATGATATCAAGTGATCCCAATAAAAGGATATTGATTCCTTGATCCTTTATTAGGATTCTTGATTCCTTATTACGAAGGATAAGATCCCTTTCAAGAATTCAGCTCAATATATAAAATAAATATTTAAACTGAATTTATATCGAATCTATTTTTTATTTTTAACAAATCAACAATAAAGAAAATTAAATTTTTAGAAAGCAAAGTAATCATGATTAAACTAAAAATATTATTAATACGATATAAAAAATGTAAGCTATTGAAATTGTTGTGACTTCTCACACTACCCCCTTTGCAGTGCGAAACGTACGGTATGATTTTCGTTTATGTGTGGTTCGCACGATACTTCTATGTATGCCGGTTTGATACGATCCACAGATACGGTGTCTTCGAGTGCTCCTTTTTTTATGATAAAGTATTTGGCACTTCGTTTCACTACAGTATATGGGCCAGAATATTTTGGTTGTAAGGGTTTTTGTGTGTGGTCATTTCGGAGCCATATATGTGAGCTCGTGCTCAAGTCCTTATTAATGAAAGGCGTAGTATTAGAATAATGAGAGGGTGAAATGGGCTGGAAGGTAGAAATTGTATATCGTAGATTAGTTAAAAATTCCGCTGTTGATCTTGACGTGTTTTTTGAATGGAAAAATTCTCCTGGTAGATGAAGTGGTTCGCCGTAGACAATTTCTGCACTAGATGTGTTAAGATCGTGTTTAAATGCAGCACGAAGTCCTAGTAACACAGTTGACAGTGATTGAGTCCATGGTATGCTTTTATGACAGGACAAAGCAGTTTTAAGTGTCCGATTGAACCTTTCGATTAATCCGTTTGCTTGCGGGTGGTAAGCTGTGGTGTGTTTCATATTTGATCCAATAAGAGCTGTTAAATCGTGAAACATTGCAGATGTGAACTGCGCTCCTCTGTCCGTGTAAATGTTGTCCGGACATCCGAATCTTGATATCCAACCATCGTAGAACTTTCTGGAGACTGTTGAAGATGTGATGTTTTCCATTGGGATTGCCTCAGGCCATCTAGTAAAACGATCGATAATTGTGAGAATATAGCGAAATCCTTCAGATTGCGGTAAGGGTCCTATAATATCGATGTGTACGTCAGCGAACCTGCGTGAAGGGAGTTGAAACTTTCCGATCACAGATTTTGTGTGTCGTGTTGTTTTAGCCGATTGACAATTCAAGCAAGTTTTTGTCCATTGAGCGATGTCACGATTCATTGCAGGCCATACAAAGCGCTCTGAAATGAGTTTTTGAGTAACTTTATGACTTGGGTGTGACATATTATGGATTTGGTCGAAAACTATCCGTCGTAGTGCTGGTGGAATAAAGGGACGAACTTTGCTTGTTGAGACGTCACAATATATGGGGTTTTGTGAATTGGCTATTTGCATTGGCTTCAGAGTAAGATTCGAGTTCGATTTCATTAATATCTTCAATTCGTCATCTTCTTCTTGTTGTTTGGATAGTTGCTGATAATTAAAAGAAGATATCTCTGTTATTCTTGACAGTGCATCAGCTACAACATTATCATGGCCAGATATATGTCGAATGTCAGTGGTAAACTGACTTATGTAATCGAGATATCGGAAACGTCTTTGAGTTAATTTTTCGGATTTTTGCTTGAATGCAAAACAAAGTGGTTTGTGATCCGTAAATAGAGTGAATGATCGTCCTTCTAGCATGTAGCTGAAATGTTGTATAGCCATATATGCTGCTAGTAATTCGCGATCATATGTGCTATATTTTGATTGTGCTGGACTTAATTTTTTTGAAAAAAATGCTAAAGGTTGCCAGGATTGGTCGACTAACTGTTCAACAACACCGCCTATTGCTAAATCAGAAGCATCTACTTTAAGAGCGATTGTTGTTTGTGCAACTGGATGAGAGAGTAGTGTAGCTTGTGAAAGTTGTGATTTGATTTTTTCGAACGCTTTTTCAGATTTCTCGGTCCAGACGATAGGACGCTTGTCTTTTTTCTTTGCACCTTGAAGGTATGCATTCAGAGGTGCTTGAATTTCAGCAGCAATTGGCAGGAATCTTCTGTAAAAGTTCATCATAGCCAAAAATTGACGCATTTCTGAGACGGTTGTTGGTTTAGGGAACTTGATAATTCTTTCAACTTTCGTATCCATTGGCAAAAGTCCTTGAGTGGTGATTTTGTAACTTAGAAAATTTACTTCAGGAAGACCAAACTTACATTTCTCTTGATTGAGAACTATTCCATACTCGTTAAAACGGTGAAAAATGATACGTAGGTGGTTAACATGTTCTTCTGGATTTTTAGACGCGATTAAAACATCGTCTAAATAACAAAAAACAAAATCTAATCCACGTAGCACCGTATCCATGAGACGTTGGAAAGTCTGTGCTGCGTTTCTTAAACCGAATGGCATTTTAAGATATTCGTAAAGACCAAATGGTGTGATGATAGCAGTTTTGCTTATGTCATCAGAAAACACATCGACCTGATGATACGCTCGTACCAAATCCAGAGTAGAAAATATCGTGCATCCATGCAGATTGATATTGCAGTCTGTCAAAAAAGGAATGTTATACCGATCTGGGGAAGTTTGACTATTTAGATGTCTATAGTCTCCGCAGCATCTCCAAGATCCATCCTTTTTGGGAACTAAATGTAGTGCGCTTGCCCATTGAGATTTTGAGGGTCGAATAATGCCAAGCTCCATTAAATTCTCAAACTCTTTTTTTGCGGCTTGTAACCTGTTAGTGTCCAGCCTTCGACATCTTGCGTGGCAGGGAGGTCCGGAGGTTTCAATATGATGATATATGGTGTGTTGAGGAAGCCGTTTCAACGCATTGGACATCGTACAAATATCTGGGATAATAATTTGGTATAAGGTGATTCGTCCATAAGGATTGCAGTAATTCGAAAGGACGGTTGCTTGTCGCCGTATGCCTGCGTCTTGATGAGTGTCTTGCCATCGACAATTTCCTGCTTTTTTAAATCCGGTAATAGATGAAAATGTGTAAGGAATCGGATCCAATTATTGCCTTGGTAACATCAGCTACTACAAAACTCCATTTGAAATTACGACGAAGACCAAAATCGATAGAGAGCGTAATGGTACCGAAAGTTTGTATTTGTGTACCGTTGGCCGCATATAGGCTTATTGGAAAATCATTGTTGCAGATGAAGACAGGTTTTTTGATAAAGGATTTGGGCACAACTGACAAGTCCGCACCAGTGTCGATGAGAAAGTGTTGCTTTGAGTTACGATCACGAATGAAAAGGCGGCTGAAATTGATTGTGGAACATTCGGATGCCGCGTGGTCCGAATCACTGTTTAGTTTTTTGAAAATGAACATGGTTTGATGCACTTCAAGGCTTTCTCCTTGAAGTTGTTGTGATACCAACACCAGCCTTTAGTTTTTGATCGGCTGTTTGAACGACGTCGTTGACGATTTACCGATTGGTTTGGAGAATCTGTTCGAGATTGACGATATTCTGCACGAGATCTTGTTGAGCATTCGTCAAACCGTTTTTCTAGTGCTTCAACTTTAGCTAAGAGGCTAGATGTAGTAGAGTCACTCGAGATTACAGAAATTGATGGACCAATATATTCCAGAATTTTGTCTGCTGGTTCTGCAATGTCGTCCAGTGTTCCTTTGTTGCCGACCAAAATGGCGCGTACGTTCTCAGGCATTTGATCCATAAATAGCGCTTTTAAGATGGATTCGCTTACGTGACTACCACCAGAGTTGCGCATGAATTGGAGGTAGTGCGTAGGTTTCTGGTTTCCAATTGCGTTACCTGTGAGTAACCTCTTTAATTTCTTTTCGTCGGATTCGGCAAATGTGTTGATAAGCTTTCTTTTTAAAGCTTCATATTTACAGCCATCTGCTGGTTGAGATAGGACGATGTCGCTTACAAATTCCAAAGTACCCATGTCTAAATTGCATAGTATGTGGTCAAATTTCGTGTCACCGCGTGTTATTCTGTTTACTCTGAAAAGAGTCTCAACTTGGACAAACCATAGGATGGGGTTTCCTTTCCAAAATGGTGGAATCTTTAATGCTGTTATCGTAGCAGCTTTTTGAAGATTTGAAAATCGATTCATTGTAGCCGTTGGCATCGAATCGTTTGCGTCTGGTTCTCGAACTGGCGAATTTTCGACTGGCATACTGTGTCCTATATGTATCCTTGATGTTCGGGATTTGATCCTAAGCGTTCGATGTTCGGGACTTGATCCGGAGCGTTCGATGTTCGGGGTCACCAATGTAAGGGAAATGATATCAAGTGATCCCAATAAAAGGATGTTGATTCCTTGATCCTTTATTAGGATTCTTGATTCCTTATTACGAAGGATAAGATCCTTTTCAAGAATTCAGCTCAATATATAAAATAAATATTCAAACTGAATTTATATCGAATCTATTTTTTATTTTTAACAAATCAACAATAAAGAAAAGTAAATTTTTAGAAAGCAAAGTAATCATGATTAAACTAAAAATATTATTAATACGATATAAAAAATGTAAGCTATTGAAATTGTTGTGACTTCTCACAAGCTCAAAAAGGACTACGAAGTCGGAAGTTTGGTGGCCATTAAACGATCACAATTCATCACCGGGAAAAAATTGGCTAACGAATATTTGGGTCCTTATAAAGTGACAAAAGTTAAAGGAAACGGTCGCTATGATGTAGAAAAAACGACAAATTTTGAAGGTCCTAACATGACGTCAACAAGTTGTGACCTGATGAAACCCTGGAGACAAGATGACATCGATCTGTCCGAGACGGAAGATGACGTGTCGAATGGCCGAGTGTGAGAGAGGAAGAGAGGAGAAGCATTCAAGTTAGTCGCTCGGAGTAAGTTGTCAAGTGAAGTTGTTGAAAGTCGTGTGCGCACTCAATTAAGTTGTTCTTTTACAGTTGTCGCAATGCAGTTGATGCGGTCGTAAAGTGAAACAAATCAAAGACTTACAGTGGATTAAAACTAAACTATTTACTTAATCTAATTTCTAAAACCTACCTTGTGAATTCAATTAAAACTATGAACTATTAAAATCGAATTAAAACTTAAACTATCTAACTTTCATCTTACATATTAGGTGTAGTAAAAAGAAATCCATTATTTTTGCATTAAATTGAGGGCTTTATTTAAGATAGTTAGAATGACCCGATTTAGGTCAAATATGCGCCGTTTTGTTCGATAACTTGTTGCCATTTTAAAGGTAATTTCATTATGCCTCTCTCATAGAAGCCCTCGTTCCTATTAGCAAAAAATTGAGACAGTCGAATTTCAGAAGCCTCTCTTGAAGCGAATGTTTCACCAGCAAAATTGTTCGCCATGGACAGGAACAGGTGGTAATCACTTGGTGTCAGGTCCGGACTATAAGGTGGATGCAGAAGAACCTCCCAACCAAACTCCCGGAGCTTCTGGCGAGTCACTATCGATGTGTGTGGCCTGGCGTTGTCCTGATGGAACACAATTCCTCTCCTATTGGCCAAAGCTGGCCGCTTATGGGCGATTGCTTCCTTCAGACGGTCCAATTGTTGACAGTAGAGTTCCGAGTTAAGAGTTTTGCCGTATGGGAGCAGCTCATAGTAGATAATTCCCTGCCAATCCCACCAAACACACAGCAAAACCTTCCTGGCCGTCAATCCTGGCTTGGCCACCGTTTCCGCCGGTTCACCGTGTTTTGACCACGACCGTTTTCGCTTGACGTTGTCGTAAGTGACCCACTTTTGATCACCAGTCACCAACCGCTTCAGAAATGGGTAGATTTTGTTGCGGTTCAGCAGCGATTCGCAGATGGAAATTCGGTCTATGAGGTTTTTTTGCGTTAACTCGTGTGGCACCCATACATCGAGCTTCTTTGTGTATCCAGCCTTATTGAAATGGTTCCAAACGGTTTTTTGTGCAATCTTTAGCTCTTTTGCAATCGAAACAGTGCTAACATGACGGTCGGACTCGATAATTTCCATGATTTTATCGACATTTTCGACAATTGGCCTTCCAGTGCGTGGTGCATCCTTGACATCGAAGTTACCGGAACGGAATCGACGGAACCAAAATTGCGCATGATTGGCTGTTACAGTATCAGGTCCATAAACGCTATTCACATTTTCAGCCGCCTGGCTTGCGTTTTCTCCCTTATCGAAGAAAAACTGTAAAATGTAGCGAATTTTCTCTTTGCTGATGTCCATCTTTGAAAAGATCTCAAACAAAACTGAATCAATCAATCAAAAAAGTGTCAAAAAAGCTTTTTTAGTAGGAACTGTCATCTTTCTAATGCCCCCTAGCGGAACACGATCGGACTTATACAACGCGAGATGCAGATAAATAACGCCATCGTTTGGAAAAATAATGGATTTCTTTTTACTACACCTAATATATATATATATATATAGATAGAAGTTAACGTTAGCATTACTGAAAGCATAAAAAAAACAAATACCGAAAGAAGCAAATTTTCTCACGCTCGATTTCTTACTTTTGCATATGCAAGCTTTGTCCGAAATATTTGGCTTGACCAAAAAAGAAAAAATATCGAATGCCATGCACGAGCGTCCGGCCTCAATAGAAAGTGCAGAATGAGCATTGCGAAATTGGTTGTCACGTTGCAGGTGGAAAGCATAACGATAAGTTAAGAATTAGTTTAAGTTGATTTTTGTACGGACTGTTAAGCAAAACGGATCGTAGATCCGTTTAGTATTTTAAAAAAACTAAAAAGTTGCTCGAGTTTTAATTGGCGCCCAAAAGTGTGGGATACTGTGTTCGAATTCGGGTTGTTAAGGTAAAATTGGACTAAGCCGAAAAATAAATATAATTAGAGTCTTAAAGGACAAACGGTTTAAGTAATCAGTGAAAGCAAATTCCCGAAAATCGGTTACGGAATCGATTCGCATTAGTTACTAGTTACTAGTTACTAGTTACTAGTTACTAATTATTAGTTATTAGTTATTAGTTATTAGTTATTAATTATTAGTTATTAGTTGTTATTAGTTATTAGTTATTAGTTATTAGTTATTAGTTATTAGTTATTAGTTATTAGTTATTAGTTATTAGTTATTAGTTATTAGTTATTAGTTATTAGTTATTAGTTATTATTGTTATTAGTTATTAGTTATTAGTTATTAGTTATTAGTTATTAGTTATTAGTTATTAGTTATTAGTTATTAGTTATTAGTTATTAGTTATTAGTTATTAGTTATTAGTTATTAGTTATTAGTTATTAGTTATAAGTTATAAGTTATAAGTTATAAGTTATAAGTTATTAAGTTATTAGTTATTAGTTATTAGTTATTAGTTATTAGTTATTAGTTATTAGTTATTAGTTATTAGTTATTAGTTATTAGTTATTAGTTATTAGTTATTAGTTATTATTAGTTATTAGTTATTAGTTATTAGTTATTAGTTATTAGTTATTAGTTATTAGTTATTAGTTATTAGTTATTAGTTATTAGTTATCGCTTATTTGGAACCCTTATCATGATTCTTCGTGTAAGAAAACCGAAAGAGTTCAGAAAACCTTCACAAAACTAGCATTACGGAAATTGAGATGGCCTAATGGGCTTCCAATGTATATGGCTAGACGTAAACTGCTTGGCCTACAATCTTTAGAAGATAGACGAATCTATTTTTCAATAATATTTGTCTACAATATACTGAAAAGTAATATACTTTGTGAAGAGCTTTGTGATAAGTTTACATATTATATTCCTCCACGTCCTTTGAGAAATCCTCGCTTACTTGTTGATACCGTTCATAGAACATATGCGTATAATGAGCCGCTCAAAAGATGTGCTCGTTTATGCAATCACTATTCGCAATTCATAGACTTCAATGTTAACCTTTATAGATTTAAGCTAAACCTTTTTGCAATTTTTAATTGAAATTGTGTATCAGTCTGTAAGAAACTATTCTGTAGACTGAAATAAATAAACAAATAAATAAATAAATAAATTCACTTACGAAAAATATTATTTCAATTCCATTTCCATATTAAAATGTTCTATATTGTGCAACTTGAAAATAAAGGTGTTCTATATTGAAATAAGAAATTCCTGCACAACTAGACTTTCATCAACGTTTCTTAATGCATCAACATGGTTTTCATTGATATTAAGTTGTTTTTTCTCTGGGTGTAAGTTTTCATAGTTTTTTCATTCTTTAAAATCGCGATAATACTTAAACTAAGCCTCGCCCCCAAAATCTGACTGCAGATACGTAATCACGAGGCTATTTTACGTATGCATACTTTAATTCATCCAAATCCCAGAAAAGCTCGTAAAGTATAGTTATGCCGCGCTTTTTCTTGAAACAGCATTTTTCGACTTAAGATGTTCTGATAGATAATATAAAAAAATTTTCTAACGGTGAGCACGCCCGCTCATATATGAGAAAATCCCAACAGCAATGGGTTTCCAACATATCAAACATAAGCACAAGAACATAACAAGAGATGTCAACCAATACCAGGCTGCTTTAAGAAGACAGATCAGGCTTAAGAACAGTATCACTTTTCTTATAAAATGTAGACAGAACAATTTTATTCCGAACTTCATAGACCTTAAAAACTTATCAAATATGTGTGCAGATAAATCGGAATTACAAAGTTAACAGTGATGCAAAGAACTTTATAGAAACCACAAAACGCACACTTCTAAACTTGGTCATTAAACAAAATCATTTTTTGCTCCAACACAAGAACAAGACTATAGAAAAAATTAAAAACCGCATAACACAACATCTAACATCGGAAGAGACTGAACAACTGAGGAATAGTGACAGGATATGTGACGAACATTTTGATAACAGAATTAAGCAAATTCATAAAAAGAAATTCCAGCAGCTGGAAATCAAGAACTCCAAGCACCTAACAGTGCAATACAATGAAACCTGGTTTTCTAATCAAACAACAACAGAAATACCTAACAATGTAAATTTATTGCTCTCTTTTGGACCAAAATTCGCTCTCCCGTATCAACAACATGATCTACCAATTTTTCAGCTGATAGCAGACAGCGAGGATTGCATACAGACAATAAAGAAAACAGATGAACGAGAAATCGCGAGAATGAGACTCACTGTAATATTGGACAACGAAATGAACAAACGACAGTGGAACAAACTTGACAAATTTCTTATAAATGCAGCTTATGACGCCAAAAGATTTTTAAAAAAGAATAAGCATATACTCATTTTGTCAGCGGCTAAAGGGAACGTAACAGTAGTAATGGAGGAAACGGATTACGATAGGAAAATGCGAGGGATTGTGAATGATATTATGACATACAGAAGAATCAACAAGGACCCTACAACGTCGTTACAAAAGAAGACCAATGAAATTATAGACCGTTTGAGAAAGTGCAAGGTAGTAGACGAGAAAGAAACCCTTAGATTGAAGATAAGCGCTCCCGTGGCTCCAAGGATTAATGGATTGCCGAAAATTTACAAAGCAGATATTTCACTACGTCCTGTTTGCTCTACAATGGGTTCACCGGCATATAAATTATGCAAGTTCCTGTCCCAGACATTGCGGATTTATACCAAGGACTCTATATATAATGTGAAGGACTCCATTGACTTCAAAGAGAAACTCAACACTTGCATTGAACCTGACGAAATTATGACTTCCTCTGACGTAATATCTCTCTTTCCGAGTATTCCGGTAACACACGCACTGACAATAATTGGGGATAAATGGGACCAGGTGATGACAACAACGAGCTGGACGAAACAATTATTTATGCAAGCATTGACATTTTGTGTTAAAGATAACCGGTATTTTAAATACAAGAACAAGACGTATATACAAGAAAAAGGACTACCTATGGGATCTCCGGCATCACCAATAATCGCAGACATCGTCATGGAAGAATTACTGGACAAATGTATTGACCAAATGGAGGATAAACCGAAATGTGTAACGAAATATGTAGACGATATCTTTATGATTATAAAAAGTAACCAAGTTGACGGGGTGTTTGAGTTATTAAATTCATACCATAAGAATCTCAAATTTACGACGGAAAAAGAAAACAACATTGAACTAGCTTATCTGGACACGAAATTAATAAGGATAAATAATAGGATACATATGGACCGGTACCAAAAACCAACGGCCTCTGGACGCTTAACAAATTATTTCTCAAAACATCCGAAGAATATGATTATTAACACGGCATATAACTTTGTAAGAAGAGTCTTGACGATCAGCGATCCATTATACCATAAATAGAACATTGCGACAATTAAGGATATACTCACAGCCAATAGCTTTCCAAGACATGTCTCGAATAAATTAATAAATAAATATACAAAAAATAGGAAGAAGACAAAGGATAATCCTGAAGAACAAAAACCGTCCTTCTCAATGACTTATATCCCGAAAATAACTGAAAGGTTGCACAGAATAAATTATTATGACCATAGGAGAGCTAATATTGCATACAAAATTAGCAACACTCTACGAAGGTTTTTCAGCAATAAAAAGAGCAAAATTGACAAAGAAGACAGAAACAATAGGATATACCCGATAAAATGTAAGGGCAATAATGACGAACCGTGTGGTAAACTATACATTGGAATAACAGAAAATGCGCTAAAAACTAGATTAAGCGGCCATAGATCCAACTTGAGGACCCGGAACAGAGGATTGACTAATAAAACAGCACTCTCATCCCACTGTATTGAAAAAATGCACTCTCCCGATTTGGACAATGTTCGCATACTACAGACAGAACATACATACAAAAAACGGCTAACATTGGAGATGCTGCACATTATTGATGTATCACCGCAGAGCAGAATCAACTACAAAGCGGACATAGAGAACGTCGCACATACATACAGACATATGATATTCCAAAAGAGAGCTATAAAAACGAAGCACAAGAGAAAGAGTCGGTCCAGGTTCAACAGATGATTAGAAAGAGAGTTGTCATTAGTAATTGTTTTTTAAATTGTTGGTGTCATGTTTTAAATTTTTGGTGATTTGTTAATGTAAGTTCTCTGGTACGGAAAAAGGAAGGAATTATGGTGGTGATATTCGTCTAAATATGTTCAATTGTTATATGTAATTTTAGAGTCCCTGAAGATGCTTTTCGACGAAAGGCAAAATATTGGACATATAGAATTTAATTAAAAATTAATAACCTTTTTTACTACCTCTTTGTTTTTTGCCTTCTCGAAAGCCAGCTCTCTCCTTAAATGCTCCGTTTTTTTTTTTTTCTTCGTCCAGCTCCAGGTAGGCTTTTTCTAACATTTTATCATAGAAACATTCGGAGTACTGCAATTGCTTCACCGCGTTTGCCAGATTTCTTTTGAGCTCATTTATTTTTTGTTGCAGCAGACCGACAGCATCCTCTTGTTCCCATTCCGTTTTTTTTCTGCAATAGAAGGTGCAAACATTATTCAAAAATAAAATTGCCAAATTTTGGGACAAATGCTCCAATCTAAACCTTTCATTTAATGTCAACAAAACCAAGCTTCTCCAAACCTTTAGGAGACACATCCCTATCAATTCACTTAAATCCAACAGAGCTGTAAATGAATCAATCATTTCAAGATTGATTCAAGAATCAATCACAGCCTGATTAGAAAAAAAAGATTTAATTCATTTTACTTGAAAATCATGAAGATTTAAATCTGATTTAATTCTTTGATGATTGCCTCAAGATGATTTATAAATCACTTTGCTGCAATCAATTGATTTATATTTTGAATTCTCAATCATTTGATTTAAATCAAAAAGGATTTAAATCATTTGATTTAATTCAAAATGATTTCAATCATTTGATTTAAATCCAAAAAGATTTAAATCATTTGATTTAAATCAGAAAGATTTCAATCATTTGATTTAAATCCAAAAAAATTTAAATCATTTTTGAATGAAATCAGAAAGATTTCAATCATTTGATTTAAATACAAAAAAATTTAAATCAGTGTTGATTTAATTCAAAAACAAGTAAGAAAGCTAAAGTCGGTCAAGCCCGACTTTGAAATACCCAGCGTCCCAACATTATGAGCGCACTATGTTTTGCTTCTCTATTTGTGGGCGTGGCAGTGGGTGGGCCACATAAAATATTTTCCTACACCTTTCATTCCCCTTGATGAACCTATGTTGCGAATTTGAAGCTTCTACGCCTTTTACTTCGGAAGTTACGAAAATTCTTCATTTATGGGCGTGGCAGTGGGCGGGCCACATAAATTTTTTCCCTACACCTTTCATTCGCCTTGGTGAACCTATGTTGCGAATTTGAAGCTTCTACGCCTTTTACTTCGGAAGTAACGAAAAACTTTTATTTGTAGGCGTGGCAGTGGGCGGGCCACATAAAATTTTTTCCTACACCTTTCATTCGCCTTGGTGAACCTATGTTGCGAATTTGAAGCTTCTACGCCTTTTACTTCGGAAGTTACGAAAATTCTCTATTTGTGGGCGTGGCAGTGGGCGGGATACACAAATTTTTGTTCCTACACCTTTCATTTGCCTTGATCAACCTATGCTGCGAATTTGAAGCTTCTACGCCTTTTACTTCACAAGTTACGATAAGCCCTTATTTTTGGGCTTATTTGTGGGCGTGGCTCGAGGAGGGCGGCGTCCATTTTTTGCCAGGAAATGTCCCCTTTCGTAGCTTACCAGCACACCAAATATCAATAAAATGTGTTGAGTGGTTCGCAAGTTACAAGCATTTTACTGAAAACTTAATAAATTAATTTGTGGGCGTGGCAGTGGGCGGATGTCTCCCATTTTTACTTAGGATCATACTCGGACCCCGATATACATGTGTGCCAAATTTTGACTTGATTAGTCCAGCCGTTTCGGAGGAGATCTGACCACGGACGGACGGACAGACGGACATGTCTAAATCGATTCAGTTTTTGATCCTGATCATTTCTATATATATTTTTCTATATCTCCGGAGCTTAATTCTCCCTGTTACAAGATTTGCACAAAACTAATATACCCCGCTTACGCTGGGTATAATGATTTAAATCACTCTATGTAAATCAAACAAGTGAGACTGATGTGGTCAGGTAAGCCCGACACTACAAACCCGAATTAGTGCACTTCATATTTCACTAAAACTATCTGTTTAGTGGTTATGCACTTTTTATATCTACTACCACATCAGTCTCACTTGTTTGATTTACATAGAGTGATTTAAATCATTTTTGAATTAAATCAACACTGATTTAAATTTTTTTGTATTTAAATCAAATGAATTCTTTCTGATTTCATTCAAAATTGATTTAAATTTTTTTGGATTTAAATCAAATGATTGAAATCTTTCTGATTTAAATCAAATGATTTAAATCTTTTTGGATTTAAATCACTTGATTGAAATCATTTTGAATTAAATCAAATGATTTAAATCCTTTTTGATTAAAATCAAATGATTGACAATTCAAAATATAAATCAATTGATTGCAGCAAAGTGATTTATAAATCATCTTAAGGCAATCATCAAAGAATTAAATCAGATTTAAATCTTCATGATTTTCGATTAAAATGATTGCAATCAAAAGATAAATAAATCAAAATGATTTAAATCCGAAATGATTTAAATTTTTTACAGCTCTGACATCCAATAATCAATTCATTCCACAAGCCACGTCAATTAAATTTCTAGGCAGAATCATTAGCTCCTCACTGTCAGTGACAGAGCATTATGAAATGATTGCTGCAAAGTCCGCTAACGCAGAAATTTTCAAGTTCCTAAAGCCGATTGCGTCAGGCTTTCATCCGTCTGTTGCTTTTAACTTTTATAAATCGCTTGCTCGATCCAAAATTGAATATTGCCGAACCTCTGCGTCAATGCGCAGAGTCAAAGCTGCCAATAAAAGAATTTCATCCCTACAAAACTCTTTTACGAAGATCTTTTGGTCTTTCCCCTAGAATTCACAGTTTTCTCCTATATGCAATTGCTAATGAACTTCCTCCGCTTGAGAGGTCACAACTTCTCACAGCTAGGGAGATCATTAAAATCAAGTTTCATAACCAAACTCTTTTCAATCCATAGTCGATTATCCATCGGTTAATTCCAGTTATGGTGATATTTATACTTTCTTTAAAAATATTTTTGGCAGTATTAACAATGACATCGAATCCACTAGAAGTCCATGTATTAGTGTTGGTCTAAAACCATTTTGTGGTAAAAAGCCAAAAGCTAATAACCAACTTATCAAATCTGAATACACTCAAAAACTTCATTTTCTCCTCGATAATGGGTTCAAATGTTTTTCGACTGACGCCTCAATCGGTGACAGCTCATCTGGATGTGCTGTACTACACATTGAAAGAGACATAGCATACAAATTTAAAATTACATCACAAGTATCGTCATCACTCGGAGAAATCTATGCATTACTATTGGCGACTCGTGTGGCCAAAGAGCAAGGGTTCAATAAAATTGTCATTTTCACTGATAGTTTAGTAGCATGTCAACTATTAAAAAAACCGTCGACTACCAAGTTCTGTGTAGCACGAATCCACAGAAGTATTGCGGAAGCCAATTTCACTGACATAAGATTCATATGGACACCGAGCCATATTGGTATTGGGTTTAATGAAAAAGCAGATTGTCTAGCTAGGCAATCTGCTATTAATGTAGTTAGGTTTAATCATGAACTGTCTGACTGAAGCTTTTAGCCAAATGAAATTTATAATTCAAGAATAGTGGTTTAGTAAAAAATTGAACTAGAATCAAACACAAATTCAATTTTTCACCAAGTTTTCCATGTCAGAAAGAAAAAAGCACTTTCATGAATAAAAATTCAAGACTATTAATAGAATTATCGTTAGCCAAACGTATGACAATGTATTTTTGTTCAGTATTAATGCTAGATCAACCGATTCCTGCTCAGCGTGTGGTGCAATGGACACTTATTTTCTACATCTTAGGTAAATTTTCCTTTCAATAATAGAAAAAATACGAGCTTAACCGCATGAGGCATCCACGATTTGGCGGATACGGCCATATTTCGTCACTTCGTGACTGAGTAAGTCCATTGTAACCGACGTGACCAAATTAGGCAGTTTTAGCGTTTTAATTCAAAAACTAAGAACAGCACATTGAAAAAACTTTGTTTTTGTCAAAACTTATTTTATGCGGAAATTAGTGCAATCTTATTCTTGCCGGAAAAGTTTTTTTTTTAAGTTTAGAAACACTACAAAGGAGTGTAACCTACGTGACGTTAGAAATAGGTAATTTAAAAAATTTTTTACTTAAAACTATATTCAGTAAAATTTTTCAGTAAATTGTGTTATATTATAATTTATGTGTCGGTTTTATTAAAAGTATTGTCGATTTCATTATGTGTCAACTTAAAAAAAAAATATTTTCTTTTTATAAAAAAAAAACTTGGAAAATGTAACCGATGTGACATATGTGTGTAACCGATGTGACGTAGTATTAAAAAACTAACATGTTGAAAGAAAAATAAAACTTTTCATTTAATTGTTTATGTTTTAACACCAAAATAAACAAAACTTAAAGAATCCTTCGACTGAAAAAATAAATTTAAAACTTATAATCACTCGTCTGTACTATAAACTTGTGCATATTTCAAACGTGGGTTTTTTAAACAATATTTTGTTAAATTTGATGCATTTGTATAGCCCATATATACACAGAACGAGCCATCATTTATGAAATAATGCATTTTTGGAATATTTTTTATAGATTTCACGTTTTCCCACCTATTGCTTAAAAATAAAAGTGGTCCTCATGCAGGTTCGCAAATTTTGCGAAATGGGAAACTTTGCGAAATGGGAAATGAACTGTCAAAATTTGTATGGAAGAAATTTTACGAAGCGTGACAAACTTTCCCATTGGTTTTCGCTTCGCAAAACGTCGTAAGTTATTTCGCATAATAATCTGGGCGGGCATACACGGCCCATCGCGTTTGACAAGCCTAGGACGTAATGTACAAATAGGTTTAAACCTTCATTTGTGGAAGAAGGAACCAGTTTGAACATAAATAAACTTTAATTTATCGAAAAAAAAAATCAAATTTATTAAATTAAGAATTGTTTTGCATTATATCATAATTCAATTGCCAATAATTCAACCTTGCCGTCAAACATGTTTTACGATGTGAGAGAGCCTTATCGTGAAGCAGCTGATTGATTTTTGGCAAACATGTAGGAGGGTCGCTCATTCAGCGTCGGAAAATTTGCGATCGCAAAATTTACGAAGGCTATTTGCGAACCTGCATGAGGACCACTAAAGTGTTTTCAGAAATATCGGTTTTATCAGCATACAAAATGTCGACGCCTTTTAATTTCTTTTTTTTTACAAGATAGTCGTAGCAATCAAATGCCGTTTTTATAACAGCCTCTCGAGATTTAATTCAGAAAAAAACTACTTTTCAAAAATAGGCTTTGTGGTTGTAGGTGTTTAAGCAAAAATTGTGAAATAAGATTTTTTATTATTTAAAATATATTCATTTTGTAGCTGATTGTGTGCAAGTTTGTATTCTGAGCAATCTCTAAAATTTTGTCAATCAAATGTCAATTCTCCCTGTAAGTCTTTTCCAACATGAAGGTCTTTTTGAATGTAAGATAAAAAACTTTATAGTAATAAAATCGTCACGTTTTTTTTTTGAATTTTCTTGTGAGCGGTGTTGCCATAACCGTAGGTCAGGAAAAATAAACATTGAATTTAGAAAAGACTCGTATTGATAATAAACTGATTCCATAATCCGGCACTCCTTAAGTTTACGTGGCCGTTCGAGTTTTTTCTTGCGCTTCTCCCTATATATAGAGAATTTTGCGCTGATTTCAAATTCGAAATCCGTTTTTGTCGGTCGCGCCCAGTTTGGGAGATATCGCGTTTTGAAATTTGCCGAAAATCGCACTAATTTTTCATTTGTTTTGATGTTTTTGGAGTTGCCACACTAACTGATATTCGACTATGTTGTAGTTTATTGTTCTTGTTACCATACTTTTAAGAATATATAGCGCGATTTTTCTTGTAAATTTTTTTTTTTTTACAAAAAGAGTTGCGTTTGCAGTTACCGCGAAGGCCGATTCGCGGCCCACGCGGAAAAAAAGGGATTGTACCCCTTGGACAGGACCGAAAGTAAGGAAAAATATAAACTTTTTTACGTTCAAAGCTGCACAAGGGCTTTCTCCAAAATTGCCCGATTTTTCATGAAAATGTTTAAGTTTTGGGAAAGAAGAAGTCTTTTTTTTATAAAATTTTGAGGTTTTTCGACAAATTTTTTCCATCATTTAGCAGGTTTTTAATAGAAAGTTATATTTTTCTATTTTTAAAACATTCACAAGTAAAATTTACCAACTGGTAGATTTTTTCATGCACGTAAAAATAAATCTACCAAATTGGTACATTTCCTCAAAATGATGGTATGGCAGCGCTAACATGATTTGGCTGTAAGTTTTTTCATTGTTTACATTGTGTTTTCATACAAAGTTTATGTGGATATAACTTCTAAAGTAAACGCGACCGACAAAAACGGATTTCAGATTTGGAATTGGGAGGCCATTCATCATCTAAGTACGAAATTTCGTGCGCGAACTCGAACGGCCACATAAACTTAAGATATGCCGCTTGTGGTTCTGTTTGCTATCTCTTTTCAGGTTTTGGTTTATTCGAACATGTTCACGGACAGACAGACATTGAGGAATGCTATTTTTTGGGTGCTAAACTAACTGCCTTTTGAGTGGACTCCCTGATGATGAAATTTTTGAATTCAGATAGGATATACTGAATTTGTTTTTGTTTATCCACTTGATGTACGAATTGTGTAAATGAGCGCGATAATTAGTTATGGTTTATTTAGAATATATGTATGATTTCAATATAGTTTTTGTTTTTATTAAAATGGATATTTGGATTAGGATTAGAAGAGGCAAAAGAAGTAGGAAAGTGATAAGTTGAAATTAATATGGTAAGTGTTCAAAGCTCTACTGTTAAAATGCAAACTATTTGCTTATTGTAATTGTTCAATGTTCTACTGTTAGATGCAAAACTATTTAACATTGTTTAAATGAAAAATTGCTGAGTTTTGATTGCTATTGTGACCAAAATGGTCAATCAACTAATTCTTGAATGCGTGTAGCTCCTATCGGTGCCTTCCCAGAACGTTTTCGTCCCCTGGCAATAGGCCTCTTCTGTGGGATCCTGTGATCAGATTAAATCTTCGATTTTTCATAAATAGATATTAGTTGTATTCTACTTTTTGATTATGTGTGAGGTTATTATGGGTATGTACAGTCTAAAAATGTTTTATGTGTTAATGAAAAGTTTAAATGTGTATAATGCAAAAATGTGAGCTATGAGTTAAATGAATAAGTATCGAAATGAGTAAAAAGAAGACAAATTTTGTGAAAATAAATTGATTTTTTGGGAAATAGATGTGCAATGGGTACTATGTGCAACAATTGGGTGGTCATTGTGGTCACAAGGGTATCATATTTATATGCAAAGGTTAACTCAAAATGGATTCATAGTCTGAATAGTTAAATTATTTTATTATTCAATGAAAAATGGATCTCATTTTGACAACCTGTGCATACAAGGTGGTCATTGGGCAAGCATTGTTGTAAGTTTGGAATGCCCTGATGTCTTCATTTTTTTTTTAAATGAAAATAGATGGTGCGTGTCCTATTTCTTTCCTTTGGGAATGATGTGTTTTTTATAAATCTAGGCGCACTAATCGGCCAGACGCGTTTCGGCCTTGGATAAGGGCCTCTTCAGTGGGATGTCTAAATTGGTCTTAGTCTTTTATTTTTATTTTCCTATTCCCTATGTTATATTTTTTTTACCTTCCATTTTTTAGTCTTACCAAAAACTATGATGTCATCTATATATATGAAGCATATATTGTCTAGATCTGAGAGTGCTATTGTTAACATTCTTTGAAAACTGTTTGAAGCTAATTTTAATCCAAACGGAACGGTTTTAAAGTGGTAGTGTCCATTGTTTGTTGAAAAAGCTGTAAAGGGTCTTGATTTCTTACTAAGCGGTATTTGATGAAATGAGTTTGTCATATCTAATGTGGAAAAATATTTAGCACCGTCTAATTTATCAAGTACATCTTCTAGTCTTGAAATTGGAAATTTGTCATCGATTAATTTTTTATTTAATTGCCGGTCTTAATTCCGATCCGACGGTAATCGGATTCTGTGACATCCTAATTGGCTGAACAGTCGAAGGCTAAAATTAAATTTTGTATGTTATATGCTTTTGAATTTTTTAAGGACACAGCAAATATTTTACTTCACGATAGAAACGATTGTGGGTTTAATATGATAGAAATAATTCGTAAGTATTCATATTTCTCTTTTAATGGTTGAAATTATATCTTTTTTATGAACAGATAGGGGACTACTACACTATTGGCTTGCGCCCTAAATGGCATGAGTTTCAAATGAAACTAACTTAAATGCAGCTGTATATCGCCTAATATATAGTCCATAATGTGTGCTGCCCCTAATGCATGTACCATATTAATTTGATGAAAATAATATTGAACTGATGTTTTATGACATGTGCATCCATGCAAACACAATATGTTGTTATATTCCAAAATTTCATCATTACTGAAACGCTTGATACATCATTCGATGCGTTGACAAAATAGCTTCACAACGATGCTCCGTTATTTATTTTCCGCGCAAGTGTGATGGAGTTATAGTTAAGAAACTGACGACATGTTGAAAAAAAAGCCGAAAAACGGTTTTTTTGAAATAACGGAAAAACTGCCCGATAGAAAAATTTTTTTTGCCATTTTCTTAATCAGCGGATAATTTCACTATAGAATTTATATGTTTGGTTCTTGGAGCATGAAAAAAGCTAAAATTTGTCGACTAGTGAAATTGTCTATTCTTAGACGTAAAAACGGGGGAACATACCTCGGTCCAACGCTGGGCTAGGCGAAGAGTTTTGTTTTCGTTTCAAACGTAGATATGGAGTAAAAAATGGAACAAATTTACTTTAGGGGCGTTTCTGCGATTTTGTTTTTGTTGTTGTCACCTTATGTAAAATGACCCCCTGAGTCCAAATCCGCAATCTTTTTTTAGGGGTCGTGTCTAGTTTATAAGATATAACCACTTAAAGTTTGTATGGAAACACAATGTAAACAATGAAAAAACTATGTATATGAACTTAGCGAATCACTTATTCAATTTGAATTGCTAAACTATCCTATAATTAGCCGTTAATTAACCGCTAATTAATCGTGAAAGAAAATAATTTACCGCTCTTTTAGTTTTTTTTTTATGCGATGTTTGGCTAAGTTCATATGAACTTAGCGGAACAAAAACTTTAAAAAAATGTTTTTCGTTTCCACTTATAGCTTAATCGATGCTGTGAATTAACCGTGAAATAACCGTGAAGGTCCGAACTCCCTAAAAAGATTTTAGCATTTCTTATAGATCTTTCAAATTTCGCTCCTTTGAAATAACATCGAGTTATCAGAGAAGCTCCGACAATTGTTCACATATTCAGGCACGGCAGAACGGCACCGATATTATCGATACTATCGATACTGCTTTGTTTTCCAATTGAGTAGTCGGCGCCTAACCTAAAGCTGCAATCAGTGGTCACATAAAATAACATAACGAAATAAGAAAATTCTATTTTGTATATATTCTTCTGTTATGTTTTGATGTGTTCACTAACCACTTGCATGCAAAATGTATTGAACAGATCGAATCAGCTGATTATGTTATGTTATTTTATGTTATGGTATGTCACCACTGATTGCAGCTTAACTCTTTCAAAAACTCTTTAGAAAATAACTGTTTTTTCTCCCCTTATTTTCCATATGTAAACATGAAATTGGAACGCGTTCTATTTCTTTGTGTTTGCATGTGTCATATGGTTGCTGTAAATTGTTTTTGGTTTCAGCTTCACTACAATTCTACCCTACACGATTCACACATTTTGTTCGATGGCGTGGGAGGGTCGGGAAAGAGATGGGGGAGCTGTTCTCTCCATCCACGGCCCTTCCTCGCCTACGAATGCGGACTAAAGACCAGCTCAAGACTAATTGAATGAACGGTGATTTGTGCGACAGCAATTCATTGTCATGTCATGCCGTGCTGTTCAAACCTGTTTGGCATGAGCTTGCTACAACAGTGCTACGAACAATTCAAGTAAATCAGCACACTGTCTACGAGCATGACATGTTAGGCTCGATGTATGCCATAGTGCATACAGCTATTCATACAAGCCTTCATTGAAGGCACCGTGCATTCCAAATCACATACTGTCGCACTACTGTGTGCTAGAGCCACAGGTAGGCAACGAAACGTAGCAAAGCAATGAGAAATTATTGCTTTGGGGAAAAAAAATAGTTAGTAATTTGTAACATTTAGCAGCATATTTTATGCCAGAAATGAATGATGATGGTCGGCGCATACCCATACAGTATGTATGTATTTAATTTGTGTATATGTCGCAGTGAAATGATGAAATTAGAGATTTGATCAAATCTCTAAGGTTAAATGTTAAAAAAGAGCGTGGGTGCGAAGCCGAGCGAGCAGGGGACGAAGCCCCTTATCCCAATAGCGTAAAGCATTTTAGTACGAAATATGACCACAATGGATGTCGTTCTATGCTATGAAGTGACGTCGACGTAGACATGACATGGTATGAATCAGAGAACTGCAAGCGGTCATGATTTTCTGACTTGCGATATACTCATAAAAAATGCGGTATGAGTATGTACCGCCACCGCAAAGTAAGCGATAGCTAGTCCGAGCACTCGCTCAATAGTGCAGTGAATTGTGTGTTATACACACATACACCCGACTATATAATTTGTCAATGCTTACTTCGTTTATCACCGCCGTTCGTCGAATTCATGTAAACGAAAAACATATTTTTAAAATTTTTATTCCGCTAAGTTCATATGAACTTAGCGAAACATCGCATAAAAAAAAACTGGATGAGCGGTGGACTTTTTTTTCACGATTAATTAACGGTTAATTCACAGCATCGATTAAGCTATAAGTGGAAACGAAAAACATATTTTAAAAATTTTTGTTCCGCTAAGTTCATACGAACTTTCATATACATTTCGGCTTTATATATACTATATACTCTATATACATGACAGCTAGTCTGACTTTTTCACCTCTCGCCAAACTTGCAAAAGCAAAAGCAAAAAGAAAAAGATGGCGAGAGATACATATTTGTACATTTAAAAAATTGATAAAAAAAAATATAATTAAAATAAAGTAGCACATATTAAGATTATATGAAGCGTGAGGAGACCTCTGATCTCTTATGCCCTTAACCGACTTAACACAACGTTAGTTGAGGCTCACAATGCACCTGACGAAATCGTGACCAATATATCATACGATATTACTTAAGAACTCACGAATTAGAACTTGAACTTGATAGGAACCTTAACGACTCGGTTCGGTTCGATCCGATTCGATCCGATTCATACAATTTATTCAGTGCAAAAGGACCGTAGACCAATAAAAAGCATACTCGACATTCTATAGACTTTCAATGATTGCGACTAGGACACCATGATGCAATTAGTTAATATTTAAATCAAAAAGTTGACGTTTTAAATAATCTAGCTTGATTAGAACCAAACTGTTAGACACGCCAACACTCAATCGTTTATAGACACAAAATTACATACATTTTCTCAGAAGAGAAATATTACGCCCAGGTCCAAAATAGGAATCATGGGGGAGGTCATACCAGAAATCGATAGGATATTATTTAAGCGTCCTGAACCTTAAACCAAACGATATAATGACAATCGAGTACATGAACATGATCATATGAAATTTCTATTTCGAAACAGACAAACTGAATGATTGAATTGCATTACTTTACCACCTAAAGGGAAATGTATATATTTTTAGCAGCAAAGACATAGCTGGGAGAGGCTGGATTCAAAAATGCCTGCATTACGAACCCATCGTCAACACCACTTGACGATACCCCACCTTCACAGTCTTGTAAATATTTATATATAATATACGAAAAAATTCACCGGATAATAATATAAAAAGTTCTACCGGTTATTGATACAAAAAATCACCGGATATTTATATTAAAATTTCCGGTCCTTCTTCTTCTCCTCCCTTACTGAGCTATCATCTGTTCGAATAAAAGACATGGCTCGCTTCATTTACGAGTCAAATTGGCTCCACGAAATGGGTAATTAGGGAGGCATGCCTTCCCATGTGGTATCACAACGGGCCCATGTGCGGCCTAAGTGTGTCCCCTCAAAGGGGCCTGCCACTCTAACCTAACCTAACCTAACCTATATTGAAATTGGAAACTGATTGTTCCTTATTGTTTCGTGTATTCAAAAGTACTCAAAATTAACGATTTTGACAAACAATGTCTTACAATATAAAACGATCACGATTTTTGGCACAACCAAACAATCTAAATGACTCAACGGAAATGATTGAACGTACATGAAGATGGCTGCACATAGCGCATGACTTTCTGGATTGGTACAATGTCCAATGAGAACAAGAGAGCACCTATTAACTGGAATGCTCTTCTCAATGGAAAATGGAAACCCGAAAATGGCGCCATTCTCATGCACGCATAATCATTAGTCCGTGCTTAGATTAAGAGACACTGAAAGGAAACACATGAGAGTGACAGAGACGAAAGACATTCCATCTCTGTCACTCTCATGCTTTTCGTTCCAGTGTCTCGCGTTTTGTCTCCCTGTTTAAACTGGGTCTTACTGAAGTCTAGAAATTTTGTAGAAGAACTTCATAGGATTCCTAAAGGAGGAAGAAAACAGCCATAGGCATTGGGTCTCCTTAACCTCTTAAGTTAGGATCCCACTATCCGCACAGTGCGTCGATTTTTGCCGCAATTTATGCGTCGATAACACTGGCCGACAAAAAGAAAAAAGTGTGCTGTCTTTGGAATAAAATATATCATTTCCTATGTATTTTGATGTGCTGAAACCGAATTTGGCAAAAAAAAAAAATTTTACCGCGCCATTTTTTCTCTACACCCCCATGTAACCCCCATAAATCCATACAGAGTGGTCTGATCTCGAGAAACGTGGACGCAGTGGACATAGTGGGTTTGGAATTTTTGTCTTTAGACCTTATATCGAAAGGTGATGGCTATATATAAATGTCCATAAAATATAAGAGAAAAATTCCCTCAATTGTTGTTGTTGTTGCAATTTGAAAATCGAAAATTTGGAACATTTCAATATTTCTCTTTTATTTATAATTTTATATCTCGGAAACGACTTGAGATAATTGAAATATTGTTTCTTTATTTGTTCAAGAATAAAATAAGTAAAAAACCAAAAATCGGAAAACAGCATACACTGAAAAAAAATTTTTTTGTTATGGAGCAATATTTTTTCAAAAAAATTTTTTTCAGTGTATGCTGTTTTCCGATTTTTGGTTTTTTACTTATTTTATTCTTGAACAAATAAAGAAACAATATTTCAATTATCTCAAGTCGTTTCCGAGATATAAAATTATAAATAAAAGAGAAATATTGAAATGTTCCAAATTTTCGATTTTCAAATTGCAACAACAACAACAATTGAGGGAATTTTTCTCTTATATTTTATGGACATTTATATATAGCCATCACCTTTCGATATAAGGTCTAAAGACAAAAATTCCAAACCCACTATGTCCACTGCGTCCACGTTTCTCGAGATCAGACCACTCTGTATGGATTTATGGGGGTTACATGGGGGTGTAGAGAAAAAATGGCGCGGTAAAATTTTTTTTTTTTGCCAAATTCGGTTTCAGCACATCAAAATACATAGGAAATGATATATTTTATTCCAAAGACATCACACTTTTTTCTTTTTGTCGGCCAGTGTAATGTGAACGCAAAAAATATTTAAAAATGCTGCAATCTATGCCGATATTGTGCTCATATTCAACAATGAAAGCAGTGCTTATAGGCCGATAATGTGAATGCTACTAAAGCACCCATCAAAGTCGACAATCGGCGCTAAAATTTTCAACCATAGCAAACATTGTTTGAAAAAAATCTAAATAAAAAGAAAGACAATTGTTTAGCAAAAAAAAAAAAAAAAAAAAAAAAGGCCGTATACCAGCGGCAAAAAATTTTCAAACCTTGTTTAAAAATATTTCTGTTGGAAATATCGATATACTTCCAAAGCAGAAGTTTGATGTAATTTTAAGGGTTTTATTTTTTTGATATTAGGATGGTAGCAACTGAAATCTTGAGCATAAGTAGTAGAACGGTACGCCCGAGGTCAATGACTTCTATTGAGGCCATTTTAGTCTCCTTGCGACAAAAACATTGAGGAACCAAACTTTAAAATCCTACTGAAAACAAGATATTGGTGAAGTAACACCAAAACTATGTGCCAGGAAACGTAAGAAGCCACGAGTTACTTCAACCTGGACCAGATAGTCGACGCACGACCTTATTCAAGCGGTTGAAGGACATTTGTGCATAATGCAATATTCTATCTCAGAATATAAGGACCGGGTCAAACGCGAGAAGGCCTGGCAGAATATTGCCGAAAAGTTCCCGCTACATGGCTTAGAAAGCTGTAAAGCGAAATGGGCTAGTCTTAAAACAGCATTTTTAAATGTGAAGAAACAGATGAAAAAAAAATCGGGCCAGGGTGCAGAACATAATCAACCCCAATGGTCATTTTGGTCAGCCATGCAGTTTTATTCCCAACATGATAGTTCGAAAAGCACCTCAGCCATATCGACATTCTCCGTGGAAGAAGACAGACAACCAAAAACTTCATTGTCTAGTAAAATATCAAAACCACCTCCAGCAGAAGAATTGTCAGCAGACGTCGTAATGTACCGTGTACTTAAATTTTTGGAATCCGATGTTGACAAAAGGCATGGCATCGGAATGTATTTAGCATTGCAATTGCGTGACCTTGCCCAAGATAATGAAAGTGCTGCAAACAAGCTTCATTATGAACTTGTGAAAAAAACAATCGCCGCAATAATGAAGGAAGACCAGTCACAAAAATGAGAATTTACTATTTTGTTTTTTAATTAAGAGCAGTTTTCTCTCAGAGTAACTTTTAAAAATAATGTTTATTTTCATTCTGCATATGTATTTATAACAATAAGTTGTATTGCCAAGACAGTTAACCAGATGGTGACATGAAAAAATTCTCGAATTCTTGGCGGATTTCCTTTGCTTCATTGCATATATAAGAAGTTGGAGTTTCTTGTGTCCCTCTTGCTTCTAAGTGGTCAGTTGCAAGAGCACTAACAACCAGATTTCCATCTTCATCAAAACAAGCTACCAATTTTTTTGTACAATTTGAATTTTTCGTTATTAAAAAGTTATGAAGTGCACAACAATCGTGCTGTTTTAATCGCATTTAATTTTATTGCACCAGTAAAAACTTGCAAGCGTTTTGTCATAATCCCAAACGCATTGTCTACTATTCGCCGTGCTCTAGGCAACCTATAATTAAAAATTCGCTGACCCGCTGACAAACTTCGTCCAGGATATGGTTTTAAAATGTGATTTTGCATTCTGAGAGCAAATCCAGTCATTAGAGTCCAAGGCTTTCTCAAAAGAACATTTACCAAATACTCCGCGATCTGAAATAGATCCATTACTACCAATGTCAATATACAAATTCTTGTATTCAGCATCAACAATAGCCATGAGCACTATACTGTGAAAGCCTTTGTACATAATTGTAAAAAGTGCTGCCGCATTTAGATGGTGCAATCATCTGGACATGTTTTCCATCAACTGCTCCTATGCAGTGAGGAGCATTCTATTCTACCTCAAACTGTGAAGCAATTTCGGTCCATTGTTGTTTTGTTGAAGGCATCTGGAGAACAGTGCAAAGTGAAAAAGCGACATTTCGCATATGAATAATTGAATGTTCAACCTTTAAATAATTATTTTTCAGCACCGCGAAAATTGCATCGCAAACCTCGGCAACAAACTTGGATATCGTATTTGGAGCAATGCGAAAAAAGCTGAAAGGCTCTTATACCTATCACCAGTAGTCATGTAGCGAAGTGTACATGCTAAGCGCTGACACGGTGGTATAGCTTGACCAAAACGAGTGTCCTTTTTTTCAATTAGCGGTGATTTGAGTTCAACTAATAATGCCGCAGCAATATACAGCGCAACAGCGACCTTTTGTTTGTGAAAAATATCCATTTTAAAACCGCTTGTCTGCTCGAATCAAAACGAAAGTTTGTCATTCACTATATGGCACGATAGTGTGATCGTCCTGACCGATTTTTTCCCCAAATTATTTGTTCCCCGATATGCGCCGCAAAGTTTTCGACAAAAAGCGATGATAAAGTGACCCCTCAAGAAGTGATAGTGGAAATTTTTAGGATTTGTTCCGATCTGGCTCAACAAAAATCGGGGCGGATTGTGCTATTTGCGCCGATATTGCGATCCCAGCTTTACTCCCGTATCATTGTCCAATGGAAGTTTGGAACTTCCAATTTTCTCGATTTCTCACAAGCAGAGTTGCTGATTTACTTTTACACTTTCATACAGTATACAGGGTATTCTGCTTAGGTGTCTTCGCAATTTAGCGCAAATGTAAGTTACCTGCACAAAAATATGCTACGGACGCATTTTTGTCTGAATTTGTATGAAAATTTCTCTTTTAGCTGCATTCAACTTAGGTGCACATTCGCTTTAACAGCATCCTGCTTTTGGTTTATTAAATAAATGTTCATGGTAAAATTCACATTTAGCTTCCCTGTTGAAAATTTATCTTTGGAATTTCAAGCGCTTTCTTTTCAACCAGTTGTCTTCAACTCAGTTTGAGAATTTCGAAAGTTTAAATGTTGGAATAAATTCTTTTAAAACTGAATTACAATAAGGCAGAGGCAGTGACAGTTTTCGAAATTTTAGAACACACTGTTTGATAAGAAACAAATTACAATACGTATTTTAAGTTGTTTCATATCAAACAGTGTTCTCTAAAATTTCGAGAACTGCCACGCCCTTGCCTTATTGTAGCCTATATATTTAGCCTTTTGTCTTCATTGAGTTTAACTCAATCAAATGCCTTTGCTTGATTTGAATTTTTTCAAAAATTTTGATACAAAATTAATTAACCTGGTTTAAACTCTCATAGCGACTATCATTTGAAAGTTTAAAACTTCAAAAAGTTCAAGCTAGATTGAAGACTAAATATTGCATTTTTTTATTTCTAGTCAGTTTTGAAAGAAATTTCCTGTTGTTTCAAAAGTTAAACATGTTTTTTTTTTGTTAATAAAAATAATATTTGGACGGCGTTCTATTAAGCGCCTGACATGTGTTGTTAAAGAATTTCGCATTTGTGCCTCAAAAATGCAGCTAAAAAAAATCGGATAGGTGAATTTTTCGCGTAAGTGCATAAAATTGTCTGGAAAATAATTGAATGGAGCTAAGCAGAATATACGGTATATGCTGAAAATTGCCAACAGCACAAAGATTTACAGACTGAGACATGACTCAAGCCACTATAATAGCCACCTAAATAGAAACCATTCCCAATCCCAATTCCCCCAACAGCACCATATACTCATGGGAGTTTAAACATTAAATTTATAAAATATATAGCACAATATAGGATATCACGCCCCAAAATGATCCAATTAACCCCATTTGAAATTTGGAAATAAAAAAGTAGTATTCAATCACACTCACCGAGAGGTATTAGTTGAACAGTTGAATCCATATAAACGACAAATGCATTTCTATGTCTGACGATGATCGACGATTGCCCGCTTACTGCACAATTGATTACGCAATTCGAGGTTTTAAACGTAGTTGCACAAGTCGAAGCACACACATTTGACTTAATGATATATTTGAATCAATAGATAGCACACTCTCAGATTCAGATGCATCTGAATCAATATATAGCACATTTTTCATATTCAGACTCAATATGTAGCACATTTCTTTAGATTCAGGGCCGGTATTTTAAAGTCTGACTAAATCTCTGGTTTGGTTCCCAGAAATTTTCTCTAATCAGTGTTTATGAATTAGAGGTTAAGAAATTGTGTCTCTTCAACATTTTTTGGGTTTGGTTAGCAAACCGTAGGTTAAGCAAGAAATGATTTTCACTTTTTTGAATTGAGTATTTCGCAGCTAGACAAAATGTCCTTTAAAGGTTAAAATTTACCCATTACCACCATTCGCGAAAATTTTTTGCTTAATAATTATTTCGAGTTTGAGAAGCTAAATCGAAGTGCAGATATGGTATAGCTAGAACAATGAAAACGACAGGAATTTTTGTTAGGGTAATGTTTTAATATATTATATATTATATTTATTGCCTGCGCTCAGTAGTCAATAGCTGCTGGCCTTCACTGTCGCTAACGTCACTCTCCTCGGTATCCCACAAATCCCAAACACAATTTCCACGTGAACTAATTTAGTGAGTGGATAATTATTTCATTATAACAAGCAGTTTTAATTGAAAATGAACAAACTGCATCCCGCTGAATAAGATTATTTCGTGAAAATTGTGAAAAATTATATGTTCTAACCGAATGTCAAAATTCAAAACTTTTAAATCAAAAGACAAAATTTACTAAAACCCCTCGTCAAATGCCCTTAACCGACGAAATTCGGCCGGTTAATAATTTCCTTGGTTAGTTAACCAAACCAACCTTTTCTAACCTAGTTCAAAATACTCAATCTATGGTTAACACTGGAAATAACCAAGGGTTATTATTAAGCAGGCTTTAAAAAACCGGCCGTAAGACTCAAGAATAGCATCTGGCTTCCAAATTAGCACAAGAATTCCTGTCTTACTGCCATTCCAAATATTTCAAAAAAAAAAAAGCAAGCCAAACTTGAGCACTATATAGAAAATTAACCAACAGAAAATTTTGCTTGCACCATTTGGAGCACACAGTCATGAGTCCAAATAATATATATAATATGTGTGGTATCACATAGCAGCCTATATTGGCGGAACATTAGCTACACATTAGATTTCCATCTGACAAACAGGCACTGATTCCCTGATTCGATTCCGAGACACTTGAGCAGGATCAATATATTTGCTGACATTTTACTAAGAGAGAGCAAAGATCACATTTGCAAAACTTTAGAAATCCACACGTGGTCTCGTGCAAATATCAATGCTCGATCTTAAGTTGACATTCAAACATTCAATCTTTGAGCCAACTACGTCGGATTTCAAGAAGAAAATTTAAAATTAAGTTTCACATGGAGACGGCTCCAAAAAATGTTGTTGGAATAGATTCCAAATCTTTTTCGCATTAAAATCATTTGATTGAACCTATAAAATATTCATTTTTGACCGAACACTATATGCACAACGATATGAAAAAAGTCGGAAAGCTATTACTTACAATATCGAACGCACTATCATGAAACCGAACTTACGCACTTTCATGAAACCGAATGATCGCACTATTATTAAACCGAATACATGCACGCATTTACTTAAATTATTTCAAGCCTGCATTATATAATGCAATGAATAAACCAACTATTTCACTCGCGAATCAGAACACCGGACAAAACACTAGAGGTGGGAAACTATCGATACTATCGAAAGTACTATCGATGGTTTCGCACTATCGGTGGCACCATCGATGGTTTTTTGACTATCGACTATCGTAGTGATTCATATATTTATATAACAGGAATTTCTTTGCACAGCCAGTCCATGCCACGAATTTTACATTGAAGGATGATGGCCGAGAAATGTAGCGAAAACAGCCGATATTTCTTCTTCAGCGAACACGCTTACTATCAAAGCAAAATACAATTCAAGTGATTGTCATATGGTATGGATCCAATCTAGAATCCAGGCTGAAGCATATTGTGAGCATTTCTCATGTCCCCGTGCGTCCACAGGTGACAAAAATGATGTATTACTGAAATGTCTCATAGGGATCTCAGACGTGCTAACTTTTCGTACGACTTTGCTACGGTCGGAACGTCTGAGATCCCTAACACAGTATCCTGTTTTTGTATTTTATATTTCGGTACTATCGAAAACTATCGATGGTCAGAGCCGATAGTATCGGTGGCTATCGATGGTGCCGACTATCGATAGTTTCGCAGCTCTACAAAACACTGAATTAATGAATGTAAACAACAAATAAGGGCCTTATAGTCTGACTGACATGATACACGACATTGTATACATGTGTAAAAATGTTTTCAACATACACCCATATAAAAAAAATAAGAATTACTAAGGCTATAGAGGGGATGAGGAATATACCAACTTTGGTTTTAACTCCTTACGGCATAACCAACCCTTGCCACGGCCAATTCCAATTCCAAGTGGAATCTCCACCAACTGACTTCTAATTTCATTAAATATTTTAGGAACACTTTGAAATACTTGTGCTCTAAAAAACAGTTGTTAGGATTCTTATAAAAAACCATAACACTGAGAATACAGTAGAATCTGGGTGGTGTGAATTTCGGTTAGAGTGAACACCTCGATCGTGTGAACACACAAATTTTTTCATTCAGCACTCTGTAGTGTGAACAGGCAAAAATCTGTGTAGTGTGAACAAAATTTTAATACCGAAAAACAAAAAACGAACAACACAATAAACACAATAGTGGTATTCAAGCAAATGGGGCAATTCGAGTGGGCAAATTTTGCACTAGCAAATTTTGCACTTTTCATGAACAACCCTCAGAAGAACGAGTGCAAAGATTTAACGATAACAGCTGTTTGATTTTAAGATCCATACGGACAGTCAAACATGTTTGGTCTTTCACATTTATATTACGCAGATATAATTGATATAAAAAAATTAAGATGCAAACATTTTTTTGGAAAAAAAATATTTATTTGTAAAAACTATAGTCATATTATTAAATAGATGCATGGCATTCATTCAATTTCACTTGTTTTTTACTTATTGAACTTTATAAATCATGGTTTTTGTATTTCTTCATACATTCATACTCATTTGACACTGTAGGGTCGCCATATCACTCATTTGCACACAAAATCGGGCAAATGTTGCACATCAAAATCGATGTGCAATAGTTGCCCAGCTGCGGAAACGATTTTCCATACAAACCAATTTGCCCAAATGCCCAAGATGACCTCCTGCTTGAATACCACTAATGAAAGCAAAAACAAGAATATTAACCTGATGTCAATTCTTTTGTTTTGTTTGTCATGACGATTTTTTCTCTCTTTCTAACGTATATACACGCTCGTGAAAGCGTTAAGCTGCAATCAGTGATGGCATATCATAGCAGAACATAGCACAAGAAAATAGCTAATTCATACATTTGAATGAAAGCCGTGAGTGACCGCCTAAGACGGCATAAAAAAAATCTATTGCAAATAAATTATTATTCTATGTTATGCTATGCTATGCCATCACTGGTTGCAGCTCTATTCCTTGTGAATTTGTGCGTTGTTTACGTTTGCGTTTTGCGGAGTTTAGATCAATGTGATCAAAAAGCATTTATCGGTTGAATATAAAATTGTTAAAAGTTACAAAATTTATTGAAGTTTTTTGAAAAAAAAAAATGAATTAAAAAAAATTTAAGCTCGCATATGTAACATGTAAATTTGTGTACATATCTTTATTAAATAAAGCAAGTTTAACAGAAAAACTTGTATCCTGATGGTGTGAACATCTGGATAGTATGAACACGCCTTGCAAAAATTAGTTCACACCACCCTGAATCTACTGTGATTTGAAGAAATGGTTCGATTGGGCCCACACCCGAATTTACTATTTTTCATGCGCCCATATCTTCCTGAGCACACAGCTGCACAAGCCCACGACAAATATGGTATGGAGAACCACGAAGTTGAAAATTTTCCATAAATTAACACTTGAGAGAGGAAGGGAAATCTAGTTCATTCTCCACGTAAATCAAAGTATAGGCCATAACAGATTGTCCCAATAGATAGACAGAGATAGATCTATTTACAAAAAGCCCGAAAAACAGCAAGTCGAGCTGCCACACAAAAATCAAGTAGAAGTATAAGCTGGCATATGAATGACATAGCTTTTTCCGGGAGTATTCTACCAAACAACCCACCACATATGGTATCACCCCTCTAAGAAAATGACTGCAATACAATGCATTCAGCCTAGATAGATACATAGGTATACCCAATCGGTTAAAGTTTGATACAATTGAGCAGGGATCAAGAAATTATTGATAGACAGACTCATAACAATCCCAAGGAACAGGGAATGGTGGTTTCAACATCAAACAAACAAAATTTTAAAGCACACAATCGACTTAGATTTAAAAAATTTTCGATGCCGTATGGCAAACGCAAAAATCTGTTTTGAACAATCAATTATGATTGAACGAGGTCAAGATAGGTCGATAGACATGGGCATATCAAATTAGGGTCCTCCACTATATAGGAATTATTAGAACAAGCATCAAGTTCGACATCGAACAATGTACAGACATTGAAGGGTACACAAGCGAATCCATTTAAAATCAGCGGAGCAGCCGCCAGACTTCGTGAAAATATTTTTGAAAATGAACAGGGCTCAAAGATTTGAATCTTAGTTCCGCTACAGGCGACCCGAACCAATTTGCATTCCATCTATCTTTGGCATGTTTGACCAAAAATTATTGAGAGATTTGTTTCTTGAAAACAGGTGTGGCGGTGGCACAGGAAAATCAAACGCACAATATCCTGAGTTCTTGAATAAAATAGGACAACCCACAGAATTTTTTGAGACCTGAAAAATGGAAATAATTATTAAAAACAAATTTTTCGACCCGTATTGAATTTCTTCAGAATAAAACAAACGGGACTAGGAATTAGGAATGTTACTTTCAACAAAATTTGTTATCGATCTACATATCGATATACACGATTCTCACTTAGAGTACGGTCACACGGCACAGATTAAAGGAGCGAGACTGGAGACTACAGGTAGAACTTCCTCAATTGAATTGAATGGAGAGTTTAACGACACTAACTAACACACACACACACACACACACACACACACACACACACACACACACACACACATATTGAAATACAATATGGCGTATGTGCCTAGAACAAGCAGTTTAAGGGCTTAGCACGCTAGTTAGACACAGTTTCACAGTTTAGTTTCACAGACGCTAGTTTCTCCACAAAATTCAGTACAGTTTGATCAGTGAACGTAGCTAGTGGTTGTTCATTAACACACAGTCTGAGTGCAAATGTAAAATTTTTGAAAGGAAATCCGCGAAATTTCGCAGCAGTGAACGTTTTAATTTTTATAATTTTTTAACAAACTCTAAAAACAACCGCGAGAATAGACATTTTGGTAGACAAACAATGTGGTATAATTATAAAAAAAATGGTTGGTGAATGAGAAAGCATTTTTTTTTATATTTAAGTGATTTTCGCATAATAAAGGGAGTTCTCACTGTTTGATTCATATATGAAATACAGAGTCTATCGTTTCCATTGTAAATGCGGACCCCAATTAGAATTTCGATAAAATTGTCGATTTGGTTTTATTACCACTCAAAGGGCAGATTTATATGGTTTTCCACCACTCAAAATTACAAGACTGCTGGCAAAATTATTCAAAAATAAAAACATTTAATATGATCAATTACATATACACTCGGCTCTCTTTTTACACGGTCTTATTTTACACGATTTTGAAATAACGCGGTTAACCAAAAAGAAAAAAAATTTTTACACGAAATTGTTGTGTTACTATTGATTTTTTCCTCATCGCGTTGTACATATCATTTCGTTACTTACGATTGTGTTGTGTAGGTGATCAGTTCGATCAGTGAAGTTATAATAGTTAATATTTAAGTTAAAGTTTTGTTTGACTAATTTTATTTATTTATTATTTTTTTTTTTTTGTAATAAAAATGAATTTTTTTTGGTATTTAACTATTTATATGGATTTTATAATACTTTTTTTGCACAATTTTGTGGGAAAAAATTTACAGTTTTTTTTATCTAACACGATTTTTTACAGCTCTGGGACATATCCTCGAATTAAACATAAGCCACGTATATTTTTTTACACGGATTTTCGAGGAACCAATCTACCGTGTAAGAAGAGAGCTGGGTGTACATATATAAAATATTCTAAAATCAAATTTGCTTCAAATTATGGTAGATTTATGTCTATCTTACCACCCTTGCTTGAAGAGATCCTTTTTATTTTCACATTCGAATGACATTGCTCAGAATAGAGGGCTCTATAGTGTGCATAGTTGCCATGACACTTGATTATTCGCAGCCAGAACAATCAAACGAAAATCCAGTCAGAATGTTAGTGGGCCTGATATCCTACCATTCCATTGATTATATGAACATATGAATTTTGGAATAACTACATATGGGGCATTCACGTGAAGTGTACCCGCTCAAAAAACTTTATACGTGGGATTTCGATGAAACTTAGTGGAAATGTTGCGCTATGAGAGTACATGAATTGTGCAAAAGGAGGAGGGAAAATATTGACCGGGTGCCTAGATACAGGGTGTTAAACTTTAGGTCCTTTTTGTATTCAAAAAATTCTACGTCTCGCAAATTGGGAAATGAAAAAAATGTGATAAAGGATTTTTATAGATTTATGTCTGCTCTTTCCGAAAAAAAATATTACAATTCCCAGAAATTATTATTGATGAATTTTAAACGAAAGCTGAGCTGTTTTTCTATAAAATGACATCTTAAACAGGATGGGATCTCCAAAACTAATGACTCAATGGAGGTGTAGAACCCAGCGCGACCCACGCGCCAAGCACGCAGAAGCCGCTATTCAGCTTTATCAACTAGAAAAGTTCAGCAGCCACACCCGGTCAATATTTCCCCTCCTCCTTTTGCACAATTCATGTACTCTCATAGCGCAACATTTCCACCAAGTTTCATCGAAATCCCAGGTATGAAGATTTTTGAGCGGGTACACTTGACGTGAAATGCCCCATATATGAGAATTTCCTGCCATTCGACCCACCATATGAACATATGAGCATGTTATGAATGATTGCAGGAAAATCCGTATACTTTCAAAGTTGCACAAGCTCGAGGGCTAAAATACAGATTTTATAGACATTTGGTGTCATATAAAATACCGTATACTCCCGGAAAAGTTAATCGATTTGTCCCGAGGGTTGTTAACTTTTCTGAAAAATTAATTTTTCCTAAAAATTTTTAAAATATTCGAAAGCTAACAAAAAGAGGGATATAAAATCATTATGTATGATTTTTATACCCGACACACTCTGTGTCGAGGGTATATTGTGTTTTTGTGGTTATGTGTAACACCCGAAACTAGTCGAGATAGATCATACAAAATATATGCAGAAATTATCAGCGTCACCAGGAAATTCGGTTTAGACATGTCCGTCCGTCTGCTTGTCTTTCTGTCTGTATACAGTTTTCTAATGGAAAGAGTTGAGCTATCGAAATTTGGTCGCACCGTTTCTAGGGGTACCTCCAGTATTAAGGTCAGTTACGAAAATCACAAAAATTGCTCTAAAACCAGATTATTTCAGGATATTTTGATTGAATTCGACATTTAAACATATCTTAGGGCAAATAACGTGATTTCCTTAAATTCGAAAAGTGGGCGTGGCAGAAGGGTATTTTTTGAAAATTGTCTCCTACACGCGAAATTCAAATGGCACTTGAGCGAAAGTTGGCAGTTTTGCTTCCTTTGTAGCCATAAACATCCTCTCCAAAAATTTCTTTGATAGATCCATTATTAAGGATACCTCCAGTACTAGGGTCTATCACAAAATACTTCAAACTGCCCCAAAATCTGACTTTTTTGAAATATTTCAATGAAACATAGAGCTTGAGCGTATATTTAAGCCTCCGATTAGAATTTAAAAAAAATGGAAAAGTGGGCGTGACAAAGGGGCGGTTTTCATAAATAAATTTAACAAAAGCCGGTATTTGGGGCCTTTCAAAGCATAGCGAGAAAATCTGAAATTATAAGTCATCTCAAAAACGCGTATTAAAACTAATTTTTTAAGGTTTTCAATGAGAGCCGAAGTTCGATTATTTTTTCGCAACTATTACTTTTTATGAGACTTAACTTTTCCGAGAGTATACTCTATCAATTTTCTTGAAATTTTCTTGCTCGTATAATTCACAAACTCAAACAGAGAATTTTAAAGAAATTATTCTAAATTGCTATTGGGGGCTCCAGTATCCCCAAATCGATTCAATTTCCACTGCAATGAAAAAATTATTCGTGAACATTATTCAAAAACTCCAAAATAAATTGGTAGATTCACATATTTCTACCAACGCAGTCTCTGAATACATAAATAGTCCGAATAATGGAAATTTTCAATTAAAGTCATGGGATAATGGAGGCCTCTATAAAATTATAAAAATTAAAAATTACAAGTATCTTTCAACATCTTTCTAACAGTAATCTTCTACGAGTATTTTTATATTTTTCTGTCATATCAAATTATTCATGGAGAACCCACTAGGCAACAAAAACAACACACATTTAGACAAATTTACAGTGAGGGACGTGGAGCTGGGATAGCGTAGGGGATGCGTGCTATGCTCTTGGTCCTAGCACTGGTTTTTCAAAAAATCGCATGTTAGGGGCACACTACATAATAAGACATGCACTCACACAAACACAAGAAAACCTCCTTGATATCACAATGGGCCAGTGGCCTAAGTGCCAGCCACCTCAACCTACCTACCTACATTGACGGACAAACTGAACCTCTTTTTGATACTGAGAAAACCTTTTTTTCTTCTCTACACCATCTATCAATCTAACCAAACACCACACTACACTTTTCACTAACAACCAATGATATATGGGGGAAAACACGTCAAGTGTACCAGGTGGAAAAATTTTTCTCTCCGATTTCGATGAAAGTTGGTGATGATGTTGTGCTATTAGAGTACAAGATTTGTGCAAAAGGAGGGTAGTCAAAACGAAGCGGTTGCTGAGATATAGGTCCTCAAAGTTTATGATTTTTTTCTAAATGACTTTTTTCGTTCAATGATTATGGGTAGAAGGTTTGGTAGATGTAAAAACGTTTTAATTGTCTTTTATGATAAATTGTCCGAAATTTCCAGAAAAAATATTTTGGCATTTTTAAAACGATAACTTATCGATAAAAAATCGATTTTAATTCTTAAATTATAATTTTTGCACAAATCGGCATTTTTAATATTTTTTTTAATAGACTATAAATAAAGCTTTTTTATTTACCTTTTCAACGATATGCATATGTTGATGGTGAATCAGTCATTTGTGGGTCAATTCGTCGTTTGTTTAATTTTTTTGTTTTAAAAATTCTTGGAAATATTTGTGAGGAATTTTGAAACGAAAAGTATCTAAGTTGAAGTTGTTCCAATTCCATCGCATGGACCTTTGCCATGTCCTGTTGCATAAAAATGCCACTCTGCGGGTATGCCGAAGTCCTTTTCATGGCGAAGCAGATTTTTAAAATTAAAGCGGTTTTTAAAATGTTGTGCCGCTCCGTCCGAAAAATACATAACCTTGGTCATGCATAGTATTTCTTTTAAGTACTTCAACACCACCTTTTGAAAGGTGTAAACTGCAGCTGTGTCATGCAAGACGAGCGAGTTTACAAGCCTCTTCAGAAAACCAAATTCTAAGTTTCGAGACGTTTTATTCCTGGGCTAGAGAGAATTGTAAAGAGACTAAAGTTTTTTTCAGTTCAATCCACGATTACGAAGAATCATTAAACCATTTAAAATCACGCTTTCAATTAGCGAAAACGATTCCAGGAACTAAAAAGATCCATTCTTTTATTCCAGTTGACGGAGATCAACTTCAACTTAGATACTTTTCGTTTCAAAATTCCTCACAAATATTTCCAAGAATTTTTAAAACAAAAAAATTAAACAAACGACGAATTGACCCACAAATGACTGATTCACCATCAACATATGCATATCGTTGAAAAGGTAAATAAAAAAGCTTTATTTATAGTCTATTAAAAAAAATATTAAAAATGCCGATTTGTGCAAAAATTATAATTTAAGAATTAAAATCGATTTTTTATCGATAAGTTATCGTTTTAAAAATGCCAAAATATTTTTTCTGGAAATTTCGGACAATTTATCATAAAAGACAATTAAAACGTTTTTACATCTACCAAACCTTCTACCCATAATCATTGAACGAAAAAAGTCATTTAGAAAAAAATCATAAACTTTGAGGACCTATATCTCAGCAACCGCTTCGTTTTGACTACCCTCCTTTTGCACAAATCTTGTACTCTAATAGCACAACATCATCACCAACTTTCATCGAAATCGGAGAGAAAAATTTTTCCACCTGGTACACTTGACGTGTTTTCCCCCATATATAGATTTTTCACCACCAATATTGAACTGTATTTCTCGAATTATTAACTCTACCAATCACACATGCATAACAAACTGAGGTCACCTGAGAAAGACGACTGAATGCACATATGATTTCACATTTTTAATACACACATGAATTACATTTTAAATCATATATTCAAATTTAGAAAATTCGTAAAATTCTAAAGTTCGCAGATAATTCGAAAATTAAAATTGCTTTCCAAGAAAAGAATTTTAAAATTCCTCATACATTTGATTTTAAATTCAAAAAGCGTGTCCCGCATTTTTTGTCCGATAGTGGACTAGGCTATGTAGGGATGCCTATTTTTTCCACGGTCAGGGCATAAGACTTAAAGCGGCACTAGGTTAGTTAGTTTTTCGAACTATTCCCCTATTGCAGAAAGATTACTCGAAAAAATACCCAACCAAACAGACGATTTCATAAAGACAAATTTTGGCGAAACTTTACTGGTTGACTACACTTATGACCAATTTATGTGATCACACTTGTGGTCAATTACTGCCTGTAAGAAAGGGGATTAGTTATATTTCCCTGCTGGTTGTCACGCCTTTCCACACTTTGTCCAGAGACAATAACCCAAAAAAACGGAGTGGGATGGAGAGGTGATAACACCCACTCAGATTGAGAAACAAATATACTCCGCAATAGTGCCCACCTCTACGTATGTGAGTGTATTCTTGACAAGGCTTTCCCCTATTCTCGTTTGATTACTAAAACATCCTTGAAAGGCGGATATCCACGGTGATTTCCGCGTGAAAAAGGAGCCGTACCGACTCCCTTTGTAAAGGAGTTGCGTGGTGAAATTTATACACGAATGGCATTGCGCTTCACGCCGGACAAGTATATCGGGGCGGCGGAGGAAAGTCCGCTGCAGCGAAAAAAGTATTTGAGAGCTATATGTGCTCTTTTCTCTCTCTCGTTGTCTATTTTTAGAACCCGTTTGACAACTCTCTCTCTCTCTCTCTCTCTCTCTCCTGCGTTCAGGAATGAAACTCGAGTTCTGAGAGTTCTCGCAAATGATCTCCTGACGCTAAAACCATATTAAAATTTACGCAGCTAATGAGATTCAAGCAAGACGAGTTCAAAATGTAAATGACAATCGGGCAAGACTTTTTCACTCCACCTCGCTGACACTGTTAGGCAGAGCATTTCACCGAGGCATCCGCTCTGAAAGACGCGCGGACTTGTTCACCGCCGACATAATATTCTGCTGGGATAGAATGGATGTAGATCCACCACACCACAGACACTTACAAAGCAGCAAAACATTAACGCCACAAAAATATTCAGCTAGATAGACATTAAGACCATCTGAATTAACCCAATCTATTCCATTTCTGTATGTCAATTCAACTAGCCTGGAGTTGAAGACAAGGAATTGGCCAACGAAAAGCGGTAAGAACCGGGACAGGTTCAATTAGAATGAAAAGATGTCACGCAGATGGTCACAGAATAATTAATGAGTGAGAATGGTACAAATCTGAATGCCCAGCTCTGTAAGTGTACATATAAAAAATACACCATCAAAGTCGAAATTCACCAAATTCATCGAAAATGAAAGATTATTAGATATATATATAGTTACAAATGGACATAATTCTCTAATAATCTTTTCATTTTCGATGAATTTGGTGAATTTCGACTTTGATGGTGTATTTTTCGAATTTTGATGGTTTATTTCTCAATCTCATACATATATTGAATTTGAATTTGTGATTTACTATAATCTTTGCCGATTGCTTATTTTCTATCCATATATTGACCTATCGATATCTTTAATACTTACTCAATCGTTGTATTCAATGCACAGCTACGAGAGCGAACATTGAACATTGAAATGAATTCGAATCGATCGAATCGAATCGAATGCACACAGCTGATATTTCATGAATGTTGATAGACATCACCACCACCAACTATATTTTTAAAAGGTAGGGCAATAGGCCAAACAGACAAAACTGCACAGTCAATGAGACACAGGAAATCATTGAAATCTTGTTATTATTTATCGCTTCGTGTTTTGTTTTTTGTTTCTTCATTTCTTTTTAATTTTTTTGTCTCAATAAACAACTTAAATTAATTTGTCACATATATAAAGAACCGGTTTGCACTTAAAATTACCAATAAATGGGTTTACACTTGAGAAAAGAAACAACATAATGAATATATATAAAGGAAACAATAAAAAAGTCAACCTGATATTAAAATGATACTTCTGTAATGAAATATGTGTAGACATAGCCTTATTTACCTACATGTAAGCATAGCTTTTGTATTATGACTTTTTGAGAGATGATTGTATTATTATAAGTTTGGATTTAATGTTTTGACATTTTTGACAGAAGAGACAACTTCTGTCTCTTTTGATCGAACTTCCGGCGAAAGCGGTAAGCAACGCGCATACACCAGGAAAAATAGAAGAAAACATCATCGAAATCAGCACCCATCATTTCATTAAAACCGTCGGAAGTGGGGAGACCATGTCCAAAATAACGAAACCATCGTTTGTAGAAGCTTTATCTGCTGCGGGCATTCAATTTTTACCCGAAGCCACACTATATGACTTACGCCCTCTTTATGAAGAATTAATGAGTCGTGAAAATGGAAAAACTGATGCTTCATCCTCGAATCCTGAAGAACCCCCGCTACCAATAATAGAGAATATGATAAATGCTTCAGATGGAAACGTACCTCTCAAAAAGAAAACTGCTGCCAACGAAGGAAAAACTGATGGAAAAGACACTGAAGTTAACAAAGTCTACTCAAAAACTGCTGCCTCATATCATACGGTCCAAGATGGAACTGACGCCTATAAGCCTGCCAATTAATATCTCTTATGCAACGAAAGTCACAGCGGCATCTTCCAAACCACTTCTGTAACCGCTGCAACCGGAGCCAACGTTAACGCAACCCGGCAATCGACCCAACCATTACTTACAAACCTTAACAATGAAGACATGGAGTTGTCACTATTGGACCTTGAAGTGGAGATCCTGCGCAAGAAACGAGAGATTCAAATGCTGCAGCGCGAAATTGGTCATCAAAGTGAACGCAAATTTGATTTCGTGTTCATCGAGTCAATGGTAAATAGCTTTAGCGGAGATGACACACATGACGTGCATAAGTGGGTAACCGATGTCGAAGAAGTGTTCGCAATTTATGACTGCAGCGATCGCGATAAGTTCATCAGGATGCGTCGTCTTCTTTCTGGCACGGCAAAATTATTCCTTCGCACAACCTCCGCACGTACATACGATGAACTTAGAGATGCCATTTTGGATGAATTTGGTTGTAGCCGCTCGATTGTCGACATCCTCAACATGTTGAAAACACGAAACATCAAACCAAATGAAACACTAAAGCAATACGTCATCGCAATGCAAGAAATTGCATCACAGGCTAATGTTCCAGAGACTACACTCATCGACTTTATCATTGATGGTTTAAACGACCGCAGCAGCAATATTGCCGTACTGCTAGGAGCACGCAACTTAAGAGATCTCAAATTGTTGATGGAGCGCTACGAAAAAATGCGAAACAAAACTGGAACACAAACACAACAACTAATCAAACCAACTGCTGCAAATAATACTGCTGTTCGCACTGCTGTCCAAACGAAATCCGGAGAACAACAGGATACCATTGTCCGATGCTACCTCGTCCGACGAATTCGTGCTTCAAGTGCCACGAGATTGGCCACTTTCACCGGGACTGCCCAAGGAAGTTCAAAACCGCTGCTGCTGTAGAAAATGATGACAAATATCAAGAAGGGGGATCTCAAGAAGACGCACAAATAGAACGCATCAAATCTTACGAAGAGGTGAGTGTTGCTTTTGTTTTAAGGGATAAGCGCACAGATTTCTTAAAAACAATTTCTCTGTTTGATTCTGGCAGCCTTCGAAGCTTTATTAAACGGTCAATGGTGCCAGCAAGTCATCCGTCCGAGAAACGTTTAACGCCTTATATAGGAATGGGTGGACTGAAGTTAAATTCGTTTGGCGAAATAAAGTGCAAGATAATATTTAAAAATGAAATAGTAAAACATAGCTTTGTGGTAATACGCGATGACGAAGCTGCCGTACCGATGTTGATTGGCACTGATTTACTCTGTAAACTAAAAACTTTTTTATGCAAAATAAAGAAAGTGTACAGTAAAGACACCTTGAATGAAATTGGAAATAAAATTTAAGTTTCTCAGTTGCCAGAACGAACGAGAAGTGCACTTATGCCATTGCAATTGGTAAAATATCCAACACCTTCCACTACAATTGAAGAAATTAAGTACAACAGAGATGTAGAAAAAAGGGAAAGTTTTGAAAACGAAGTTGATATAGAAAAAAGTGTTGCGTCAATTAAATTAATTTCAAATGAAGAAAAGTTGGCAGAAGCATGTACTGAGGCAAAAGCTATGTCGTGTTATGAGCCTGACCTTAAATCTCTTTTAGTAGTGAAACAAGAAGAATCTGAACCAATTTTAGAAATTATTGAAATTGAAAGTGAAAATGAAATGGTAAACTTTCTCGACTTAGATTTTTTAGTGTCTGCTACTTGTGTGTTAGAGCCAACTTCTAAATTAAATTTGAACAATGATCTGCGAAGTGAAGAAATTGTTAAGCTACAAAAAGCGATAGATGAAAACTATGTTCGCTATGAAATAGAGACAATGCCCACAGATTATACAATGCATATACGCCTGACGAACGACGTACGTATTCATTGTGCTCCCCGCCGGCTGTCATTTTACGAACGTTCTGAAGCAAAACAAATTGTCGAAGATTTAATAAGCAAAAACATTGTTCAGCCAAGTCATTACCCTTACGCCTCTGCGATAGTGCTTGTGAAGAAGAAAAGTGGTGAAATTAGATTGTGTGTAGACTATAGGGCCTTGAATAAGCTCACTATAAGAGACAATTTCCCGCTGCCGTTGATTGAAGACCTGCTGGAGTACTTTGCGAACAAAAAATTCTTTAGTACTGTTGCATGAATATGACACGTAAGCGCCTTAGCGTCTTAAATCTCATTTCACATACCGACCCTGCACGGTTAATTTACGTTACGGCCCTGTATGCCAGAAAGCATATGTAACAAGACACTTCGACCAAAGCACTTATAGCATTGAACGGAACGAAGGCCGAAACATCAAATGCAAGCCAACGGAATGTAACCAAACACTTCGAGCAATGCACTTATAGCATTGAAAGAAGTGAAGGTCAAAACATCAAACGCAGGCATCTAAACACATGCAATGCATGAGCCGATATTGTGTTATGACAGAATTCCAATATCGAATCAATTGGACATAACCCAAAATTGGTCATTTGACACTTCTCAAATGTCAGCCAAATTCTGTGCGGCATTTCTCCTCTTTTGAATCAGCATTTATAAATACATAAGATATATACATAACATTTATAGATATCTAACATTTACATATACATAACATTTATATATATACATAACATTTCTCCTCTCTTGGAATAAGTATAAAAGAAATTAGAATGTTTAAGAAAACAACAATTGGAGTTTAATCGTCTACAAGGTTTGGGCGACTGATTCTGGCTTCGGCTGAATACGGTCCTACCTTAAAATAAAAGATTTTAAACCAAATAAAAGTCTAATTATTATTTGGAAGACGCTGGGATGAAAGTATCCCTAATTATTATATCCACATATTACATGGCGATCCTAGCCACGGACAAGAAGATCTGACGAAAAAACAAGGAGATCTGGCGTTAAAAAGGAGATCTGGCACTGATGACCACACTGGAGATCTGGCGTTAAAAAGGAGATCTGGCACTGATGTCCACACTTAAGGAAGCACTAGAAGACCCAACGGCTGGCCCAAGACCGTTAACAATTACCGAATATCAGGCCTGGCAGGAAGCAACCAAGAGGGCAAAAATACATAAGCAACACCAGGAAGAAAAACTAACATCAATCCCGAAGGTCCGTCCACCTAAGAGGCGTGGTGGAAAAATCACCAAGCTCATACACCGAAGAGCTTTTCTCAGAACGGAGCTGAGAAGAAAAACATTGGACTTGAAAAGTATCACATCGATGGCCACTGAACTGACTCAAATCGAGAAGGAGCTGAAGGACAGGAAAGGTAAAAGTGCTTATTAAACTGCACTACATCAACAACAAACTATTGCGATTTTCGCAAGTTAAAGTGCTTATAAAGCTGCACTAAATCAACATTGTCTATTGCGATTTTCGCAAGAAAATTTTATAACAATTGTTAGATTTTTTTTTAAGAAAAAAAAAAGAGAGAGAAAAAAAAATTTTTTTAAATAAAATACCTTGTCTTAGGATAATTTTGAATTTTTTAAAAATTCCTTTTGCACTTTACAATTCCTTTTGAACCTTTGAAAAAAAATAATAATAAAGAAAGAAAAAAAAAAAGACTACAAACAATATATCTCATCAATTTCATAAATTTCAACATGGGAGGACATGAATCCAAAATTTCAAACCCAAACGCCAACGTAATTAACGAAATTGAGACAAAAAGCGAGACCTGCAATTTTAGCTCAATTGAAATTTTATTGATCATTCTAGTAGTTATCGCAATCATTGATTTTGCGCTTAAAGTCTACAAACAACATAATAAAAATCTAAAAAAAAGATATTTAAGCAAAGCTAATGATCTAGATAAAATTTAAATCATGAAAGTTTTGATTTTGATATTCTTTACTGAACTGACATCTACCCCAAATGGAAAATTAACTTTTACCATACCGATACCAAATGACACGACAAACCTACCTCAGTTTATACAATCAAATGTAGACAGATTTGATAATATCATATTTTCACAAGGAATAGAAGTGATAGAGTCATACGGGACTATCAGAGCCTCAAGACACACCCCCAGCGCCACAGAGCTTAAAGCATACAGACTTAGATTTCACTCACCAATGTCAAGCCCCGAAAAATGGGAAATAATACAAAAAAAATTCAATGACTCCATAGATGAATTTAATAGATCGTACAAATGTCTAAATAAGACACAAATCCCAACAGCCAAAACGCAAACAAAACATTTTAATAATCTAACACTTCAACACAATACTATCTCGGCCTTGCTTAAAACATATATTCCATTACTAACTGAAAGTCATAAAACTGAATTCAAAAATTCTTTCAAAATTTAAAAGACAAATTCTCAATATTATTGAAATAATTTGAAATCAAAGATCAAGTACCACAAGATTTAACGACAATTTTTAATTTAAAATTTATTGAAGATTCCGACTCAGATTCAGAATCAACAAAATCAGAAAAAATGCCTTCAATTCAAGAATTTCTCAATAATGCTAGTAAGCTTATCCCAGATTTCGATGGCAAACCCGAGAACTTGCGAAGTTTTCTCGATGCAATCGATCTGGTCGAACTTATAAAAGGAGAACACGAAAGAATAGCAGTTACACTAATAAAAACCAAATTGAAAGGCACAGCAAGAAATCTCATCGATACAGAATCAACGATAGCACAAATAGTGCAGAAACTTAAATTGTTAGTAAAAGGGGAGTCTATTGACGTTATCACAGCAAAACTTCTCAATACCAAACAGCAAAGTAAAACTGCCACGACATTTTGTAACGAAATTGAAGACCTAACAAAATCATTACATAATGCATACATTTCTGACGGACTAAACCCTGATCACGCAATCAAATATTCAACCTCAATTGCTGTTAAAGCATTAACTACAAATGCTAGTAATGATAGAGTAAAAATGATAATGGAATCGGGTAACTTCGGCAATCTGAATGAAGCAGTTGCAAAATTTGTCAACAGTTGCACCGCGGCAAATGAATCAAGATCGGTATTTAACATCAATAGCCGAGGAAATTTTTCCCGAAGAGGAAATTTTGCAAATAATAGAAATCGGTACCGGGGACGTGGTGGCTATGCACGGTATAACCAACAGCGCAACACTAATTATTCAAATAATAGAAATTACAACCACTACAATCGCGGCCGTGGACGCGGAGCTAGTTCTGGCAATGTCCGAGCTATCGAAGCAAATCCGGGAAACGAGTCAGCTCCCCAGAATGCCCAACTGGGGACATTAACTCAGCAATACCCACAAAACTAACACAAACGCATCAAATCCTAAGCATTAATCTCAAATTCAATAACTAAATAACTGTCAAAACTTCCTTTAATAAATCAGAAAATATTTTTTTTACTAGACACTGGTTCTGACATCAGCCTCATAAAACAAAACTGTATAAAAAATTCAATAATTAATCAAAATTCTACGTTTAATTTAACTGGAATTGGAGAAGGAATAGTCACAACTTTAGGATATGTTCATGGTTCAATATTAATGAAAAATTACGATCTAGCTCATAACTTTCAAGTAGTTCAAAATGATTTTCAAATACATTGTGACGGTATCATTGGCCTTGACTTCATAAAAAAATACAACTGCATACTTGATTACAATAATTCCAATAGTTTTCTCGTTATTAGACCAAGCTTTTCCCATACACATGAATCTTTACAAATTTTAGATGCACCAAAACTATATTCAATAAGCCTACCTGCTCGATCTGAAGTCATACGAAAAATATATATAAAGTTCCCAGAAGATGAAGTTTTAATACCAAATCAAGAAATTTCAACAGGCATCTACATTTCCAATACAATAGTTAACAATAAAAATACCTACGTTCGCATACTAAATACAACAAATAATAACATTTTATTAGAAAATTTTTCCATTAAAGCAGAAAGTCTTGAAAACTACCAAACAATAAAATTTAACCCTCCATCAAACGATCAAGAGCGACATAATACCATTCTTTCCAAAATATCAAACAACTGTCCAATTCAATTTAGAGAAAACCTTCAAAAACTTTGTTCATCATACACAGATGTCTTCGCTTTAGACACAGATAGTGTCACTTGCAATAACTTTTATAAACAAAAACTCAAATTAAATGATAAAAGTCCAGTTTACATCAAAAATTACAGACTACCACATACATATAAACCTGAAATCGAACGACAAATAGATAAACTAATCAAAGATAACATTGTTGAGCCCTCTGCCTCCGAATATAACAGCCCAATTCTCCTAGTACCCAAAAAGTCATTACCCGGCAATGCAGAAAAACGTTGGAGATTAGTAATCGATTATAGGCAACTTAATAAAAAATTAGTCGCCGATAAATTCCCACTACCAAGAATCGATCATGTGCACAGCAATTAGCACGTAGTACATTTATCGATATAAAATCGGCTGAACAAATCGCTAAGTAAAATAGTGTACCACGTGCAATCAAAATGTAAACAAGATGGACGGGCATCAAGTTACTCTCGAATTGGAGGAAATCTATGAGTAAAAAATAGAAATTAAAGTTTATTTATTAATTTGATTTAAACAAATTCAATTATAAAACAGAACATATGAACCCTTCTGCCCAAATGACGAATATTATTGTTTGTTTTTAAAGAAAAATAAAAAAAGGCTTTCTAAAGCTACACAGAAAATGCTTGGAATTTTTTACTTCTTAACTTCTGATATACTTTTTTCTCTTGGCTTATTACTTTAAAATAGAATACCATACACAAACTTTTAAAAAATATTATTTTTAACGAAATTTGTATCGGAACGCATTTTGAGAATGGAATATCAGGTCGGGGAACTTAAGGATAAACGTATTGGAATTCCAAAAATAATGGGGGTTGAAGTTAGGAAAAAAGGTAGCATAACGTTTTTCGGGGTGGTCCATGTAAATTTAAAAAATGTCATCTTTGTTTGCCGACCTCCCAAGTCTCGAAGAAAAAAGGTCATAGGTGCTCGTCCATAGAGGCCGTAACGTTTTTTTTTTTGGCAAATTTTTAACTCCTCCACCGCTCTCTTATCTAAAAATTGTCCAAAAAATTTTTTTTGCTCTCAATGTCACCTGGACGAAGCATTGACTGTGATATCCTTTAAAGATTTAACTATTTGAACATTTTTTTTTCCATTTCTTTATCAATAATTTGAAAACCAATAGAAAAATAAAGAACTGAAAAATTTGCTTCCTGATTTTGTACTATGTGCATGAATTAATATACAAAACAGACAACGAACGGCACATAGTACAATCACTGATTTCGAAAAATCAATTCTTACAATCAAACAGAAATCAAGTATTGCTTAAAAGCACTTGAATTGTATTCTTTGAACTGTGTTTTATAAGTCTGCAAAATTTAAAAAACATTGACCGTACTGTTTTTGAGATATCTATTCCCAAACTTTAAACGCGATTTCTCAAAAATAGCTAAATGGCGTATGGGACAACATTTTACTCGCTCGACGATATGAGTTTGTGTGTGCCCCCATGTACATTAACGCTAGAAAGATAACGTTATTTTTTTACCTTGAAAAGATAACGATACGCCTGAGCGACGTGTGTTTGTTTTTACTATCCTTAAGGATGTTTTAAAAAAAAATGTGAACAGATTGTAATTTAAATACATTATTTAATTTATTGTCAGTCATTTCGGCTCATTTTAATACTCATTTTAAAACTTGTATATATTAAAAGTAAATAAGAAAAAACTTAAATATGCTTTCAAAAGCGGGAGCAAAAAATTAAAAATGACTACGTCTCGTAGGCGTACGTTATCTTTCTAGGGTTAGACATGACGTTAAAATCTACTTTTTGGAATTTCTTAGGTGGGGTGGTCTCATTTTGTAGGGTTCCTCGAAAAACTTTATGGGCCAAAATTTTTTTTCTGTAGGACGACGCTTAGACTGGCCCCACGGGGGTCAAAGTTCACAAAAACCCCGCCAAATCTTACTAATGTCGCTATAACTCTGTAAGGAAGGTCAGAAAGTGGGTAAAATGTGAGAGCGACCCCCATTAATTTTCCCCCCGTAACATTTTATCTAAACAAACTTTCTCCCTATCTCCCCTCCTTAAGGGGGCTCCCATATAAAAGTACCCTTTTTTATAAAATTGGTGCAAACCACGCCCCAATGGCATAAATGGGTTAAAATGTATGACTTACCTCAACTATTATTTTATTTTACACATTTCTCCCAAATATACTTACCCTCTATCTCTCCTCCTTAGGGGAGCCCCCATACATAATTACCTTAATTTTACCACAATTTCATACAAAATGGCTGTCACTACAGTCAAACTCCTCCTAGGGGGATGATATATTTGACCGACCCCCATTATTTTTTTACCCCAAACATTTTCTTCAAACATACCTACCCTCTATCTCCCCTCCTTAGGGGGGTCCCCATACAAAATTAGGCTTCAATTAAAGAAAAATGCCTCACGAACGTCAATCTATAATATAGATGCCGTATTATAGATCCTTCTCGGGGATTACCACCTTGTCGCGGTGAGGAGGCTCAGTAAATGCGATGAACCTTCGAGCGATGCCGGCAGGTACACCCATATCGGCAAGGTCGTTAGGGGAGCACGGAAGCTAAGAGTAATCCAGGCGAGACGGGAAAACTCCGCCATTGTCTAGCATGAGGACGAATAAACTAATGCCTTCCCCCGATAATCACTTTAATTGTGATTATCAAATGGCACGACAATGTAACGATCTGGAACAGACGCACTGGTGCTGGTGGATGTGGCATTGTTGGACCTGAGTAGATGGGGTGAACTCCCAGCGAAATGGCTCCTGCGCTAATGTCACATCTGCCTCCGTCCCGTTAAAACCTTGTCAGGCCTCAGAATACGTTCAAAACTCGTCGCCACAGTGTGTGGCCGTGTGGGTTTAGTTGACATCGTCCTAATTAGCACCTGATCCGGCTCTGAGCACACGTCCCATAAGGGCGTGTGCCAACCCTCGCATGGCCTCCCTGCTTGCAAAGATAACCATGGGATCGTGAAGGGTGACCACACAACGAGTGGAGATAGCGGTTCTGAGTGGGGACCCTTTTTGAATGGACAAACCGACCAAAAAACAACAACAACAACAACAAAAAACAAACAAACCCAACCCATCTGGGGGGCCACAAAAACCTTCGGGTTCTACTTCCACTGGACCATCCAACCCATCAGGGGGACAGCCCAAGAGAGTTTCCAACTCCAACCAGACGGGGAGTAAGAAACTTATCCGACAAGGTGCTGCTCAGCCCAGTCAGTCGCCGAAAACCTCAGGCGGCAATATTAATTCTAAGGACCCTAAAATGGGCGATGCATCAGGACCAAGCACCAGTAGATCCTCGACTTTAATGTCTGATCGACCGGCTGCTAAGGTCCATACGAACGCCTCAGCTTCAGGCGGCAAAGTGGCCAACCTATCAACGCAGGCTTACCGCATCAGGAGGTCTGCGAGTAGAATAATAGCTAGGCTCGAAAAGACTCCCCCGGAGCAACTTACGGAGGAGGATAAGAAATCGCTGGAATGGGCTCGGTCGAGTGTTGCCACACGACCTGCGCAGCTCCAGGGACCAGCCCAGAAACGTCAACGTTCAGGCGAGACGCTTCCACCTCAAATACCACAAGGGATCAAAAGGCCTAGATTGATACCAAATAGGCCTAAGATCAATCGTCCTTTTAGCGAGATTGCTAAGGAAAGTCTTGTGTGGGCAGTTATAGACGGCAGTAACAGTGACGGCACAATTTCTCCGGCCAACTGGAAAAAGGTGGAGCTGGCTCTGTTACGCGTCTACAAAGATGTAGTTCTTGCCAACCCCGGCCCGTCTCCGATATGTAGAGACGCTGGCTGGCATCAGGGGCATGTAAAGCTAATCGCATGCGGAGATCAACGATCGGCGGATCTCTTCAAAATTGCGGTGTCCAAACTTGGGGAAATCTGGCCGGGCGCGAAGCTTTCGGCGGTCACTAAAGACCAGATTCCCAACCGACCGAGATCCAAGGCGTGGATCCCATTGGAACCATCCTCTCCGGAGGAAGTTACTGAACTGCTAAAGATCAGCAACTACAACCTTCCAACTCACGATTGGAAGGTCGTCAAATTAAGCGAGCCAAGTGGCAGCACCAGGCAGGCGCTCATCATATTAAATGAAGAGTCAATTGCTCCCATCGAAGCTGCGAAGGGGGTAATTAACTTTGGATTTGGCTCTATCACCCTTCGTATCTACAAGGGTGACAAACCAGGAGCCAACTCAAGCGGCCCATCAGACTCCACTGCTGTTGAACAGGGAATTGATAAGGATGCTGCTCAGATTGAGGGCAACAGGGATGCAGATCACATGTCCACTGATGACACCTGCAGCGTGGCCTCCACGATTGATCTGGCAGGAGGCCTCTTCGATCTTGCTCTGGAGACAGAACAAGAAGAAGGAGATGGCCCTTTGTCAGACGAGGAGGACCATGACCGCACGGTCATAAACGCTGTCCTCGGAAGTGAAAATGGTGAAGGTTCTGCAAATTAATCTTCACCACTCAAAAGCTGCCTCTGCAGCCCTAATCCTCCGCCTAATGGCAAAAGCGGAGGACATCTACCTCATCCAGGAACCCTGGGTAGTCCACAACAAGGTGTGTGGGCTTAACACCAAGGGGTATACTGTGATATCCCACAGTGCAGGTAAGCAACGCTCTTGCATTCTTATCAAAAACAGTCTTAATCCATTGGTCCTATCCAGGTTCTGTGATGGGGATATGGTGACGATCGCTACCCATTTAGGGGGATCGTCACTATGGATAAGCTCTTGCTACATGGCGCACGACCAGGGGTAATATGCGACCTCTTAAAGACCTTGATGTCGGAGGCCAACAGACACCGTACGACAGTGATCATCGGCGCGGATGCCAACGCCCACCATCACATTTGGGGCAGTTCGGACATCAATGTGCGGGGTGAGTCACTTTTTGATTTTATATTAAGTAAGAACCTCTATGTAGCTAACAGGGGGACTGAACCAACTTTTATAACCAGTAACCGCAGAGAAGTTCTTGATATCACTCTTGTCAGTGACCAAGGCTCTCACCTTATATCTGAGTGGAGAGTATCATCTGATTGTTCTCTCTCGGACCATAGATACATTACTTTTAATATTAACTCGCCAAGTATTCCAAACAGGGTATCCTTTGTCAATAGAAGGCGTACCAACTGGGCAAAATTCAGCTCTACTGTGGAAGGGGAACTTTATAGTACTCCTCCCGATATCACAGACGCTAATGAGTTAGATATGGCTGTGGAAACTTTCACGTCCGCGTATAAAACCGCAACCACTTATGCATGCTCTGCTAGTAAGCCTATGGGGAAACCAAAACCCCCTTGGTGGAATGCGGAAATTGGTAATCTTCGTAGCGTTTGTAGAAAACGCTTCAACGAAGCCAAATCGACCTCATCATGGTCACTTTGTAAGGACAGTCTCCGAGAGTTCAAATATGCCGTAAGAAAAGCGAAGCGGGTCTCCTGGAGGGCTTTCTGTGACAAAATAGAGAGCGCCACGGAGACCAATAGACTTCGCAAAGTTTTGAGCTCAATGCCTAGATGTATGAGCAGTATTCAAAAATCAAACGGTACATGGACTATGTCTACCACAGACACACTGGAGACTCTCCTTGACACACATTTTCCGGGAAGCTATCTGGAACCGAGTGAGAACCACGCACGGGCACATCCTGCGTGCCAAACTGCTTCTGAATACGTGATCACCCACAGGAAGGTACAGTGGGCCATAAATTCCTTTGAATCTTACAAATCTCCTGGGCCGGATGGCATAATCCCAGCAGATTTGCAACATACCCTAGCAAGGGCAGTACCTTGGCTTAAAGCCATCTTTGAAGCATGTATGAAGATGGCATATATACCCAAACGCTGGTGCAGGTCACAGGTGGTCTTCATTCCCAAGGCAGGGAAAACTTCTCATGCCAGGCCGAATGATTTTAGGCCAATTAGTCTGACCTGCTTCCCGCTGAAGACCTTTGAGAGAATCGTGGATTACCAAATCAAGGTAAACCTTAATTCTGACAAAGTGTCGTCAGCCCAACACGCCTATACAAAGGGTAAATCTGTGGAGACTGCTCTTCACTCCCTGATACAATAAATTGAATGGTCCCTTCTATACAAGGAATACACCCTGTGTGTATTTCTGGATATAGAAGGGGCCTTCAATAACGTCTGTCCGAATGCAATAATACGCGCCCTACGTGACCTTGAAATGAATCCCTGTATCATAGGAGTCATTGAAAGCCTACTTTCAAACAGGAGTATTTCATCCTCAATTGGTGAGTCGCAAGTGAGTAGGAGAGTCATCAGGGGAACACCCCAAGGGGGGTTCTCTCTCCGACACTCTGGAATCTCGTTGTAAATTCACTACTTATAAAGTTGGAGGAGGCAGGCTGTAAAGTCATCGCAAATGCGGATGACCTTGTAATCACGGCTTCAGGCAAATTCCCCAACGTCCTTTCAGACAAAATCACTCCCTTTTTAGGAATGCTCTCTAGATGGAGCAAAGAATGTGGCTTGAGCATTAATCCCAGTAAGACGGAAGTGGTGCTCTTCACAAGAAAATACAAAATTCCCAACTTTACTCCACCCAGAATGGAGGGAGTTACCCTACAGTTAAGTAGCCAGACCAAATACTTAGGTCTCATACTTGACTCTAAGCTTAGTTGGAAAGCCAACATTCATGAAAGAGCCAGTAAAGCGCTGAAGGCACTATACTGTTGTAAGAGGGCCATCGGAGCTAGATGGGGACTTAGTCCCCGTGCTCTACTTTGGCTCTATGAAACAATTGTTGAACCTATTCTTTTGTTTGGATCTACCTTTTGGTGGCCAGCAATTGACAGATTCACAAATCAGAAAACGCTGGACCAAACCAGAAGACAGTCCGCTCTATTCATTACTAGAGCGCTTCGAACCACGCCAACGAAGGCTCTTTTTGCCTTTCTCTGTTGGCTACCTACAAAGCTCCTGATAAGGCAACAAGCCAAATTGGGGGCTGCAAGACTAAATGCCATTTCTCGCTGGACACGTTTGGACTTTGGTCACTCCAGCATCCTTATCAAAGACTTCGACATTCTGACCGACGTCGACTATTGTCCCCCTTTTCTCTGCTTTGATCGGGGTTTTGAAACCCGCATTCCGAGCAGGGAGGAGTGGGACGGCAGTCTAAGCGTCGGTCAAAATGCGATATGTATATACACCGACGGCTCTAGATGTAACTCAAGAGTTGGAAGCGGCGTATACTCTGACAGTCTTAATCTTAAGACAGCTATTCGCCTCCCTGACCACTGCAGTGTTTTTCAAGCAGAGGTCATGGCCATCAACCATGCTGCCAGATGGTTAATGTGTAATGAGATATTCGGAAAGGATATCTACATTTTCAGCGATAGCCAAGCGGCCATTAACTCCCTTAGCGGTGTCTACACGACATCCAAACTTGTCGCTGAATGCCGGGCATCTCTCAACGAGATGGCGAGTCATTCAAAGGTCCTAATCTACTGGGTCCCGGGACATAGGGACATTATGGGTAACTGTGAGGCAGATGAACTAGCTAAGAAGGGCACTATGCTTACTGACATCACCGTTACCTCTATAGGCACTCCGCTTGCCACTATAAAACTCAGAATTAAACAGAAATATTTTGCCCGTGCGAATGCCCAATGGGTAAGAGACAGCTCCTGCTTTATAGCTCGCCAGACATGGACGTCTCTGAATAAAAAACGCTCACAGCAGCTCCTGAGACTAAACAGCAGGTCCATTAACCTAGTGGTCTCCATTCTTACTGGCCACTGCCTCTTTGGCAGGCACGCGGCGAGACTGGGGGCTCCACACAACGATTTTTGCCGCTCATGTGGCTCTGAAGAGGAGGAGGAAACGGTCCTCCACCTGATGGGTCAATGCCCAGCTCTCGCAAGGAGTAGGCTCTCCCTTCTGGGGTCGCTATTCTTTTCCAGCTTAACCGAACTCTCTGAACTGAAATTGTCGGATATAGTGACGTTCATAAGGAAGTCTTGTTGGCTTCCCAATACTTTTTAAGGGGTAATAGTGTCTTTCGTGGTACCACAACGGGCCTCTTTTGTGCCTAAGTGAGCATATGGCTGCCACTCCTACCTACCTACCTACCCTAGATGCCGTAGGAACAAGAACGAGCATGTTCAGTATGCATATTCAAAAAATTTACAAAATTACCTCTTAAACGAGCCTAATATGAAGAATATTGGATTAGTTTTTGGTATCTTTTAATAATATGTTATAATTATTACCTTTTTTTTAAAACTGAATTTTGGGTTCCATCCCCTAACTGGGCAAATAATGACCCTAGTAGAAATAAAATAAATTTTCTAGTCAAATGCCGCAAACCTCAATCTATGACGAGTTTTTTGAGACTATAACCATTAAAATCGGTTAGTGGTTTCTATTCATAAAATTAATTCAAAACAAATATTTTTTGAAACGCATTATTCACTGTTTTCACGTTCGTTTCTTAGGTCTTTGCATGTCTCTCTCGGTCTGTACGCCTAGGACCAGTGTTCGGACTACGGAAATCCCATTTCGTAGTAGAAGACCGGAAAAATCGAAGTAGAAATGAATTTTTGGGTAGTAAATTGGAATTTCTCATTTTCGCACAAAAAAAAAGGTCAACAATTTATTTGAAACAAACATTTATAACTTACATTTACTTATTACTTATATTTTTTTATCTCCACCAGTCAAGATTTAGATACAGGGACATCTGTATGGAAAACAACAATTTGTTTGCGAACGAGGGAACACAAAAAACTCGTTCTCATTACGTCTAAATCGTGACATAGACATAATTATTTTGAGTTTGGTGAAGTGAAAAAATCGGAGTAGATTTCAGGTATAGGGTAGTGGCGGAGTAGATTTCAAAAATTAAAAAAAACGGAGTAGATCTACTCCGATCGGAGTATAGTCCGAACCCTGCCTAGGACAGTTATTGGTAAGTGCATAAGTTTTGTGTATCATCATACTGTTGAGCATATCATACATGGTATTATGGCAGTGATCGGGCACATTCTGTACACAGTTCCGGCTGGGATACCGCGCATTTGGCGATTAACTTTGTATCGAATGCCGTTTCTCCCATGTAGGACTGTGGGTGTAACTGCCGACGTCGAAAAGGCTCTGCCGCTAACAGATGTTTTAGGAAACAAAAATTAATTTCATTCGAAATTATCGGGAAACTGAAAAATGGCCCCAATGTAAAATGGCCCTAAACAGAAAATGACAAATTGCCCCAACATTTGGGGTCATTTTGCATATGAATTATTTTCCCAATTTCAAAAGTGAAATTTGGCCCCAAAATAAAATGAAAAAAGGCCCCAAAAGAAAAATAATGTGTTTTTAATAAAAATGAAAAATGGCCCCAAACTAGAAAAAAATAGAGCTAATAACATTTGAAAATTTAAAAGTGAAAAAAGTCCCCAAATTTGGGGTTATTTTGCATAATGCATAATGCAAAATCAAAAAGGAAAAAAGGACGCATATTTGCGGTAATTGTGGATTATGAAAAATCACCCCAAACTAAAATGAAAAAAGGCCCCAATAAAAAATGAAAAATCGCCCTAAAATTCGTTATGTTGTTTTCAATATAAAATTTTGGGGCCTTTTTTCATTTTAAGTTTGGGGCCATTTTGCATTTGGGCCATTTTTCATGGAGCCGAAATTATCCCTATATTTTGAGAAAATTTTCTTCAATTTCAAGCCCATAAAACTCGTCCTTGCCCTCGCGCATTTGAATTAAAGGAGGACCATAATCAAACAGTTTTAAATACAGTGCTGGAAATAAATTTTTGAATAAAAAAATAGTTTCGATGAATAATTTGCCCTCTAAAGGCTTTTATAAAGAAGTTCTAGTCATTAAAACTCCCGTAAAAAAGTAGAATTTTGAAAGTTTTCAAAAATACCAACAAAAATCATGCGCATTTCCAACTTCCATGCGCACGCTGACTCAAACATTTTTTTCTTCACTCAAAATTAACTCTTAATTAGCTTTAATTAATTCTATAAGGAAATTTGAATCCTGTTGATTTTTGCGTGTGTTACTGCTAGGTTTTATGAAAGCTAGCAGTAACACGGTTTTGAAAAAAAAAAATGTGGACTCTAAAATTTTTCTCTTCACTCAAAATTAACTCTTAATTAGCTTTAATTAATTCTATAAGGGAATTTGAATCCTGTTGATTTTTGCGTGTGTTACTACTAGGTTTTATGAAAGCTGGCAGTAACACGGTTTTGAAAAAAAATATACGTACTCAAAAATTTTTTTCGTCACTCAAAATTTACTCTCAAATAGCTCCAAAAGATATGATGAAAAAAGTTTGATTCTGCTCATTTTCACTGCTAGCTTTTCATACGTCTGTCTAACAATGAAATAGAGCGAGCTAGTAGGTTCGATTTAGACAGATGGCACATTAAATATGACGGAACAAATAAGGAGATGACGGTAGATAGCTTTGTATTTAGAATTGAGAAATTAGCAGAGACACATGCCATCCCTTACGATAAGCTCTTCAAGGACTTGCACTGTCTACTAAAGGACAATACGTCCAAATAGTATTGGCAATTGTTAGAAGCCAACAAAAACAATTTAGAATTCGACTACTACGATGTGCGGAGAGAGCTCCTAAACCACTACAAATCTACTCAAACCGAGTTTGAGATAATTAGAGAACTAGCCGAACGGAAGCAACTAGTAGGAGAAACATTTGACGATTTTTATACAGAAATGGATAATATCAGTTTCAAACTCCAGAATAAAAATCCCGAACACGAACTAGTGGGCATACTTAAAAATAATTTGCGTGGGCAACTAGCTACGATGATGCTCGCGAGTAGAGTTACAACCTTATCCGAGTTGAAGTCCGAGTGTAGAAAAGCCGAAAAGGTATTGCGCGAATCAAGGCCCAAGCCGGGGCAAGTAAACCAGGTCCAACGTGAAAATATTGTAGCTGAGCCAGTAAAATCGGCAAACATCGAAGTTGTTTCATTCAGTCAAAATCCTGCAAAAAAATATGAAAATAAAAATACCAGTAATAATCAACCGTATCAAAAACCAAACTTACCCATGAATATACAAGGTCAACTTACGCCAAAGAATAGTGCAGCCAGCCAACCTTATGTCCATCCCCATTTCATCTCAACTTGTGCCTTAGTTGTGGTCTGCCAGGCGACTATTTTAGAAAAAACGCCATCGCCACAGAAAAATCCTGCAAAAGTTCATCCATGAAATTACATGCTTTTTATGCAAAACCAGATTCCTACTGTGTTTATGAGGGTGACATCAGCAAAATTAATTTAAACCGCAAACTGGCGGAGGTGTCCGGAATCCCCAGCCAGACGGAAGCCACTCCGGAAAAATAGAAATCTTAAAGCGTGCGCTCCCAGAAAAATCGGATAGGACACCAAAATTAGAAATTAAGACGCTCCATCAACGTAAACTTGAATACGAGCAAACTAGAGCTATATTCCGTGAGGCTATCATAAATAAGAGAAAAATAAAGGTTTATAAAAAAATTAATAAATTAAGAGTGAAAATTAAAATTTTAAGGAAACTTAAGCGTAAAGTTATTTCCTCAGTTTGCACACGCGAGGGCGATAACCGACTATTCGCGAAAACAAAAGTAGGAGGTATTGAGGTCCTAGCACTTTTGGATTCAGGCGCGACCACAAGCTGCATAGCCAAGGGTGGCCTAAGACTACTAGAATCTCAAGAGAAGAATATTATTAAATTAAATAGGGAGAATGTACGAACTGCAAACGGCGCAGAAACACCCGTAACAGGTGTTATTACCTTGCCAGTCCTGTGGAACGGCCAAGAAAAAAAAATTTCGAGTTCTATATAGTCCCAGCTTTGCAACAGGATGTCTATTTTGGGATAGATTTCTGGTATACATTCAATTTAGAGCTGCTTGGAGGTAATCAGAAAAATTCAGAGACCATTGAGGAGGTAGAACAGTTTATACCCGTTCTGATGTCAGAAGAACCCATGACTATGATCAAACAACATTTGCTTTCCGAAAAATAACAAAAAGAACTGGAAACAGTCAAGCTGAACTTTCCTTCATACGCTACACAGGGCCTAGGAAAAGCATATCTCGAACAGCACGTGATTCAGGTAACAAATTAAGACTTACCAATCAAACAAAGGCACTATCCGGTATCTCCGGTAATACAGGGTTTGCTCTTCGCGAAACTTGATCGCATGTTTAAGTTAGGTGTCATTGAAGAATCCAACAGCAGTTGGAGCTCACCAGTCACTTTAGTTAGGAAACCCGAAAAAAATAGGATATGTTTAGACGCTCGAAAATTGAATGAGAGGACTATAAAAGACGCCTACCCGCTTCCAAATATTGAAGGCATTCTCAGTCGGCTCCAAGATACGACCTTCATTTCAGCAATCGACCTCAAAGACGCATTTTGACAGATACCCCTAGAACAAAAGTCGAGAGAAAAACCGCCTTTACAGTGCCCGGAAGTCCTTTGTACCATTACACAGTAATGCCATTCGGTCTATGCAATGCTGCCCAGAGAATGTGCAGATTAATGGACAAAGCTATCGCTTAAGAGAGAAGGTTTTCGTCTTTTTAGACGATCTGCTGGTCTGCTCGGCAGATTTTGATGAACACATGTCATTACTAAGAGAAGTTGCCGCATGCCTAGCCCAGGCAAAATAAACAATAAATGTAAAAAAGAGCAAGTTCTGTTTTCAAGAATTACGATACCTAGGTTTCATCGTAGGGAATGGCCACATAAGAACTGACGAACGCAAGGTTGCAGCCGTCAAGGATTTCCCTGTCCCAAAGTCACCGAAACAGCTCAGATGATTCCTTGGAATGTCCGGCTGGTACCGTAGGTTCATTAGGGATTATGCTACCATTGCTGCACCTTTGCATGCTAGTCTGAAAAAGGAAAATATCAAGAACTTCACTCTAGATGAACAGGCCTTAAAAGCTTTCGAAGATTTGAAATTAGCCATGACTAGTGCACCGGTATTAGTCAATCCAAATTTCAAAAAACGGTTTTTCATCCAATGCGATGCTTCCAATGAAGGGATAGGGGCCATGCTTTTCCAACAAGACGGCGAAGGAAACGAGAGACCGATCGCGTATGTATCAAAGAAATTAAACAAAGCACAGAAAAATTACAGCGTAACGGAGCTTGAGTGCTATGCCGCCTTAGTCTCAGTTTAAAGATATAGACCATACGTCGAGGGCCTCCCGTTTACCGTTATAACAGACCATGCCAGCCTGAAATGGCTGAGAAATCAGAGAGACTTGTCAGGACGACTAGCACGCTGGAGTCTTAAACTTCAAGCATTTGACTTTGAAATAGTTCACAGAAAAGGGTCACAGAATGTAGTGCCGGATACGTTATCTAGGGCATTCATAGACGAAATGAGCTTTGAGAGAGATCTTGAGATTGATTTGTGTTCACCGTGTTTTAAGGCGGATGAATATAGGAAATTAATAAGGTATATCCAGGAAAACCCAGACAAATTGCCAGATTTGTGCGAATCAGATGGTTTCGTATACAGGAAAACGCAATTTTCAAGCGGAGATCCACGCCAAGAGGATCACGCGTGGAAATTGTTGGTTCCTGACCTTCTCAGAAATGAACTAGTAGAAAAGGCTCACTATTCACTGTCCACCGGACACGGGGGCATACTGAAGACAATAGAACGACTAAAATTGAAATACTATTGGCCAGGGTTAGGGCGAGTTGTAAAAAAGGTGGTGAAGAGTTGCGAGATTTGCAAAAGCAACAAGAGTGGAAACTTGGTAAAGAGACCTCCAATGGGATCGCAACAAGTAACTGAGCGGCCGTTCCAACGGCTGTACATAGATTTCATGGGCCCCTATCCCCGGACAAAAGAAGGAAATGCGTACATATTCGTGTGTTTAAATCATTTTTCCAAATTTTTACTTTTGAAACCAATGCGTAAGGCAGTAGCGGTTGACGTGACTAAATATTTAGAAAGAGAAGTGTTCCATATTTTTGGGGTACCCGAATTCGTCCATTCAGACAATGGAAAACAATTCGTGTCCGAAGTATTCCAACAATTCTTGCAAAAATATGGGATCACGCACGTGAACACAGCGGTGTATACCCCCCAATCAAACGCCTCAGAGCGAGTAAACCGATCCATACTACAAATAATTCGCTCCTTCATTAAAACTGACCAGCGTAGCTGGGACCAGCATGTCAGCAATGCGGCTTTCGCATTGCGAAGTGCTCTACATAGCTCCATCAGGGTAGAGCCATACTATGCACTGTTTGGGTTACAAATGATGCAACATGCAAACGCCTATAAGATAAGTCGGCTGTTAGGAACAATGGGGCAAGAGGAATTTCGCATTGAAGCTCAAGTTGAAAAACAACGACTCATACGGGAATGGGTACTTACCGAATTGCAAAACGCCCATGAAAAGGCAGCAAAAATCTATAACACTAGATGTCGCGAGGTCAAGTACCGAGAGGGACAAATAGTATTCCGCAAAAATTTTAAACAAAGTAGTTTAGTCGAAGGCTACAACTCGAAGCTTGCCCCAACTAACCTTAAAAGTGTGGTACTGAAATGCATTGGCCACTCCATGTATGAGCTAGGCACCTTGGAAGGAAAGAGTGTAGGGGTATACCATGCAAAAGATATCTTTGTCGCCTGAAGAAAAAAAAAAATTAAAAATAAATAAATAAATAAATAAATAAAATAAAAAAATATATATATATAAAAAAATAATAAAAAAATTAAAATTTATAATACTCAGAAAAGATCCACAATAATTTAATTGCCCGGCTAGCTCAGTCGGTAGAGCATTAGGGCGTGGATCGAAGCCACACGTTGCCAGAAAAGCAGACAAGACTCACCGATACTTCCTTCATTTCCTTTCGAACCCACTCCATATCAGGGTTGCTATCGACGGTTTCGAGCTGTTACGTGCGATCCACGGTGTGCGGATTCTAAATGTGAAAAAGAGAAAAAATAAATAAATAAATAAAATATAAATAAAAAAATAAAAAAAAATGAGAAGGGAGAACATTTTTTTTGGACACTACACTAAGACAAGACACAGAACAAGCAAAGACGATAAATGTACAAACAAAAAGAGAAAAAAAAAATTACCCTTCCACACTAATAACAATTCTACAGATGGAGGACGCAAACGAAAAGTGGTCAACCTCAAAATTGAGATGCCTGGAAGCGAACCAGCGGATTAAGGAGACGCAACAACGAGTGAAAGAGCTGCCGGCAACAATCGTGGAAAGACAGGATCCAAAAACGAAGAGGGTGCGACTGGAACAGAGGCCCAAGTGCGAACCACCCAAACGAACCTTCACATACGTGGCCTGCGCCAGCGACTACCGTGCCCGAGGATTTTACGAGACACAGACCACCATCTCCGGAAATAAAATGGTAGGACGTCGTCCAGATCGACATCGACGAGGAGATTGAGAAGTTGGACTGGTTACAGCCCGATGAGCAAAGAACACGCACCCACGTTCGCGACTTCATAGTACCGGCAGAAGAAATTGGGGCAGGTACGCCGCTAGTCCTACGAAAAGAAATAAGGGTGGCACTACAGCATCGAGCTCCAAGACAGGCTCTGCGATTTAAATGACGCGTAAACGAGACGTTATACCAAGTTCGGGTGTCTAAATCCGGATATGTGAAGGTGACAAGTAAACCAGCACCTCCAGTAGAAGCACCAACGAAACGCCGAATAGCAGAAGAAGGGGAACCAGAGCCGAAGAAGCACTGAGGAAGAGACGTGGAAGAACATCTGCGAAACAAAGGCAGTAAGAAATATATATTTTTGTAAAAATGAAATTTTTTTGGTCTTAATTATTTTTATATTGAATTGAATTAGAATAAAAATGAATTGTGATAATTGAATTGAAAAAAAAGGCAAAACGAGAAGAAAACACAACACACATTTCTTTCTTTTTCATGACCATTCACAATTTCTTTTCACTCTTGATAATCTCTCATATTCCTATTCCATATAATTAAAGTACACTCACTGTTGTTACCAGAGAAAGCGATCGGCATTTCAACGTCTTGTTTTCCTTCCTATTTGGTTTACGAATGAGGAAAAATATAAGGAAAGCGAGAAAATAAGAACAAGGATAAAAAGGAGTAGAGAGCAAAAAGAGCTTCTTCAACCCGCACGGTTGCATTTAGGATGCAAAAGCTCCGGAGGCATTCCATACATGTATGTGTTCTAAGAAAGGCATAGGATCCGCATAGAAGAGGATCAAACCAGAAATTTCTAGTTTGTAATTAGGAAATAGAGCATAGAAAAGGCGCGACAAATAGACAACAACAATGACATCGGTCCCAGGCAAAGCTTATGGGATTCCTTGAAGTCCGATTTTTGTATAAAAGGAAGAGCAGGTGCAGTCAGAAAGAAGTCTTCTAGTGGTTTTCCTAGCCGGCGCACTAAATTGAAGGGTTCACTTCAATTTTCTTGGAAAAGCAGGGTTCACTGCTGATCTCGACAGAAAGGTACAAAAATTTTTTTGGACGGTAACAGAATTTTTTTTAAAGAATATTACATTCTACTTCCGCAATTTTTTTTTTACTTTTTTTTATATTTTTTTTGGTTAATATTAATGTTTTGCTTTTTTTATTTTTTCCTTCTCATTTTCGTTTTTTTTTTTCATTTGATTTTTGAAAAAAAAAAAAAAAAAAAAAAAAAAAAAAAAAAAAAAAGAATAAAAGGAGGAAAAGAATCTCCAATATTTTTCTGCTTTCACAATTAGAGCTCAGCACAGAACACCATCGGTGACAGTGGTTCCTACAGGCATGACTGACACACTTTTTGCATGTCTTCTTTGATAAAAAATTTGAGCTGACCCATTTCCATGAAGCGTTTTTTTGTTTTTTTTTAGTTCCAAGAGAGAGCAAGCGTCTCACTGCCTCTCATATCCACTCGCGCATATAGCTGCACAACGTGAAAAGGCATTGCTTTAACACTTTGCGCTCGACTGTATTTTTCTTTTCATTCTCTGCGTTATTTCATGCTAAGATAAGGGAGTTTTCGTATACTCGGTTACAAAAAAAAATTAAATTAGGTAGAGTTTAATTATTTTTTTGGGAAAAATCACTTTATTTTATATTTTCATGCTTAACTAATAAAATTTTTCCTATTATGTACATATCTGATTAAAAAGAGAAAAAAAAATAAATAAATAAAAAAATATAATAAAATAGAATAAAATAAAAATAAATATATTTACTGTACATGAACATTATAAAGTTTTATTCCATGTTGTGAAACCAGTTGGATTGAAAGGCTCACCTTTCAGGTAAACCTTCGGTAAATAGTTATAATGATGCCGAACTAGGCATCTAAATTGGTATGGTAGAAACCCACTAGGGATTTCTATAAAGGGTGTATTCTGGTACGACCATGGACCTACGGACTTACAAATAAATACGAACGCACGGACTGAATAAGGGGAGTGCGCTAAAATTTTAACAGGAGCCTCAGCGCACTCAAGGCTGTGAGTTTTCGCAGTGGGCGGGATTGCTCCAAGACTTCGGACCATGACTAGTAGGCGGAGTGCTGATGTAAGGGTTTTTTTTAAATGTATGTATGACAGTGGTATTTTATGATTCTTTATTTCACCCTTTCTATTTTTCTGTCCTCCTTATTTTCTTCATATGAACCTACCAATCGGCATGAAATCTTTTTGTTTAATGCTAGCATATTGGTAAGCGGATGGTAAGGCCCCACGCCAACGGCGAGCTAAGTCGGAGCTGATGCCACCATGCCGAGCCGCTATCCCGAACCAATGTACCAGATGTTAGAACATTAACAAAATATTTGCTACTTGTGTTTTAATTCAATTGGGGTTGCAGGTGAGGTGTTGCGAATAAAGGAGGTCTTGCTTTATTCCGATACGCTACGACCGGCATTGGTCGTTCTTATTGTGGTTTGTGCGATTTAATTTATTTTTATAATTTCTTTCAAAGGATTACATTGAAGACGACAAATATTTCTCCAACCTTTTCCGCTAGTACGCTACAACCAGCACCGGTCGCATCGGTGTCCCTGCTGATTATTTTTCTACCCGTTTAGTTTATAGAACTCAATTGGAGTCGAAAATTATTGATAAACCAGTTCCCGCAAATACGCTACACACAACAGTGGTCGCCTACTTCACGCCGAGCAAAATTGTAAATACTCCAATATTCACCGCGCCTTATAGAAATTATTGGAGGCGCTAGAACCGGCATTGGTCGCCCCTATCCATCGAAAATTAAATTTTTCGGGATTTTAGGAAATTTATATCGCAACGCAGGAATATTGAATATTCGCTGCCACGGTTGCAAATTGAACAATAAATAAATATAAATAATCCTGTGTAGTCAGGCGATTCCCCAGCCACATTTTCTCCCCTTTGCGTTAAATTCATTCCGTTATAATGGCGCCTCCCAATTTCATAGAAGCTGCCGAAGATCTAGTGCAAGTATACAAGGATTTATCCAGCGGTGATGCGGCGAATCAAACTGAATCTCTGCTGTACTTCAAGATAGAAGAAATCGATTCTTATTTGCGGACTGCCAAGAATGCTTTCCAAGTGGCTCAAACAGCTGAAGGAGCGAATGCCGAAGCGAATGCCGAAGCGTATGCAACGCTCCAGTCCTCCCTAACGCACTGTCGGAATACGTACCTCCAGACCAAGGCACATCTACAAGAAATGATAAAGCTAATGAGTATCGAGACGCTGCCACTATCCAGTACCCATGTGCCGCACCAAATCGATCAACCGGAATCTGATGACTATAAAAGGGTGCCCCCGTGTGATGTCATGACCTTTTCCGGTGGATACAACGAATGGCCAGCGTTCCGCGACATGTTAACTGCCGTGTTCGTGAATAATCACAGATGTTCACCCGTACAAATATTGTTCCATCTCCGAAATAAGACAACAGGCCCCGCCGGGGCAATTGTGCAAGGATACCCGCTCGTTGGAACCAATTTTACGCCGGCGTGGAAGGCTCTCAAAGCGCGCTAGGAAAACAAGCACATCCTAATCGACCATCAGCTGAAACCACTGTTTGATCTGCCAGCAATTGAAGAAGAAACTAGTGAAGGAATTCTGAAGATCCAAAACACCATCAACGATTGCATTGCGATGATGAAGAGTCAAGGTGTTACTGATGTCTGGGGCGCGATGTTAGTCCATTTCTGTTCCAGCCGACTGCCAGCTACCACGATCGCCCATTGGGAGCAGTCACTTTCGACGCATCGAGAGCTGCCAACATGGGAGCAGATGAACACGTTTCTCAGCAACCGTTTCGAAGTCGTTGAACGCCTCGCCAGCTTCGCCAAAGTTAAAGCCCCCGTTCTCTCTTCAAGCCCAGTGACTCCTTCGGCCAACGTGTTCCATACCGAGGGAAAATATAAGGGTTCTTGCGCATTTTGCAATGGCAATCATCGACTGCGACAATGTGACATGTTCCTGGGACTCTCGATCGACGACCGAATCCAAATTATCTCAAAACATAACAGATGTCTCAACTGCCTTGCTGCCAATCACCTGAAGGCCCATTGCCCCAGCACATTCCGCTGCGCGAAATGCAAGAAGCTACACCATACCCTGCTCCATTTTCCTTACTCAAGCTCAGCCCAGAATAATTCGGTTTCATCTTTTCAGTCTAACCAGGTGTCCGGCCCGTCGACGACGAGCCAATCCGTGCAGGCTTCCGCACAACAGACGAAGATGACGACCACTGTGGCAGCTAACAGTGCTGCTACTTCTAATGCACATGCGCATGTGGCCACCAGCCAACATCAAGTGCTATTGCCGACGGCTCTAGCCCATATTGTACATCAAGAAGAACGATTTCTGGTGCGGTCACTCTTTGATCAGGGCTCACAGCGAACATTTATAACGGAGCGGATTCAACTTCAACTAGATTTGCCTGCATACGCGATGACTTGTAATATATCTGGCATGGGCGTGCAGCAAACTGACAAATTGGCTACCGTCATCGAAAATCTCGAATATCAATTTGAAAGATGTAGAGTCGCTCGATTTAGCTGATCCAAACTTCTTGTCGCCCAACCGCATCGATATGATTATTGGATCTGATCTTTTGCCAAGGATCGTATTGGCCGGCATGCGCATAAATATTAGTGGAAGTCTGCCTGCACAAAACTCAGTTTTCGGCTGGTACTTAAGTGGACCCATCGCCGATGAAAATGTCCACACCTTCACCACCACCGTCTCCGCCGGAGATCACCATGAACGGCTCCACGAGCTGTTAAAATCCTTTTGGGAACAGGAAGAAGTTCCCAACCATCCGCAGCCTCCGCCGGAGGATGCGTACTGTGAGGAGCTATATGCTCAAACGACATATCGCCACGAAACTGGCCGCTATGTCGTGCGTCTGCCTTTTAAAAGTGAATTTTCCAAATTCACTGTACGTCTAGGAGCCTCTCGATTTGGAGCGCTGACACAATACCGGAACTTAGAGCAACGGTTCGCACGCCAACCGCTCATGCGTGACACGTACAACGCCGTCTTGCTCGAATATCTAAAGTGCGGGCATATGGAGAGATGTTCCGCGTCCGAAATTTCTAAAGACAATAACTTCTTCTCATTTTATCTTCCACATCATGCAGTGATGAAGCCCGAGAGTACGACAACGAAGGTGCGGGTCGTTTTTAACGCGTCGCAGAGAACAACATCCACGTTATCCCTAAATGACGTTCTCCATACCGGACCGGGGCTGCAAACGGATTTGGTCATTTTATTGTTGAATTGGCGCACTTATCGCTTCGTTTTCAATGGCGACATTGAGAAGATGTACCGTCAAATTATGGTCCACGAGGATGATCGACCGTTCCAGCGCATCGTCTTTCGAGAAACCATCGATGCCCCCGTTCGAGACTACGAGCTGAAAACGGTAACTTTCGGCGTGAATTGTGTGCCATTTTTAGCAATACGGACGCTCCATCAGCTAGCTATTGACACTGAACAAGAGGCCCCGCGAGCTGCCGTGATATTACGGCAAGAAACCTACTTCGACGACGTACTGGCTGGAGGACACTCACTGGAGGACGCCTGCGATGCAAAATCGCAACTTATCCGCACGCTCAGTTCCGCAGGATTTCCGCTGCGGAAAATGACGGCCAACCATTCGAAATTGCTGGAAGATGTCGATCCTTCACATCTCTTGGACGCAGAGTTCTTAAAATTTAAATCTGCGAGTGACGCAAAAATGTTAGGCATCCGCTGGAACGCAATAACGGATTGCTTTTCTTACAAACTAAGTGCTCAATTCGCCACCGCATCCACTACCAAGAGGCAAATTCTATCGGATATCGCGAAACTCTTTGATCCGGCAGGATGGCTCACTCCGATCATCATTCGAGCTAAGGTCCTGATGCAGCAACTGTGGTTGAAGGGCACAGCGTGGGATGAACGAGTCACCAATGAAGCGCTAGAACGTTGGCATGCATTTGTGTCGGATCTGCCATTTATTGAACAGATACAGATTCCGCGATGGCTGCAATATGAACCTGAATTGGATGTCCAACTCCACGGATTTTGCGACGCATCAGAACGAGCATACTGTGCCGCCATCTATGTGCGAGTGGAACATCGCGGCTGCATCTACGTTCACTTACTCACTTCCAAGTCGAAGGTGGCTCCGCTTCAAACAGTCAGTCTACCACGGCTCGAATTGTGCGCCGCCGTGCTACTTTCTAAATTGATAAAAAAATGTCACTGGTTAACTGCGCATCCATCAACATGAAACCTTTCTATGGACGGACAGTTCCATCGTGATCGCATGGCTGAAACCGGCAAACGCGTGGAAAACGTATGTAGCCAATCGAATATCGCAAATTTTGACCAATGTTGGCAATTCACCATGGCGCCACGTACGATCAAAGGACAATCCGGCCGACTTGAGGACACGAGGAGCATTGGCTCAAGATTTACATGGAAATCTGCTTTGGTGGAAGGGACCACCATGGCTATCGGGATCGGCAGATGAATGGCCGCAAAGTGAAGCACCAGCGGCCCAGATCATCGAATAACCCAAAACGACTGTGTTTACCATCACCGTCGAGACAGACGATCTGCTAGCGCGGTTTTCTTCATACGATAGAGCCCTATGAGTAACCGGTTACATGTTACGATTCTGCAGGCAAGCACGCAAAGAGCTAGCGCCAAGTCCAAGGACACTCAACCTCTCACAGGACGAAATGCATCTAGCACGCAACCGGCTCATCTTAATGTCGCAAACGGGGCACTATCCACTCGAATATCTGGAACTGAGTGAAGGTAAACCGCTGGGCAAGAAGATCGAACTATTGACGTTGAATCCCATGCTGGATGACGATGGACTCTTGCGAGTGAAAGGTCGCCTAATCAACGCCGATCTAACTACAAATGAAAAATATCCCATCATTTTGCCGGCCGCGTCACGATTCTGTCGCTTGTACCTGGACTTCATGCATAAAATGCTTCTGCATGGCGGTGCTCAACTCATGTATCGCATGGTACGTCACCAATTCTACGTCCCGCGTCTGAAACGAAAGATTAAGAGCCGCTGTCACACATGCACGATCCACAAACAACGCTTGAGAACCCAGATGATGGCCGCAGTGCCCGCTGAAAGAGCCACTTTATCGCTTCCATTTACCCACACTGGAGTCAATTTCGCTGGTCCGTTCGACATCAAAAGCTCCGCCGTCCGAACAGCTCCATTCCTTAAAGGATACGTCTGCGTTTTTGTGTGCTTCGCCACCAAGGCTATTCACTTGGAGCTTTGTTCGGAAATATCAACTGCGGCCTTTCGAGCCACTTTCGATCGCTTTGTCGGACGACGCGGATTGCCTAGACGGATTTTCTCGGACAACGGTCGTAATTTCATCGGTGCAAAGAATGATTTGGATGCTGAGTTCGCACAATTTCTCTCCAGGGCCGCGGATGATTTTCAGCAAAAATACTCCATCCAAGGCTTCGAATGGCATTTGATTCCCCCTCACGCGCCTCATATGGGTGGATTGTGGGAGGCCGCCGTTAAGAGTCTTAACACGCACTTTGTGAAGGTCGCCGGCCCACATAAATTCTCGCTTGAAGAATTCACTACGGTATTGGCGCGCATAGAAGGAGTCCTTAACTCACGCCCGCTCACCCCGATGTCTGAAGATCCGGACGATTTGTTGGCATTGACACCAGGGCATTTTCTGCGAGGAGCCCTGCTCACAGCGTGGCCCGAAGAATCACAAGCCGAATTGCCACTCACCGCACGATGGGAACGGGCGAAGATTCTATACCACCGCTTCGCTCAACGATGGAAAATGAAATATCTCCTTAACTTGCATAAAAGAGATAACTGGAAGGTTTCACAGCCCAATCTCAAAATCGGAGATTTTGTTGTCATAATGGACTGTCAGCTACCTCCATTCGAGTGGCGAAAGGGAAGAATTGTCGAAATAAATCCCGGAGACGACGGTCTCGTGCGCATTGTCGACGTAAAAACACAATTTGGCACCATGACTCGGCCAGTTACCAAACTGCCTGTTGCCGATCGAATAACCTGAAGAATTATGACTAGCTCCTCCCCATTCGCAACACCTCCCCCTCTCCCTTTCTTCCATGTCCAACATCTATTTTTTCATTTGCATCTTCTGTACCTTTCAGCCAGCCAACATGAATCCGCGCCCGGTATGCCCGATCTGCCCGGTCGGCGTTCGTCGGCATCATCTTGAGGACTGTGGCCGTTTTCGAGGTTTGCCCGCCGAGTTGCGCTTGCGGACAGTGCAAGTGAACAAGTGCTGCCTGTCATGCATGGCGCCGACGCTCCTGGTGAGGGATTGTTGATGGCCGCGACGGTGCAAGCACTGCGGAGAAGACCACCATCCGCTGCTCCATCAGCCGCAATATCGGTCCCGACCGTTGAGTGTCGGTCCGTGGCACCCTCAAACGGAGCCGCCGGAGCTCATTCCGATGCCCGCTCGCCGACACCGGCCACGTCGGCGTCAAGGACGTCCACACCGACACGAGCTCTCGCCTCGACGTCGACCTGCTCCACGTCAGCGCGGCCAGTCGCCCCGCCGCCGCCAGTCCCGACCACGTAGCCGGACCTCCTGCCAACCGGGGGCCCGCCGTATCGATCAGCCGCCGACGCGACCGAGCATTCAAGCGGGGACTTCCCGGGTCACCGGCAGAAATAGCCCGCCGCCGCCACGAGATCGCCACCGTCCGCGCATCATGCCTCGTCGTAATTGCCGGGTTCGCCTTGCTCCAACGTCCTCTCAGGGATCCAATGAAGCATTATCTTCCCCGGCGAGCCGAGACCGCTATCAACCCCCCGAGGCAGAGCGGACCATTATAAGGGAGGCAATACGAGAAGTTCGGGAGTTCCTGCGCAGCCGCGAGAGGTAAGCAGGAAAAATTGTTGCGTAGTGCAAGGCGGGCAGTATGTTCAAAGTTGCTGTCGCGCCGCGTAAACGCCGACTAATCCCCGGCGAATACATTAATTACTCATTACTTCCCAGAAATAAGGAACGAACTCGGCTATTCCGCGCGTGGAGCGATAGCGACTAGCACTATCGAAGAAGCAGCCGTTCGAACGACACGTGTGACGCGACTCGAATAAACACCGAATAAAGTGAAGCTAAAATAACTATTTTCAACAAAAACAAAAAAAAACCCACACAAAAAAAAGGGAGAATCCCATTTAATTTCAATCAAGGAATTATTTCATATTTTCTTTTTATCAGAACCTAAATCCGGCACGAAGCCGAAGTGAAATCTTAAGTATAATTGTGTTTTTTTTTATATTCTAAGAACGGCAAGAAGCCGGAATCTCTTTTTTTTTTTTTGTGACTTCCTCTAAACGCGAATACGCGACGCGTAAACGACCGTGCCCAGCAACCTCACTATCATCGTGCTCCCATCATCCCATCGCACCGGAGGAGAAACCGACGTCTCAACACAGTCCGACGAGATCAAGGTACCTTCCACTTTTCTTATCTTGACCTCCCTCGACGAGGGTGAATTGTACATTTGGCGATCCTGTGCCAGGAGTCTGGAATCAGACTCTGGTGGACCATTTTTCAGAAGTAGGGTTGGGAAAAATCAGTCCACGCCGGTCACGTGCAGGGGAATTTGAGTGCCCTTCAGGTGTCATTCCCGCACTACAAAACCACAAAAGCATAATCACGCGCCAAGCTGGTGGACCGACCTTTTCTCCCTCCCTCTTCTAAGCTAGCATTCGCGCGTACCTGAATGCCAGTTCGAAGAACAAAAAGAGCAACCAAAAAGAACAAATTTGGCTGCGAAAATTGAGCAACAACAACAACAAGCGACCGGCGCCAAGCCGTCTGTTTGTCGGTGCTACGTTTCGTCGCTGAGTCTAACAGACAGCGAGTCACTCGATCAGTGAGCGGTAGTTGTTGTTGTTGGCTGTTGCATTCGTTGCTTTGACTAAGACAAGTCGTATATAGTCATTTCATACACACACGGACGTACATACTTACGTGTTTGCTGGACGCAATAAAGGGTTGATTGCGTTGAGCATCGAAGAGACAAACAAGCGACGAGACATACATACCTTACACTGGCGCGAAGTCAGCTTGCTTTGGTCGATTCTAGTGGCGCTTATTTTTGCCGTTGACGAAGATTCGCTATTCGCGTTGCGTTTAATCTTTAATAAATTGTTACGTGCGATCCACGGTGTGCGGATTCTAAATGTGAAAAGGAGAAAAAAAAAAATAAATAAATAAATAAAATATAAATAAAAAAAATAAATAAAAGAAATATTATATATAAAAAAAAAAAAAATTAGAAGGGAGAACATTTTTATTTAACACTACACTAAGACAAGACACAGAACAAGCAAAGACGATAAATGTACAAACACAAAAAGAGAAAAAAAAAATTACCTTTCCACACTAATAACAATTCTACAGATGGAGAACGCAAACGAAAAGTGGTCAACCTCAAAACTGAGATGCCTGGAGGCATACCAGCGGATTAAGGAGACGCAACCACGAGTGAAAGAGCTGCCGGCAACATTCGTGGAAAGACAGGATCCAAAAACGAAGAGGGTGAGACTGGAACAGAGTCCCAAGTGCGAACCACCCAAACGAACCTTCACATACGTGGAGCTTGCGCCAGCGACTACCGTGCCCGAGGTTTTTACGAGACACAGACCACCATCTCCGGAAATAAAATGGGAGGACGTCCTCCAGATCGACATCGACGAGGAGATTGAGAAGTTGGACTGGTTACAGCCCGACGAGCAAAGAACACACACCCACGTTCGCGACTTCATAGTACCGGCAGAAGAAATTGGGGCAGGTACTCCGCTAGTCCTACGAAAAGAAATAAGGGTGGCACTACAGCATCGAGCTCCAAGACAGGCTCTGCGATTTAAATGACGCGTAAACGAGACGTTATACCAAGTTCGGGTGTCTAAATCCGGATATGTGAAGGTGACAAGTAAACCAGCACCTCCAGTAGAAGCACCAACGAAACGCCCAATAGCAGAAGAAGGGGAACCAGAGCCGAAGAAGCACTGAGGAAGAGACGTGGAAGAACATCTGCGAAACAAAGGCAGTAAGAAATATATATTTTTGTAAAAATGAAATTTTTTTTTAGTCTTAATTATTTTTATATAGAATTGAATTAGAATAAAAATGAATTGTGATAATTGAATTGGAAAAAAAAAATATTTATAAGATAGAAAATCTCCTTGTCCGCATGAACTAACGCAGGAAGAACGTCCGCACGCAAAAGCCTCTAGCATCCCTAATTACTTTTGATCTACAGCAAAATCAAATAGAAAAAAGAAAAAAAAAGGCAAAACGAGAAGAAAACATAACACACATTTCTTTCTTTTCCATGACCATTCACAATTTTTTTTCACTCTTGATAATCTCTCATATTCCTATTCCATATAATTAAAGTACACTTACTGAAACTGCTAGTAAATTCTCTCCTTTTTTTATACACAAAAATAATTTTTTTCCGTTTTTTTTAAACACACACAATTTTTTCCGTTTCTTTTTTTTTAATTACAATTGTCCACTTTAAATACTCACTTTTAAATTTCATCGCGCCACATCCATCTAAAAAACGTATATCCTGAAATTAAATAGGCAAAACAAAATATAAAATAAACGTTAAATAAATATATTTGCCTACCAGAGAAAGCGATCGGCATTTCAACGTCTTGTTTTCCTTCCTATTTGGTTTACGAATGAGGAAAAATATAAAGAAAGCAAGAAAATAAGAACAAGGAGGAAAAGTAGTAGAGAGCAAAAAGAGCTTCTTCAACCCGCACGGTTGCATTTAGGATGCAAAAGCTCCGGAGGCATTCCATACATGTATGTGTTCTAAGAAAGGCATAGGATCCGCATAGAAGAGGATCAAACCAGAAATTTCTAGTTTGTAATTAGGAATAGAGCATAGAAAAGGCGCGACAAATAGACAACAACAATGACATCGGTCCCAGGCAAAGCTTATGGGATTCCTTGAAGTCCGATTTTTGTATAAAAGGAAAGCAGGAAAAGCAGGGTTCACTGCTGATCTCGACAGAAAGGTACAAAAATTTTTTTGGACGGTAACAGAATTTTTTTAAAGAATATTACATTCTGCTTCCGCAATTTTTTTTTACTTTTTTATATTTTTTTTGGTTAATATTATTGTTTTGCTTTTTTTATTTTTTCGTTCTCATTTTCGTTTTTTTTTTCATTTGATTTTTGAAAAAAAAAAAAATTAAAAAAAAAAAAAAAAAAAGAATAAAAGGAGGAAAAGAATCTCCAATATTTTTCTGCTTTCACAATTAGAGCTCAGCACAGAACACCATCGGTGACAGTGGTTCCTACAGGCATGACTGACACACTTTTTGCATGTCTTCTTTGATATAAAATTTGAGCTGACCCATTTCCATGAAGCGTTTTTTTGTTTTTTTTAGTTCCAAGAGAGAGCAAGCGTCTCACTGCCTCTCATATCCACTCGCGCATATAGCTGCACAACGTGAAAAGGCATTGCTTTAACACTTTGCGCTCGTCTGTATTTTTCTTTTCATTCTCTGCGTTATTTCATGCTTAGATAAGGGAGTTTTCGTATACTCGGTTACAAAAAAAAATTAAATTAGGTAGAGTTTAATTATTTTTTTGGGAAAAATCACTTTATTTTATATTTTCATGCTTAACTAATAAAATTTTTCCTATTATGTACATATCTGATTAAAAAGAGAAAAAAAATAAATAAATAAAAAAATATAATAAAATAGAATAAAATAAAAATAAATATATTTACTGTACATGAACATTATAAAGTTTTATTCCATGTTGTGAAACCAGTTGGATTGAAAGGCTCACCTTTCAGGTAAACCTTCGGTAAATAGTTATAATGATGCCGAACTAGGCATCTAAATTGGTATGGTAGAAACCCACTAGGGATTTCTATAAAGGGTGTATTCTGGTACGACCATGGACCTACGGACTTACAAATAAATACGAACGCACGGACTGAATAAGGGGAGTGCGCTAAAATTTTAACAGGAGCCTCAGCGCACTCACGGCTGTGAGTTTTTGCAGTGGGTGGGATTGCTCCAAGACTTCGGACCATGACTAGTAGGCGGAGTGCTGATGTAAGGGGTTTTTTTTGTATGTATGTATAGTCGGACAGTGGTATTTTATGATTCTTTATTTCACCCTTTCTATTTTTCTGTCCTCCTTATTTTCTTCATATGAACCTACCAATCGGCATGAAATCTTTTTGTTTAATGCTAGCATATTGGTAAGCGGATGGTAAAGCCCCACGCCAACGGCGAGCTAAGTCGGAGCTGATGCCACCATGCCGAGCCGCTATCCCGAACCAATGTACCAGATGTTAGAACATTAACAATGGCGCCCAACGAAGTTTTTCCAACGTATTTTCTTGCAGCTAAAACTTTTTCTTCCTATCTTTCACTTTCTTCCTCTTTCTGCCATAAAAATATCAAAATAGGATTTTTTACTGATGGGGGTTTACCGAAAGCAGCAAATTTCATTCTAATCCACAGTGATACGAAATTTTGGGCTTAAGGTATATGTAAAAAAAAAAAAATTAAAATTGTAATCTCTGAATTCTGTACTACCCGTAGAGGGACTTCACTCTAAGCCGAGGCAGGGTATGAATTGCCTTCTCTGGAATAGTGCAGACAAAAGGGAGGGCTGGGGGGAATCTTATGTGGTCATAGGCTACTGCACGCTGTGACGTCCGCGGCTTTACGCATGAGGCATATGAGTGCATTGGATTTATAGCGCTGAAGCGGGCCTACATCCTAAATGTAAAAGAGGATGGAGTGACCTTCGGTACAAAAACTTCTTATAGGGGGGAGGGGGAGTAGATTAGACCCGGACATGACAGACGGACTAATAGAATACTCCTGTGAGAAGTTCCTAGTTGGAAACTTCTACGACAAGTACCAAGTATCCAACAATTTTCACAGTTTTCTTAAATATACACATATTAAATTTTTTACACTTTCTCATCAACTTAAAGTAAATACAAAAAAAAAAAAAAAAAAAAAAAAAATATTTATAGTTTGAAATATTGAATGGTGGGGAATTAATAAAGAATATTGAAAAAGAAAAAAAAATTTTTTTTTATAAGAATAAAATTTTTCTATATATTTGTTTGTTCATACGAATTGAATCAAAACGCAAATCAATATCGTTGGATATATCTGAATAAAAGTCATCCGTCTTTATTGTGTATATAAAGGAATCCGTATCCATATAATTTAGTAAAAGGTTTTCATTATATTTGGGTTTCATATAGTCGTAATGGAATTCATACATTAGAAATTTCCATAACTCGAGTACTATAAAACCTAAATATAAAGGTTTATCATTTGTAACATGATCCCGATCTAATTGAATTGCTATCATAGAGTCGCTGAAATGTTTAACGCTGCGAAATGTTGGATGTGCTATAAGAGCACGAGCACCTAAATGTCGTCCTCTACTTTCCCATTCACCCACAATTTTTATGTTTTTCCTTTTATCTACATTTTCTATAGTTTTACCGTAAACCGAATTGTTGAGTAATTTAAAAAAAATTCTTCTTTGGGTGTTAAAAGCCCCCCGTCATCAATCTGACTATGTTATTTTAAATTGTATTTCCAATGCACTCTTTGGCACAAATTAAAGTTTCAAGAAGCCAAAACGGAAACGGTTACATTGAAGACAAAATTGGAGCGGAGCTCAGAAGTTCAAACATACTCTACTAGGTTCGACGAGCAATGTCCAAATGGCAGATTGTTCTCGTATCATGATCGACAATAAAATTCCATTCAACATGCATGAACGTCTAAGCGCTGCTTCAGTGTTCGTTTTCTTCATTGCACCGTCTGAAAACTGTTTTGCGCAACAAAACGAAAGAAAACAGGCCGAACGGGCTGGCTCTTTTAAATATTCATCGGGATATAGACATACTAGCAAATGATGTAATCGAAGCTTTGTCAATTCATCCCGAAAACTACATATTTAATATTTCGTTTATTTTTTTTTTTTAACTATTATACATATTATTTTCATTAATGTGAAATTTTGAATTATAAGTGGTACAGATTGTGAAATAATTCAAATCTTATCGGGATTATTTGTGATATATGAAAAAATGAAAATTACACAAATTAAGACAATCTGACTTATCCAAATATCGGGATTTACTATATTCACCGACTACTTTCAGAAGTTTTAAAGATTATTTTTTAAATGAAGTGGAAATTTTGGTTATAAAATATGTAATATGAAATAATATTTTTATTATCTCTTAATGTACTTGATATTAAAGGGCTGCGCAAATGCATTTGCTTCTTTGATAACACCAAGTACTTTAAAATACGCACATCACTTGTAGAAGAATACAGCAAAGAGATAGAGAAAAAGAGCTACTTGCTGCTCAGCGTGCAAGCAATGTTTTAACTTTCTCTCTCTCGAATCAAGTAGCATACGCCACTTACTCTCATCGACTTTTGTTTTCATACGATGCTATACCGGCAAATGCCAAAATAACTGTATGGTTCTAGCTTGTATTCCAAGTATTTGCGTGCGCCTCTTATTGTGTGCTGTTTATAGCGAACGAGTTTTAGATGTTTATATGTTTAGATTTTTCCATGCTCCAAGAAGCAAACATAAGAAATCTATAGCAAAATTTTCCGCTGATTACGAAAATGGCAAAAAAAAATTCTATCGGACAGTTTTTCCGTTATTTCAAAAAAACTGTTATTTTACAATTTGTTTAACATGTTGATTTAACGATGCTATGTTTTGTTATTGTCCGCAAAAACGTGACGGTGTTATAGTGAAAAAAGTAACACAGAAAAACTGGCTACGAAAAATTCCAATTAATGGTGATTGTTAAACTCGATTCATTGGCATTTTAATTGCCACAATTAAAAATTTCAAACAAATCACCAATTTCGGCAAAATTTTGTAATATGAATTATTAAACAAAGTTTTGTTTGACTGATTTGTCATATCAATCACCAAAAGTATTCACACTTAACAAAACTTTGTTTGATTGTTTTGTTGTATCAATTAATGAAAATATTCACACCCAACAAACATTTTCAATAAAGGATTTGTTCTATCAACAACCAAAAGTATTCAACAAATGTATTCATCAACGGTTTGTTGTATCAACAACCAAAAGTATTCGCATTCAACAAACATTTTCAATTAAGGATTTGTTCTATCAACAACCAAAAGTATTCATCCTCAACAAAACCTTGATTGCTTGTTTTGTTATATCAATTAATGAAAGTATTAGTGCATATAAATATTTTTCTAAAGATCTCATTAGCTTTATGCGGACGTACGTACAAGAAGAGACAAAATAATCAAAAGCTGACATATGTTCATTAATCATGATGTTATAATTTATAATTATCGTCCGTAAACTGACTTTACAGACTCCAATTTTTATTATGGAATATGTAAATGAGGCAGTTTTTCCTTTTTTATTTATTTAAAATTTTTAGTTGATTTTTAATACCTTTGATTGTTGATATTACAAATCAATAGTTGAAAATGTTTGTTGAATGCGAATACTTTTGGTTGTTGATACAACAAATCGTTAATTGAAATTTTTTGTTGAATGCGAATACTTTTGGTTGTTGATACAACAAATCGTTGATTGAAAATGTTTGTTGAATGCGAATACTTTTGGTTGTTGATACAACAAATCGTTGATTGAATATATTTGTTGAGTGTGAATACTTTCATTAATTGTCCCAACCAAACGATTTGTTTAATATAACAAAAAGTGTGATAGGCTGAGTTTTAACAACGAAATTGTTATATTGATTAAAAAATTGGTTGTATTTACGCACAAAAGTTTTTCTGTGTAACGACATGTTAAAAAATTTTAAAAAACGTTTTTTTTTTTAAATAACGGAAAAACTGTCCGATAGAAAATTTTTTTTTGTCATTTTCGTAATCAGCGGAAAATTTTACTATAGAATTCATATCTTTGGTTCGTGGACATTTTTGGTGTCGACTAGTATTACTCAAGTACTCCAAATACTTGCTTACTTGAACTCCTCTTGCAAGTCTTTTTAATTTATATCATTAATGCGAACAAGACAGTTATTCATTTGTTTTGCTTTCAACGCGTTTTTCGTTTACACACACTACCAAATATTTGTGCTCACTGAGAGTGAGAGAGCGAATGTAATTGCGCTCTGCGAAAATGTTTTGTATGGTGATCCAAATGCATTTGCGCAGCCCTTTACTTGATATTGGTATGTCGATTTTGTTGGAACTTTCCATACCACTGAACCACAGCAAAACACACTCTCGATCAACTACCCTCTCGGGTAAACTCTGTTCTGATTGTAAAAAATTATTAAAACTATTAATTAATAAAATCAGCAATGATTGTTTGGTTTGGTTTAAGTTATAAAATTTTCAGCAACTTTTATACGCACACTATCGTGCTTCTTCTGTTGGAGTTCTGTTTCTTACTTTTTTATACTTATGTTACGACTATCGGTTTCATTGACGTATTGTTTCGAAAGAATGTAAATTGTTACGCAGCAAAAAATTGGAAATATAAAAGCCCCCCCCCCCCCCGTCTGAAAATCCTGGCTACGTGCCTGATTCAGATGGTTTGGTGGAATCAAAATCAGGCATATATTTGTTGTTGGCTTTAGAATGTCGTTTTGAACATTGAATACCACCTCTGATTCCTTTTTTAACGAAATCATACATACTTATATCTGTAAATAGTTTGAGTTCAATTTTTGTTGATTGCATCCCAAGATAAGCCCGGAATAGTTATGTATCGACAAGGATCCAAATCATAGATACTTTTACATATTTTTCGAACATTTTCTAAGATATTGGTTAGGAGAAATACATCTGTTTTTATATAGAGAATCATGTAGTCTTTCAATGATAGACAATTTAATGTATTCCATACATTTACAGCATGACTATAGTCCTCAATAGAACACTCACTATTATTTAGTATACTGAAAAATTTCTCACGGGGAGGTAGTTGATTTTCTTTAAGACGTTCAATTGAATCTAAATATTCAAAGGGAAAGACACCCTTTCTTTTAAGTAAAGAAAACTGTTCAGTGTTGGGATACATTGATCTGAGTACGTGAAAATCTTCAGATCGCAAGTTTTGAGCTAAGCTTTCTAAGCTTGCTGTCATGAATCTATAGGAATCTACAAAACGAATTTCCATGCGTTCATTCTTGAGATTATCCCCCATTGGAATATATTTCGATAGTGAAATGTAAAGCTCTTTATTGAGTGGAATTACTCGTATGTCTCCGGGAATGGAAGTGAGTTCTTTTACAAACAAATGACAGTCGTAGGCGGAAAAATTATGAAAGAAAACTGGAATAAATTTCGATATCTGATATTTCAAATTGCATTCTGAATGAGCTGCTCCACGAAAATCTCCAGTAAAATGACAGTGATATGCAACTCGATCATTAATAAGATCTTCATTACAGATATGACATACTGAACTCTCCGCTAAGTTTTTCATTTGCTCTTTTGTAAGAGAATTCATTGGTTAACAAACACTTAAATAGTTGCTCTAAAGAAATTTACAGTCATTTACTAATTTCTTTATAAACACTTCAACACAATCCTCTCCCGTATAGATCCTAAACTTATTCAAACTTTAATCAAATTAAGATTTAATAAAATAAGCAAATGCCATTGGCTTATGATGCTTAGTGCTTACAACTTTCTTCGAATCTTTAATATTTATATTTTCCAAAATGCACTCAATATCGGCGTTTATAACAAAAGGTACATCTAGTTGCTTTTTTTGAGCACGAAACTTTAAAATGTTATTGTCCTCGTCTGGCAGCTTTGTTACGACATGATTACATACCAATATATGAGCTTCCAATCGTTCCTTGGATAAGGTGTATTGAAGACAGCCATGACAGAGATGTTTCATTCTGTGATATGCAGAAAGTTGAGAGCTGATTGATCTACAAGAATAAAATAACAAAATAATAATAATAAAAATAATAAAAAATTAAAATAATAATAATAAATATTCTGGGTTACCAACCTTGAAATATTTTTAATCCATATATAATGCGTTTAATTGTTTTCCTTCTTGGAAATCAATAGATTTATATGCTTCTGTTGTTCTCCTCTAGTAAAATATTACGGTCCAACAATCGCTTTACTCTCCTCATTCAATCTTAAAACATTTATACTTATTTCTGGATTATTCTCCTCAAAAAGTTTAATTTGATCCAATGTCAATGGAATTGATAAGTTGGAGAAATTAAACAAAGTTCCATTTGGGGTAGTAATGTGACCCAATTCTATATTTAGCTTATAATTTGAACATATTTCCAGATGTTGACCTGTTTGAAAGGACGATATCACTGCCCATTTGAAGCAGTTCTCATCTTTATTTTTAACATTTATACAAGCATGTTTTTTCTGAATCCATAATGGAAGCACTATATGACTAGATCCTCTCATGGGTCTATATTGGTTAATGTTCACTTCCAAGTTAACAATTCATAAAAGAGACCATCCACTATCCCTTTCTTGAAAAACATTCATTTTTTCCAAAATATCTTTGCATTTCTTGGAAAAGTGCTCATTTATATCTGATGACTCCGTTAATATAATCATTTAAGTTGAGAAAGATTTTATCATTATTTTTGTTTCTTCCTCATTTTGCTTGATTAGCAAATATTCGCAAAATAGTTCTATGTTAGATTTTATCGATGTATGCTTTAGAATTAGGTTGCTCAATGCGTCCAGAACTTCTGTTTTTGCAGCTGCAAAGAAATGTTCTGGAATGAGTATACTTTCATCCTTATTCACATAAACTAGAGTTTCCATTTTTTCGTTAAAAGCATGATTTATCCTCTTGAGGTTTTCACTAAAATCAACCATGCTATTCTTTTTATGTTGATTGGTTCGCAGATGATAGGACCAATCTGTTATAATAACATCTACTTCACATGCTTCACATTTCTTCGTGACCAGGTTTTCATCAGACATGTTTTGATCTTGGATTTGAAATTCCGTACCATGAAGTGTCTCATAATGACTTTTTATAGCAAAACGGTTTTTAAATGTAATACCGCAATATTCGCACAGAATATCAGAATCGTTTTGGTCTTGGTTTGGAAATTCCATACTATGAGTTGTCTCATAATGTCGTTTGAGAGTAAACTGATTCTTTAAAATAACACCGCAATATTCGTATAAAAAATTATTCTTTAAATGCATTGCCCTTTTGTGGCGTTTCATACCCGTTTCCGAAGAAAACTTTCCCATTCACTCACAATTTTATGTTTTTCCTTTTATCTTCATTTTCCATAGTTTAACCGTAAACCGAATTGTTGAGTAATTTAAAAAAATTCTTCTCAAAATCACTCTTAGAAAGCGTTCTATGATGAATCTTTAAGTCAATGTAGCTCTTTAACCAAGGTGAATGTTTAAACTTTTAAACTCTATGAACTTTTATTAGTTTCATTCCATTCTTAATACATTGTTGTAGCACTCTATAGTAAATAATATAATTTCGTTTATCTGTTAAGTCTGTTATTAGTTTCGATGTCCTTGAACCACTAACTTTTTTATTTTCCGCACAAAAAGGAAATTCATTATGATATTCATGAATTCCTTGGGGATAATCTAAATCTACTTCTAAAATATACCCATATGAAGCTTCTGAATCTATTTAAAATATATTAAAACTTTCAATGTCTTCTACCAATTCAAATTCTCCAGTAGGTAGGTACTGAGACATTGCCCAACCATACAAGTTGTTCGCATCTAAGTATACAATATATTCAGATCAGGGACGTAGCCAAGGGGGCGGGGGGGGTTTGGGTGTTAAAAAAGCCATAGTCATCAATCTGACTATGTTATTTTAAATTGTATTTCCAATGCACTCTTTGGCACAAATTAAAGTTTCAAGAAGCCAAAACGGAAACGGTTACATTGAAGACAAAATTGGAGCGGAGCTCAGAAGTTCAAACATACTCTACTAGGTTCGACGAGCAATGTCCAAATGGCAGATTGTTCTCGTATCGTGATCGACAATAAAATTCCATTCAACATGCATGAACGTCTAAGCGCTGCTTCAGTGTTCGTTTTCTTCATTGCGCCGTCTGAAAACTGTTTTGCGCAACAAAACGAAAGAAAACAGGCCGAACGGGCTGGCTCTTTTAAATGTTCATCGGGATATAGAGATACTAGCAAATGATGTAATCGAAGCTTTGTCAATTCATCCCGAAAACTACATATTTAATATTTCGTTTATTTTTTTTAAACTATTATACATATTATTTTCATTAATGTGAAACTTTGAATTATTAGTGGTACAGATTGTGAAATAATTCAAAACTTATCGGGGTTATTTGTGATATTTGAAAAAATGAAAATTACACTGTTCTGCAACGAAATCCTCCTTTAAAATTTATTAGTGCTTCTGTTTGATTTTGTCTCCCGAAAAATTGAAAAATATCAAAAAAATTATATCAAGTAAGGATTTCGAGAAAATTCCGTTTCAAATTTTTAGCACCATTGCATCATTTAAATGTTACTCCAAAAAAACAAAAAATATTCGTATTATTTTTTGAATAATTCGAATTTTTTCATTAATCACAAATAATCCCGATTATTTTTGAATTATTTCGTAATCGTAAACTTTTTATGTGCAGTTGTGTGTGCAGATAATCAAATACAGGCACGGCAGAACGCCGTTTACATGGGTATTTTACCCACTCGAAATTTTTCAAGTAAATATTTCACTCTGTAGGAATATCACGAAATGTTTCAATATTAGTCCAAAAATTAATTTTTGGTGACATTTTGAGATCGAAAAAATAAATTAAGACAATCTGACTTATCCAAATATCGGGATTTACTATATTCACCGACTACTTTCAGAAGTTTTAAAGATTATTTTTTAAATGAAGTGGAAATTTTGGTTATTAAATGTGTAATATGAAATAATATTTTTATTATCTCTTAATGTACTTGATATTAAAGGGCTGCGCAAATGCATTTGCTTCTTTGATAACACCAAGTACTTTAAAATACGCACATCACTTGTAGAAGAATACAGCAAAGAGATAGAGAAAAAGAGCTACTTGCTGCTCAGCGTGCAAGCAATGTTTTAACTCTCTCTCTCTCGAATCAAGTAGCATACGCCACTTACTCTCATCGACTTTTGTTTTCATACGATGCTATACCGGCAAATGCCAAAATAACTGTATGGTTCTAGCTTGTATTCCAAGTATTTGCGTCCGCCTCTTATTGTGTGCTGTTTATAGCGAACGAGTTTTAGATGTTTATATGTTTAGATTTTTCCATGCTCCAAGAAGCAAACATAAGAAATCTATAGCAAAATTTTCCGCTGATTACGAAAATGGCAAAAAAAAATTCTATCGGACAGTTTTTCCGTTATTTCAAAAAACCTGTTATTTTACAATTTGTTTAACATGTTGATTTAACGATGCTATGTTTTGTTATTGTCCGCAAAAACGTGACGGTGTTATAGTGAAAAAAGTAACGACATGTTAAAAAAATTTTAAAAAACGTTTTTTTTTTTTTAAATAACGGAAAAACTGTCCGATAGAAATTTTTTTTTTGTCATTTTCGTAATCAGCGGAAAATTTTACTATAGAATTCATATCTTTGGTTCGTGGACATTTTTGGTGTCGACTAGTGTTACTCAAGTACTCCAAATACTTGCTTACTTGAACTCCTCTTGCAAGTCTTTTTAATTTACATCATTAATGCGAACAAGACAGTTATTCATTTGTTTTGCTTTCAACGCGTTTTTCGTTTACACACACTACCAAAACACACTCTCGATCAACTACCCTCTCGGGTAAACTCTGTTCTGATTGTAAAAAATTATTAAAACTATTAATTAATAAAATCAGCAATGATTGTTTGGTTTGGTTTAAGTTATAAAATTTTCAGCAACTTTTATACGCACACTATCGTGCTTCTTCTGTTGGAGTTCTGTTTCTTACTTTTTTATACTTATGTTACGACTATCGGTTTCATTGACGTATTTTTTCGAAAGATGGTAAATTGTTACGCAGCAAAAAATTGGAAATATAAAACCCCCCGCGTCTGAAAATCCTGGCTACGTGCCTGATTCAGATGGTTTGGTGGAATCAAAATCAGGCATAAATTTGTTGTTGGCTTTAGAATGTCGTTTTGAACATTGAATACCACCTCTGATTCCTTTTTTAACGAAATCATACATTCTTATATCTGTAAATAGTTTGAGTTCAATTTTTGTTGATTGCATCCCAAGATAAGCCCGGAATAGTTATGTATCGACAAGGATCCAAATCATAGATACTTCTACATATTTTTCGAACATTTTCTAAGATATTGGTTAGGAGAAATACATCTGTTTTTATATAGAGAATCATGTAGTCTTTCAATGATAGACAATTTAATGTATTCCATACATTTATTTACAGCATGACTATAGTCCTCAATAGAACACTCACTATTATTTAGTATACTGAAAAATTTCTCACGGGGAGGTAGTTGATTTTCTTTAAGACGTTCAATTGAATCTAAATATTCAAAGGGTGTAGCGGAACGAACAGATCTTCAATAATTTTCAAATAAAGACAAAAACAGACCACGTTGTAAATTGTACTTCCGGTTACACTTTTATTAAATTTGCGGTTTATTACAGATTGTAGCAGTTACAACGGCGGTTGGCGAGCGACTCACCTCAAAAAGAATGACTCGAATTTTAACGAACTCACAATTAATTCATTCGGCTATTTACATACATATGTGAGCAAAGCAACAAAAGAGAATTTAAGAAAAGAGTTACAGAGATCAATTGCATATAACAAAAGTTGCGAATGACACAGGCAGTGGTTCCCAAACATACCGGCCCCCCTGAACTATTGTTCAGCACAGGGGAGCACGGCGATTCTCGTTACAGGGCGTTTGTATGTACCGCGACTGGTTCTGACCGTGACCACACGCACTAGGTTGTCAGCTCCTGAGGCTATTTCTTCGACTCGTCCCATTAACCATTTTGACGGGGGTAAATGAGGTTCCTTCAATATGACTATTTGGCCCACTTGTAAGTTCGGTTGAGCATGATGCCATTTAGAACGTTGTTGAAGAGAAGTAAGGTACTCGGCTTGCCAACGTTTCCAAAATCCTTGAACCTTGGCTTGAAGTAACCGCCACCGATGAAGAAGATTCGGTTTCTGCTCAAGTAGTTATGGCTCAGGTATACTTGTATAAGGACCACCAATTAAAAGATGCGCTGGCGTCACGGGATCGAGTTGATTATCACTGTTTGAGCATAGTGGGCGGGAATTTAAGACCGCTTCAATTTGCGTTAGAACGGTTGCATATTCTTCATATGTTAGCACATTACTTTCCATAACGCGTCTAAGATGGAGTTTAACGGAGCGTACCCCAGATTCCCACAATCCTCCAAAATGTGGCGCTGAGGGGGGTATGAAATGCCAATTTATACCATCTTGTGTGAGCATAGATGCGATTTCCGAATTATGAGACGTTGAGATAGCCAATTTTTGCAAGTCATCTAGAGAACGGTTTGCGCCGCGAAAGGTTGTGCCATTATCAGAATAAAAGTCGCTCGGTTTTCCTCGGCGTGCACAAAATCTGCGAAAAGCAGCAAGAAAAGCGTCAGTGGTTAAATCACTTACCAACTCAATATGAAAAGCTTTGGATGCAAGGCAAATGAATATGGCGAACCAGGCCTTTCCATGTTTTGGATTTCTCCCTTTTGAAGTTTTTATTAGTACTGGCCCGGCATAGTCCAGGCCGCAATGCAGAAAACTGCGTGTGGGAGTTACTCGCGCTTTAGGCAAGTTTCCCATTAGCTGTGAGCTCGTGGCTCTGCGTTGCATAAAACAAGGTTTACATTGAAACACCACCTTTCGAACTAAATTTCTGCATCCCAATATCCAGAAGTGCTGACGTATCAGAAAAAATGTAGCATCTACCCCGGAATGCAGGTTACTGATGTGAATATAACGTATTAGAGTAATTGTGGCCTTCGAATCTCGCGGAAGTAAAATTGGGTGTATTGCGTTGTAGTTTAGAGTGGAGTTAGTTAGACGTCCACCAACTCGAAGAATGCGAGAGGCATCGAGAAACGGAGTAAGCCGAAGTAGCCGCGATTTGTGAGGAAGTCGTCCCGTGGTCGTGAGTGCCCCTAAGTCTCGAGAAAATGCAGTCATTTGCATATGACGAAATATTGCATCTCTGCTTTGCTTAAATTCGGACGCTGACAATGTTATGAAATAAACGTTGTCTCCAAGGGGATGATCAAATGTTTTATTGTAAATTTTTATAAAGCGAAAACAGTATGCCACAATTCGCACAAGTCGGTCCCAAGAAGAAATTTTGTTCACCAGTAGTTCAATGACGTCATCTGAGGCATTCCCGCAGAGCGTTTGGTCACGTTCGACGCGCGTTTCAACAATCACCTCCGGATTAGTAGTTACATAAGGGTTGACTGCTGCGATTGGCCATTGTTCCTTGGGAAATTGAAGCCATGGAGGACCGTTCCACCAGAGCCGAAATTCAAGAAGTTTAGATGGAAGAAGTCCTCGTGAGGCACAATCAGCCGGATTGTCCCCCGATCTGACATGATGCCAACACTCGTTCGGGCAGACATCCAAAATTTCGGCGGTGCGGTTGCACACGAACGTTTTCCATTTCCTTGGTGGGGATGATAGCCAATGTAGTACGATCTTTGAATCCGACCAACAATACAGCCCAGCGACAGGGATAGAGAGCGATGATTTTACTAACGTTACAAGTCTCGATAACAATACCGCCGCGTTGAGCTCCAACCTTGGAATACTTAAAGGTTTAAGTGGAGCGACACGAGTTTTTGCTGTCACGAACCTTATTTCGAACGTGTCACCCACTTTGACTCGACTGTACACGACTGCAGCACATGCAATGCTGGATGCGTCGGCAAAGGCATGCAGCTCGATAGCCTCGAACGGTGTAGAAATGTATCTCGGAATACGAAGGTGCGATAAAGTAGTCAAATTCTGTATGTATAGCGCCCAGCGCTCGCAAATGCTCTCAGACAGCTCATCGTCCCAGCCTGTCACTTGTAACCACGTCTCTTGAAATAAAGTTTTAAACAAGATGACTACTGGAGCAATGATGCCAATCGGATCATACACTTTACTCATTTCGGATAGAATTATTCGCTTGGTCGGTCGTTGATGAATGTTGACATCATTCACCTTTAACGAAAGTTCATCAGTACCCGGATGCCAAGTTAAGCCCAAAATGCTCACTACACAATGTTTTGATAATAGCTCGATAGGTTCCAAAGCACAATGTTCACTGGGCAAAGTGTCGAGTAACGGCCAGCAATTTGACAACCACTTCCGAAGTTTGAAGTTTGCCTCCTCCAACAACTTAATGATTTCATCTTTCAGCATAATCAGTTCTTCTACTGAATCGCATCCTGTTAGAATGTCGTCTACATAGGCATCACGGCGTAGAACACCCGCAGCAAGTGGATAACGCGATTGGTACTCGTCTGACAGTTGTTGAAGTACCCGTACAGCTAAAAAAGGCGAACACGCTAACCCATAAGTGACTGTTAGCAATCGAAAATGCTGAATTGGCTTTGTTTCATCAGTACGCCACACGATACGCTGGAAATTAGTATGCTCCTTATTCACTTTTATGCCTCGAAACATTTTCGCAATATCAGCTGAGAACACATAGCGGTGTTGTCGAAAACGAATCGATACTCCAAATATATCGCGTTGTATCGGTAGACCGATGTGTAATCGATCGTTTAAAGACACTCCGGTTGCATCCCTAGCAGAGCCATCAAAGACTACCCTACACTTGGTCGTCGAACTGCTCGGCTTCAGGACTGCGTGATGTGGTAGATAGAAGACCTTGTTCGTGGCAATGTCAAGTTCATGATCGGGAATCAGCTCCATGTGATTTAATGATTCGTAGTCGCTCATGAACTCGGTGTATTGCTGCTTTAAATTCCCATCTTCCCGCAACCGTCTCTCGAGATGCCGTAGCCGCCTTAACGCTTGAGGTAATGTAGAATGAATAGGCGGGGAGGGCTCTTTGAATGGGTATTTCATAATATACGTACCGTCTTGATGGCGTGTATGAGTTTGAATGAAGTGCAGCTCCGTTGGGTCTTGTTCGTTAAATTTTGCCTCCGTTTGAATTGTATCCATCTCCATCAGCGCCCGAACCATGGTATCGATATCTGCCAATGCGTGATTCGAAAACTCAATTGATGCGTTGCCATTTGGAACTCCACACGACCCTGCGATAACCCAGCCAAAAATTGTATTGAGCGCTACAGGTAAATCTGCTCCAAATTGATGACATTCTCCCGTATAAATGCTCCACAATTGATCACTCCCAATGAGGACATCAATTTGTCCTGGCACACCGAACGTTGGATCTGCTAGGTCCAACTTAAGAATTTCTGCCCAGCATGGCGATGAGCACTCAACTGAATGAATAGGAATATTCGACGTGATTTTCTGCATGATGAGTAGATGTACTGATCGTTGGCTTTGCGAGACTCTTGAGTGAAGACTAATGTGGACTTGTCCACGCGAAATGCCAGCAGTAGTTCCTGCCAGCCCAGCAATAGTAACGCGAGCATGCGATCTATTCGCACCAATACGCTGAATGAATGCTTCCGTGACTAGCGACGTCGTAGATCCGGTATCCAATAACACTCGACAATCAACAAAACTGCCGAATTTGTCTTTAACTTTAACTCGAAGTGTTGGTAGCAATGTTTGTGTACCAACCGAATAGGAAATTTGATTTGAATGATTTACGATAGCGGGTGGTGCAATAGTTAGCTCACTTACTGTACCAGCATCCGACTGCGCAATGCTCTGTGTTGTCGGTTTATTTGTTGTATGTGTTTTATGTAAAAGCGTATGATGCCTTTTACTACAATGACGACAGCGAAATTTCGATGTACATTTGTCAACATTGTGACTCGAATTCAAGCAATTAAAGCACAAATTATTCTCCTTTACCAGCACACACTTTGCGTCGAAATCTAACACTTTAAATTTCTCACAGTTAGAGAGCGCATGTTGCTCATTGCAATGCTTGCAGTGTTTGTTTGTCTGCTTTGTAGCCTCTTCGTTTTTAGATTCAGTAGTAGCTATATTTGTAACTGCCGCATTGCGTGAGGAGGATGCGCGGGGTGATTGATAGCTCTCTAACGCGTCACAACGGAGAGAGAGAAATTTCAAGAAACTCTCAAACGATGGCTCAGCCTGAGTGTCGTGCTTCTCTGCCCACGCTTGTTTTGTGTCGTTATCCACTTTTTTCAGCAGAATATGTACCAGCCACGGATCACGTGATTCGCATTTGAGTGCCTTTAATCCGCGAATCGCCTCATCTGCACCGTCGGCTATTTTACGTAGAGTCACGACATTAGAAGATGTGAGCGATGGTAACGAAAAATATGATTGAACGAATGAACGAATGATCAACTGTTTGCGATCGTACCGTTGGTTGAGGCGGTTCCATGCTTCTGGATAGTTGTCTTCCGTTAATGCGAGATGTTTGATGAGCCCCAGTGCCTCGCCTGTTAGGTAGGATTTCAGGTAGTGGAATTTTTGCGTATTGCTCAAGCCTGGTTTACTTCCGATGGCTGTCATGTAGAGATCATGAAATGAGGGCCACTCTTGATAATTGCCAGAAAAGGGTGGGATTTTTAACTTCTCAAACGGCACTTCGGCATGAATTGTAGTGCTCGACACAGCTCGAAGGAAGTCCGCCTGCTGCGTAGCAAGCTGATTTAACGTTTCGGAAGTATTGAGAGCTTCAGGAGAGGCTGAGGTGGGTGAAGCGGATTTAAGGGCCTTTGAGAGCAAATTATGCGTTTCGTAATATTGGGTCTCACACACTGCTTCGACCTCCGAGGGGTCCACGAATCCTTCTGTATTGATATAGCCGTATAACCGTTTTGTCACATCCACAAATTCAGTATAGATGTCCTCCAATTTCTCCAGGCGTTTGCTAATTGTCTCCGAAGATAGCTCACTTTCCAAGTTCCTTGCCGAGGTTAAAGCTCTCTCGAATGCGTTGGCCGACCATTTGAGTTTTGTATTTAATTTGTCCATATCGCGATAGTAATGTTTTAACGAGCAAAAGTATACTAACGTGACGTTAAAGATCTCCGCGTTCCTAATTCGAATTTAAATACACAACCCGACCAGTTCAATTCGGGATCCGGCTCGAAGGACCAAAAATTCTTTATGTAGCGGAACGAACAGATCTTCAATAATTTTCAAATAAAGACAAAAACAGACCACGTTGTAAATTGTACTTCCGGTTACACTTTTATTAAATTTGCGGTTTATTACAGATTGTAGCAGTTACAACGGCGGTTGGCGAGCGACTCACCTCAAAAAGAATGACTCGAATTTTAACGAACTCACAATTAATTCATTCGGCTATTTACATACATATGTGAGCAAAGCAACAAAAGAGAATTTAAGAAAAGAGTTACAGAGATCAATTGCATATAACAAAAGTTGCGAATGACACAGGCAGTGGTTCCCAAACAAAGGGAAAGACACCCTTTCTTTTAAGTAAAGAAAACTGTTCAGTGTTGGGATACATTGATCTGAGTACGTGAAAATCTTCAGATCGCAAGTTTTGAGCTAAGCTTTCTAAGCTTGCTGTCATGAATCTATAGGAATCTACAAAACGAATTTCCATGCGTTCATTCTTGAGATTATCCCCCATTGGAATATATTTCGATAGTGAAATGTAAAGCTCTTTATTGAGTGGAATTACTCTTATGTCTCCGAGAATGGAAGTGAGTTCTTTTACAAACAAATGACAGTCGTAGGCGGAAAAATTATGAAAGAAAACTGGAATAAATTTCGATATCTGATATTTCAAATTACATTCTGAATGAGCTGCTCCACGAAAATCTCCAGTAAAATGACAGTGATATGCAACTCGATCATTAACAAGATCTTCATTACAGATATGACATACTGAACTCTCCGCTAAGTTTTTCATTTGCTCTTTTGTAAGAGAATTCATTGGTTAACAAACACTTAAATAGTTGCTCTAAAGAAATTTACAGTCATTTACTAATTTCTTTATAAACACTTCAACACAATCCTCTCCCGTATAGATCCTAAACTTATTCAAACTTTAATCAAATTAAGATTTAATAAAATAAGCAAATGCCATTGGCTTATGATGCTTAGTGCTTACAACTTTCTTCGAATCTTTAATATTTATATTTTCCAAAATGCACTCAATATCGGCGTTTATAACAAAAGGTACATCTAGTTGCTTTTTTTGAGCACGAAACTTTAAAATGTTATTGTCCTCGTCTGGCAGCTTTGTTACGACATGATTGCATACCAATATATGAGCTTCCAATCGTTCCTTGGATAAGGTGTATTGAAGACAGCCATGACAGAGATGTTTCATTCTGTGATTTGCAGAAAGTTGAGAGCTGATTGATCTACAAGAATAAAATAACAAAATAATAATAAAAATAATAAAAAATTAAAATAATAAAGATAAATATTCTGGGTTACCAACCTTGAAATATTTTTAATCCATATATAATGCGTTTAATTGTTTTCCTTCTTGGAACTCAATAGATTTATATGCTTCTGTTGTTCTCCTCTAGTAAAATATTACGGTCCAACAATCGCTTTACTCTCCTCATTCAATCTTAAAACATTTATACTTATTTCTGGATTATTCTCCTCAAAAAGTTTAATTTGATCCAATGTCAATGGAAATGATAAGTTGGAGAAATTAAGCAAAGTTCCATTTGGGGTAGTAATGTGATCCAATTCTATATTTAGCTTATAATTTGAGCATATTTCCAGATGTTGACCTGTTTGAAAGGACGATATCACTGCCCATTTGAAGCAGTTCTCATCTTTATTTTTAACATTTATACAAGCATGTTTTTTCTGAATCCATAATGGAAGCACTATATGACTAGATCCTCTCATGGGTCTATATTGGTTAATGTTCACTTCCAAGTTAACAATTCATAAAAGAGACCATCCACTATCCCTTTCTTGAAAAACATTCATTTTTTCCAAAATATCTTTGCATCTCTTGGAAAAGTCCTCATTTATATCTGATGACTCCGTTAATATAGTCATTTAAGTTGAGAAAGATTTTACCATTATTTTTGTTTCTTCCTCATTTTGCTTGATTAGCAAATATTCGCAGAATAGTTCTATGTTAGATTTTATCGATGTATGCTTTAGAATTAGGTTGCTCAATGCGTCCAGAACTTCTGTTTTTGCAGCTGCAAAGAACTGTTCGGGAATGAGTATACTTTCATCCTTATTCACATAAATTAGAGTTTCCATTTTTTCGTTAAAAGCATGATTTATCCTCTTGAGCTTTTCACTAAAGTCAACCATGCTATTCTTTTTATGTTGATTGGTTCGCAGATGATAAGACCAATCTGTTATACTATTATCTACTTCACATGCTTCACATTTCTTCCTGACAAGGTTTTTATCAGACATGTTTTGATCTTGGATTTGAAATTCCGTACCATGAAGTGTCTCATAATGACTTTTTATAGCAAAACGGTTTTTAAATGTAATACCGCAATATTCGCACAGAATATCAGAATCGTTTTGGTCTTGGTTTGGAAATTCCATACTATGAGTTGTCTCATAATGTCGTTTGAGAGTAAACTGATTCTTTAAAATAACACCGCAATATTCGTATAAAAAATTATTCTTTAAATGCATTGCCCTTTTATGGCGTTTCATACCCGTTTCCGAAGAAAACTTTCCCATTCACTCACAATTTTATGTTTTTCCTTTTATCTTCATTTTCCATAGTTTTACCGTAAATCGAATTGTTGAGTAATTTAAAAAAATTCTTCTCAAAATCACTCTTAGAAAGCGTTCTATGATGAATCTTTAAGTCAATGTAGCTCTTAAACCAAGGTGACTGTTTAAACTTTTAAACTCTATGAACTTTTATTAGTTTCATTCCATTCTTAATACATTGTTGTAGCACTCTATAGTGAATGATATAATTTCGTTTATCTGTTAAGTCTGTTATTAGTTTCGATGTCCTTGAACCACTAACTTTTTTATTTTCCGCACAAAAAGGAAATTCATTATGATATTCATGAATTCCTTGGGGATAATCTAAATCTACTTCTAAAATATACCCATATGAAGCTTCTGAATCTATTTAAAATATATTAAAACTTTCAATGTCTTCTACAAATTCAAATTCTCCAGTAGGTAGGTACTGAGACATTGCCCAACCATACAAGTTGTTCGCATCTAAGTATACAATATATTCAGATCAGGGACGTAGCCCAGGGGGGGGGGGGGTGTTAAAAAAGCCCACCCCCCGTCATCAATCTGACTATGTTATTTTAAATTGTATTTCCAATGCACTCTTTGGCACAAATTAAAGTTTCGAGAAGCCAAAACGGAAACGGTTACATTGAAGACAAAATTGGAGCGGAGCTCAGAAGTTCAAACATACTCTACTAGGTTCGACGAGCAATGTCCAAATGGCAGATTGTTCTCGTATCGTGATCGACAATAAAATTCCATTCAACATGCATGAACGTCTAAGCGCTGCTTCAGTGTTCGTTTTCTTCATTGCGCCGTCTGAAAACTGTTTTGCGCAACAAAACGAAAGAAAACAGGCCGAACGGGCTGGCTCTTTTAAATGTTCATCGGGATATAGAGATACTAGCAAATGATGTAATCGAAGCATTGTCAATTCATCCCGAAAACTACATATTTAATATTTCGTTTATTTTTTTTAAACTATTATACATATTATTTTCATTAATGTGAAACTTTGAATTATTAGTGGTACAGATTGTGAAATAATTCAAAACTTATCGGGGTTATTTGTGATATATGAAAAAATGAAAATTACACTGTTCTGCAACGAAATCCTCCTTTAAAATTTATTAGTGCTTCTGTTTGATTTTGTCTCCCGAAAAATTGAAAAATATCAAAAAAATTATATCAAGTAAGGATTTCGAGAAAATTCCGTTTCAAATTTTTAGCACCATTGCATCATTTAAATGTTACTCCAAAAAAACAAAAAATATTCGTATTATTTTTTGAATAATTCGAATTTTTTCATTAATCACAAATAATCCCGATTATTTTTGAATTATTTCGTAATCGTAAACTTTTTATGTGCAGTTGTGTGTGCAGATAATCAAATACAGGCACGGCAGAACGCCGTTTACATGGGTATTTTACCCACTCGAAATTTTTCAAGTAAATATTTCACTCTGTAGGAATATCACGAAATGTTTCAATATTAGTCCAAAAATTAATTTTTGGTGACATTTTGAGATCGAAAAAATAAATTAAGACAATCTGACTTATCCAAATATCGGGATTTACTATATTCACCGACTACTTTCAGAAGTTTTAAAGATTATTTTTTAAATGAAGTGGAAATTTTGGTTATTAAATGTGTAATATGAAATAATATTTTTATTATCTCTTAATGTACTTGATATTAAAGGGCTGCGCAAATGCATTTGCTTCTTTGATAACACCAAGTACTTTAAAATACGCACATCACTTGTAGAAGAATACAGCAAAGAGATAGAGAAAAAGAGCTACTTGCTGCTCAGCGTGCAAGCAATGTTTTAACTCTCTCTCTCTCGAATCAAGTAGCATACGCCACTTACTCTCATCGACTTTTGTTTTCATACGATGCTATACCGGCAAATGCCAAAATAACTGTATGGTTCTAGCTTGTATTCCAAGTATTTGCGTCCGCCTCTTATTGTGTGCTGTTTATAGCGAACGAGTTTTAGATGTTTATATGTTTAGATTTTTCCATGCTCCAAGAAGCAAACATAAGAAATCTATAGCAAAATTTTCCGCTGATTACGAAAATGGCAAAAAAAAATTCTATCGGACAGTTTTTCCGTTATTTCAAAAAACCTGTTATTTTACAATTTGTTTAACATGTTGATTTAACGATGCTATGTTTTGTTATTGTCCGCAAAAACGTGACGGTGTTATAGTGAAAAAAGTAACGACATGTTAAAAAAATTTTAAAAAACGTTTTTTTTTTTTAAATAACGGAAAAACTGTCCGATAGAAAATTTTTTTTTGTCATTTTCGTAATCAGCGGAAAATTTTACTATAGAATTCATATCTTTGGTTCGTGGACATTTTTGGTGTCGACTAGTGTTACTCAAGTACTCCAAATACTTGCTTACTTGAACTCCTCTTGCAAGTCTTTTTAATTTACATCATTAATGCGAACAAGACAGTTATTCATTTGTTTTGCTTTCAACGCGTTTTTCGTTTACACACACTACCAAAACACACTCTCGATCAACTACCCTCTCGGGTAAACTCTGTTCTGATTGTAAAAAATAATTTTTTTTTTTTTTTTTTAACTTTTTATTTATTTATTGTATCACTCATTTTATGTTACATGAGTCCATCAATAAGGAGGAAAATCTTAAGTCTAGTTTGGAATTAATTACATGATATTATATGTAGCATTATTATAATTAATATGCATATAAATGTAATTAGTATTTGCATGAGAGCCTCAGATAAGGAAACCTGGGCGTAAAACGACCAATTCACTGTCAGATCCCTGAACGAACCCTTCAACTGTGCTAGTGAAAACTAAAGTCTATGTGCACACGGACTCTACCTTTCACCGACACATGTGACTAATTCGATCAAAGATCCGACCGTGAAATGGCCTGTTGAGTCTGAATAGACTTGGAGATTTTGCGTATTATTTTACCGGAAGAGTGCAAAGAAGCACAAACGTAGTTAGGAATCGCGTTCGTGCAATGGAATGCTTGAGTATTATTTTACCGAGGTGCAAGGAAGCACAAGCGTAGTGCGAGTAAGCACAAACGTAGTTAGGAATCGCGTTCGTGCAATGGAATGCTTGAGTATTATTTTACCGAGGTGCAAGGAAGCACAAGCGCAATCAGGAAACGCGGTCGTGCAGTGGAATGCAATATGTTTAAGTAAGTGGAATTCTAAGGATCGAATTGGATAGTCGGTCGGTCCTTTCTTTTTAATCGCGAAAGAGAGGACGTAGTTGCGAGTTCTCTGGCGAGGAGATTTACATGAGATTGCAATTTTTGGCAATATTTTTGCTTGATCTTCATAAATTCTGATTTAACCGTCTCTACCTTTAGATCTCTATGGATGTGTTCATTTTTAATGAACCATGGAGCTCCTGTAATTGATCTTAGGATTTTGGACTGAGCTCTTTGCAGAATATCTATATTTGAAGCGCTTGCGTTTCCGTAGAGTTGTAAACCGTACGTCCATATCGGTTTTATAACTTGATTATATAACAGGATTTTATAATCAAGTTTTAGGGGGGAACGACTATTCATTAGCCAGTGCAAGCTAATTGCTTTAAGTTTCATCTGAGTCCGCTTCGCTTCGATATGTTTGCGCCAGGTCAGCCTTCTATCTAAATGAACTCCGAGGTACGTTATTTCTTCAACTTGAGGGATTCGAATGTTCTTTAGGAATGCGTCAGGAGAGACCCCTCTATTAAGTGTGAATATAATGTGACGAGATTTTTGTTCGTTAACTTTAATACGCCAACGGGATAACCAGTTTTGGATATTATTTAAATGCGCTTGGAGCTCGTTGGTTGCCACCACCACGTTTTTGTGTCTACTTAGAAATGCTGTATCATCAGCAAACGTCGATGTGAAAATTTGACCACTAATAGGAATGTCAGCTGTAAATAAAAGGTATAAAAAAGGACCGGCAACGCTCCCTTGCGGAACTCCGGCATTAATTACAAAGTCTTTTGTTATAAATGAATTTTGTTTTACTTGGAATTTTCTATTACTCAGATAAGAATTTAAGACTGCATGAACATTTTTAGGGAGTAATTGCCTGATTTTAAATTTCAGCCCATCATGCCAAACTTTGTCGAATGCTTGTTGAATATCTAAAAATACCACCGAGCAGTATTCTTTTTTTTCGTATGCGATTCTTATTTCGTTTGTAATTCGATTAACTTGCTCGATTGTACCGTGTTTTTCCCTAAATCCAAACTGATGAGAGGGAATAATATTTTGTTCAAGTAAGAATGACGACAATTTCGGGATAAGTATTTTTTCAAATAGTTTCGAGAGACAAGGAAGAAGACTAATCGGCCTGTAGGATGAGGCTTGAGAAGGATCTTTACCTGGTTTCCGTACCATAATTATGACCGATCTCTTCCAGTCATGTGGAAAATGACCATACTTTATTATTGCATTAAAAAGGTTTGTTATAAACACCACTGCAATAAGTGGTAAGTTTTTCAACATTTTCGGAGTAATCAAATCATACCCTGGAGCTTTTTTGCAGACTAATTTATTCTTGATGACGTCAATGATTTCACTGGGAGTTATTTCGTAGTGCAAATGTTGAGTGTTTTCAGAACTTTGTGTAACAGGGTGAACAAAGCTACCTGGATTTGGTTGAAATACCTTACTAAGGTGCAAAGCAAACACGTTAGCCTTCTCTTCGTCGTTACGCGCCCACCCACCGTTAGGAACTCTAATAGGGAATTCACTTTCGACCGGAGTCTTCACCCCACGTATTGATTGCCATAAGCATTTTTGATTTTTGCCTTTTGGAGTAAGGTTTTGCACAAATTTATGTTGTTCTAATCGTTTCTCCCTCGAAAGAGCTGCTTTGAGCTTATTTTCCGCTTCTTTCAATCTACATTTAGCTGCTGGTGATCGGGTTTGTTGCCATTCCCTCCTGCACCTTCTTTTACAGGCCACCAGATTTTCTATTTCAGTATTTTTAAAGGACACCTTTTCCGTTTTAATGTACTTAGGCGTAGAGTTCTCTGCTGCTGAAGTCAAGATAGAAGTAAGAACTGTCACGGCGTCATCAATATGCTCTTTACTTTCGATTTTGTAATTGGTGTGTATATGTGAGCTTATATACTTTTTGTATTTAAGCCAATTGGTATTGAAATTTGTTAATCTGTGGGGAATATCAACTTGTTTTGGTCTTTCGTTCAATAGTAGTAACACTGGAGAATGATCTGAAGACAGATCAAACGTTGTATATGTTGATATGGATTCTCTTTTAATCCCTTTTATAATGCCAAAATCTATAAGATCTGGTAATTTATTTGGGTCCGCTGGCCAATAAGTTGGTTTGCCAGGAGAAACAAAGTCTAGATTGTTATTTTTATTCATAATTGCCCTATATAGTTGAGCACCTTTAGGATTACAAAGACGGCAACCCCAGAGGGTGTGCTTTGCATTATAATCTCCAGCTGCGATGAATTTATCACCGAGGGTTTTGAAGAAATCTATATACATTTTTTCTGGAATAGTGTGACGCGGTGGGCAGTATACCGCCGAGACGGACATTCTTTTGCTATTAGCCCAAATACTTATTGTTGTTGCTTGTATAAAAGTAGTTGCATACGATTCCATTAGGAAGTGCCTAATTCTCTTACGGATAAGAATGCCTGTACCACCGTGTGCTTTACCATCTGGATGATTGGTTTTGTAGAATATATATCCAGGAATTGCGAAGAAGTATTTATTAGTTAAGTGAGTTTCTGAGAGAAGCAATACATCAACGGATTCACGAATTAAAAAATTTTGGATTTCTAGCTTATGCCGGCTTAAGCCGTTTGAATTCCATGCACACATTTTTAAACTGCTCATATTTTGGAAAGAAGAGCTGTCATTAACTTAGTCTGCATTTCCACAATTGTGTCGACTGATTTTTGCATCGCCTGCATAAAGTTAGAAATACTTTGAGTAAGAGTTGATATCATTAATTCAAGATTGCTATTTGAGTTGGAAGGTGTGAACTGATTTGATGGAATGCCTGCCTTCAATGCATTTGCATAGGAAACACCTGGAGTAAAAGCAACACTAGCTATGTTCGAGGATGGCGCGGTTAAAGGAACAAATGTATTTTTAACTGGATTTCGAGACATTTGCTTTCGGATATCAAGACGCTGCTTAAGATTTTTGTAAACTATACAGCCTCGGTAATTTGCAGTATGATTACCTTGGCAGTTGCTACATTTTACTAAGTTGCGGTCGTTTTGCGATTTTTTACTACACACGGAACTGTGATGAAGTTCACCACATATTACACACACTGAACGCAGAGTGCAGTACGTTTTGGTATGACCAAACTCTTGGCAATTATTGCATTGTACTGGCCCATTTCGTTTGTGAGGCTCTTCCACGGTAATTTTACGATGCAATATGTACATCAAGTTATAAATTGGATGGCTTTCATTTTTTTTAAGCTTTAAGTTGTCTGGAAGAAGGTCAACTCTAAACATTGGCTGCGGTATTTTTTCTTTGTTTATTATATTTATTACTGCTCTAGCATGAAAGCCCTGTTCGCCGAGAGCATTTTTTATATCGTTTGGATCAACGTCTCCTTCAATACCTTTAATCACGACTGAAATACCTTTGCTACTTTTAAGCTGGTATGTATAGAAATTCTTTTTTCCCTTCTCAAATTGATTAACAACTTTGCGATAACTAGCCTCAGAATCAGTTTGGATTTTAGTTTCGTGAATGTTTCCTCTAGTTAAGGGAACAACATGGATTGTTTAGGAGGCTTGCTAAACTGGCCACTAGTGCATTGGAGCTACGCTCCCGCAAATAAATTGGAGGCGGTTTTAATTCTTTACTTGGCTCATTTTTAGATGATTTATCATTTAGATTTTCTGATAAAAGAGCAAAGTGGTTACCCGATAGAGTACTAGGCGGAGTGGATAAGGTTTCCGTTTTATTAAGTTTAGCCCTGTTGGCATTGTTTGCAGTTGGGCTTCTTTTTCTTTTAATTATATTGACGTAGCGATGCATGCCAATAAGTACCGCTTGCTGTTCGCTTTGTTTTTTTACAATATTGTTCGACTTAATAACCGCATTACCTGAGTTCATTGCGTTTTTTGTTATTGTAGCGGTTGAAATAGGAGATGCTGTGGCCTCAGCTTGATATAATTTACTTGAGATGTTTTTCTCTGTTGAATTCGGATTTATTGCACTGGTAGAGTTGGAGCGTTGCCTTTGGAACTGGCTTCTCAGCATTGAAAACTGGCTGATCGATTCGTTTTCGTGAAGAAACTGCTTGCTGGGTAGTTGCACAACTTTTGGAACTTGATCTTCATCATCTTCGACAACTACCATACCATGGTTTGTGTCGCCGCTACTAGAGCATTTAGCAGAGCTTTTCGAAGAGCTTTTTGGTGAATGGCCAATAGGCATCAGCTGACAGCTGAGTCAGCTGCGGCAAGCAGCTTTCTTTCTATAAAAGTGTTTTTGTATCAAATAGGAATGACTTGGAAAATGAAATACTTATCTTAGAGGAAATTTCTTATTTGAACTCTTCAGATCACTGCCCACAAGTAGGTAACTGGCTGGATAACACCACTCAGCCACTCGCGAGGAAAAAACGACCTAGCGCGTAGGTTTTCTGTATAGTCGATTACTTGTAAATATGAAGTTTAAAACTTTGAATTTGTGCGCTTGAAAAACACAGCTGAACGAAGCGAAGTGTTGCCAGCTAGTGATAAGCTAGTGAAAAAAAATTATTAAAACTATTAATTAATAAAATCAGCAATGATTGTTTGGTTTGGTTTAAGTTATATTGAAAACTAATGCCTATAGACGTGGCTATACATCTCGTGGTCAAATCAATGGAAACAAAGCACCCAAGTATCTAAGCATTATTCAACTTTTAATCAAACATGTGGAGAGTAAAGGGTCAAACTCGAACTTAGATGTGAAGAAAGAAGGACTTGGTTTAATGAATTTAAATTTGAATCCAATCAACTATATATATTGGGATGACCCAAATGAATTGGTTAATCGTTTACGACTACTCATAGCATCACAATCTGCAGTACATAATAATCATAACAACGAAATTATTTCAATTATTGAAGAGCTTAAAGAAGCTGACATAATTTAATGAAAACTCGACGAAAAATAAAAAGATGAGCGTGGACAAATTTGGTCGATATAATTACAATACATCCAAGTCAAAAAGTTTTAATACGGAATTGACTCTAAGCGCTAGCAGAGAATACAGCTTCAACGCTCACTTTAAACGTATCAGAAATCTTAAAGATCCAATAGTAAAGGGGGACGCTGCAACGAAAAATTTTGTAATTCTAAGTCTTGATGCGTATCGAACTGAATTTCAGGATTCAATTAAAGCTAATGAAAGTCACCGTAATAAAGAAATTGAAACCGTTTATGAAAAAATTAAATTTATAATTAATAATTGATGAGAAGTTTAAGGTGTATATGAAATATATTGAGAAGCGTTTAGAAGGTACGGAAAATGTTTTGTTTTCAATGATTTCTAATCAAAACATTATTCAAAAACCAAACCATTTCAATGCAGTCGAAAACCTTAAAATTTGCAAACAGATGATGGGAAGAGTTTCAACTGTTAATGAAACAAAACAAAATAAATCACTACTCTATCTATAGTGTAATAAAAGCATCGATAGTTGAACGATTTAATCGCACTTTGAAAAATATGATGCGGAAGGGCTTCAGTACTCGCGGTTCTTACAAATGAATTGATGAATATCAAAAATTGACTAAAGAGTACAATGGAAAAGTGCACAGAACAATAAAAATTGCACCCGATAAAGTGAATTCTTTAAATGCAGCAACAATTATAAAAACGATTTACAACAGTCTGAAAGTCTATAATGAGCCCAAAATTTATGTAAACGATTACGTTCGAATAGGCAAATATAAACATGTTTTTGAGAAAGGTTACACACCAAATTGGACAACGGAAATCTTCAAGATAAATAACATTCAAAATACCAATCCATGTACTTATATTCTAGAAGACTATCAGGGAAATGTAACTAAGGGTGCTTTCTATACAGAAGAATTGCAAAAATCATGTTTTCCTCACATGTATTTAGTTGAGAAAGTTATAAAGAAGCGGGGTGATAAAGTGTATGTAAAATGGTTGGGGTTTTCAGATAGTCGCAACTCTTGGATAAATAAATATGATATACTATGAAAAAATTTTATAAAAAGAAGTTTTTTTTCTTTGATTGATTCAGTTTATTATCTCAACCCCTCAAGATGTCAAGAACATTGACTTTGACGGGAAATTCCTCAATTCTTACAGCAAATTATTTTCCTCCCATAGAGCTTAAAAAGGAATTTGTTTGTGGACTGATTGATTTTCATACATATTACTCAATACCGAATATAACCTTTTTCACATTGGCAAGCATGTAATCGAGCTTCCTATCGGGTCATATGAATTCGATGATATTGCGAAATATATTTTAGACGCATACAAAAATCAAAAAGCAGCAGCAACTGGTGCTACATTAAGTATAAAGGCCAATAATAATGCATTAAAAGCTTAAATCTTCTCTGAAAAAGATATAATTTATTTTGATAGAGAGAGAAGCATTGGATCGCTTTTGGGATTTTCAAAGCGTCAACTTAAACCTTATGAAACGCATATATCGGATACAAGTTTAATGATTACCCAAAACAGTGTTGTACGTATTGAGTGCAACATTGTGGGCGGTTCATATGTTAATAGTACCTTGGCACACACCTTACATGAATTCTTTATAAATGTTAAACCGGGATATAAGATAGACATAATTCCAAATAATGTTATCTATTTGCCTGTGATCGTCAAAGAGATAGGTTCAATTGCAGGTAGACTTGTTAACGAAAACGGTGTATTATTAAATTTTCAAGGAGAAACGATTACATAAAGACTCCACTTGAAACCTGTTGAATAATTAGCATCAGCTAAGATTATATTTAATAAAAATGGTGTGAACGATGGTTCTTCCATCAGTTTATCTTCATCTCTTGTACATAACGCATCAAGAATAAGCAAAGAAAAATTTCTTATAAAAAGCCATTAAGTATTATAAATAGAAACTTTTGACAATCATTGGGATTTACTTACATTAACAAGAAATGAATAATATCTTGAGAGTTGGAGAACAACCCGTCTTCGATGAGTTTTTTTACGAAGAAATAATATGACACATATCAACCATATTTGCAATCCTTTAACAACAATGATGAGATATGGATAGCAATTCAAAATCAAGATCTCTACGTTCTACCTCATGAAAGCTTACTGTACATTGAGGGGGTTGTTTCAATTGGTTCCGAAAATGCAGTTAAAGTAGTTAAATTTCGAAATAATTGTATTGCATATCTATTTGGGGAAATATGTTTTGAAATGAATGGTGTGGAAATTGATCGCACACGGTACTTGGGTCAAACTTCTACTTTAAGAAATCTTGTATCCTTAAACAAAAATACAAGTACAATATTGGAAAATGCTGGTTGGACTCCGGAAGAAAATATTAAACCAGCTGTAAATAATGGCTATTTCAATTTTTCCGTACCACTTAAAATGTTGATGGGCTTTGCCGAAGACTTTGATAAAATTATGATAAATTCAAAACATGAGCTTATCTTGCTACGTTCTAGATCAAATGATAAGTCTGTCTATAGTACGGAAGAGAGTAAAATTGATAAAATTAGGTCAAAGCTCTTAAATGTTGCTTGTAAGGTTCCTCAAGTTCAATTATCCGATGCAGCCAAATTGAAAATCTATACAACTATTAAAGAGGATATTCCTCTACCTATATCTTTTCGTAGTTGGGAATGTTACTTTTATCCAGAGCTACCTCAAAGTACAAATCATACATGGAACATAAAAGTAGGAACACAAAGTGAGCGTCCTCGTTTTATTCTTATCGCTTTCGAGAATGGAGAAAAGTTTACAAACTGTAGCTTAACCGATTTAAAAGTACATTTTAACTCTGTCTCATATCCATACGATGACCTAAATTTAAATTTGTCTCGTAATCGATATGCTCTCTTATATGAAATGTATGCAAGGTTTCAACAAAGTTATTACATGATTGAGTCACACCCACTTTTATGCTGCAAAAAGTTTAAAGAATGTCCAATAATTGTTATTGACACGTCGCATCAAAATGAATAAATTAAAACAGGTGCTCTCGATATTCGTATAATGTTCAAAACTCTTGAAAACATTAAAGCAAACACTTCGGCATATTGTGTTCTCATACATGATCGTGTCATTGCATACAAACCGATGACTGGCGAAATTGTAAAGCACACTTAATGTAAAGCATTGATTTGTAGCACATTTTATTTATTTCATCATAAGCCTTTGAGCAAAAAACTTGTTCACGAAATTAAAACCCCGATAAAGAAAAATGCCTAAATTTGTTGTCTTCGATTGTCAAGGATTCCGACTCACTAATAACCAATTCATTTTTAAGGAAGTCGCTTTTTGCTTCAGTGATAAAAAATATATCCATTTTCTTATAAAGTCACCATTTAATTTCAATTTATTGAACGATGCCGAGAAAAAATCAGCAATTTGACTCAAAAACAACTACCATATGCTCGATTGGGACTCTGGTGACTTCACTTTGAGTGAAATGAAGAAATATATGAAATTTCTCCTCAAAGGCTATCAAATACATGTAAAAGGCGAAGAAAAATCAATGTGGGCAAAGGAACTTTTGGCAGAGTGCGCAATTTCTGTAAAAATCATTGTAATTTGTTGATAAGAAAAAAGAAAGCTTGCCCTTAAAAATTCTTTAGCTCTAAAAATTTTTGTTCAAAATTATGGTTCAGCTATGTCATAAGTTTCTATATTCATTTATTAATTAAAAGATTTAAGTATTATTTTAAGAATTGAAAACAAAATTTGTTTTCTTTTATTTTTGAAAAATTATTTTTACATATTTATTAGAATATTTTCCTTTTCTTAACATTTATAACATCATCAACATCATCATCATCATTATCTTCCTCAATATCATTGCTTCTTATATTAGGTGGGGCGTAAAAAAGGTTTTCTTTGAACAAATGATCATGAACGTTAAAATCTATGAAGAGTGGTTGAGAGTTTGGAATACCTTCAACAATGTGTAAAGTATAGTTTTGCTTAGCCCCTTTCCGAATTAGAGAAAAACTTTGATCTTTCAATAGCTCCAAGGTTTCTTCCTTCAAATCGTTGAACACTGCAGGTAAATATTACTCCTTTGATAAGTTCCAATAAAATTCGTTTGCCAATTTTTGTTTGAACTCTCACAGCCCTAACAATAGGATGCTGTTCCCCTTCCGCTAGCTGATTAATAGGGATACTTTCCTTTTTATTAAGTCTTTCGAAGTCCTTAATAGCATTCAGAGCTCTCTGACTTTGATCCGTCACATTTATCTATAAAAAATAAAAGGACATTATTAATTTAATTTAAAATAATTTTTTTTTTTCCTTACCTTTTTTGTATTTTTGTGCGTCGCAAGGTAACTACTATATCAATATCTGTTTGACTTCACTTGTAAGACTGATAGCGTCAATAGAACAAATTTTATTTTTATACCTTCACACTTTTCTTCAAACTTCCACACAGTTTCTCACCCACACCATACTCACACATATATGTACTATTTTTTCAAAACATTCAATCCCAAAAATATCCCCCTGATTGAACTGAACTTGAACTTGAAAAATTTTTGGATAAACATTCAATGAAGCATGCTTCAACTTGTTCTGGCTAAAAAATTATGCCTTATCTTCATCTCAATGACTTCAGTAGCGAAAAGTCAACTCCAGCTCTAGCCCAATGTTTACTATTGAACTAATTGAACTATATATGCCCTCCTACCACACAGTTTCTCACCCACACCATACTCACACATACATGTACTAATTTTTAAAAACATTCAATCCCAAAAATATCCCCCTGATTGAACTGAACTTGAACTTGAACTTAAAAAATTTTTGAATAAACATCCAATGAGGCAAGCTTCAACTTATTCTGGTTAAAAAATCATGCCTTATCTTCATCTCAATGACTTCAGTAGCGATTAGTCAACTCCAGCTCTAGCCCAATGTTTACATATTGAACTATATATGCTCTCCTACCCCACAGTTTCTCACCCTCTCAACTCTTCAATGAGGCTCAATGCGAACCTTCTCATACAAACCACCAAAAATGTCAATGCGAACCTTCTCATAGAAACCACCAAAAATTTCAATGTGCGACTTCTCATACAAACCACCAAAAATGTCCAAAGATTTCAATGTGCGACTTCTCATACAAAGCATCAAAAATTTAAATTTGCGACTTCTCATACAAACCACCAAAAATTTCCAAAGATTTAAATGTGCGACTTTTCATACAAATCACCAAAACTTTCAATGCGAACCTTCTCATACAAACCACCAAAAATTTCAATGTGCGACTTCTCATACAAACCACCAAAAATTTCCAAGGATTTCAATGTGCGACTTCTCATACAAACTACCAAAAATTTCAATGTGCGTCTTCTCATTATTATTATTATTAGTAGAGGGACAATTGTGCACTGCGACCAGAGGTGATCAATTGTGCTATCCCTAACGTTACCATCTCGCTTCTGCAAAAAAAAACGGACAAATGTAAAAATCAGTTTTATTTTGCTGTACGCTAAATTGGAAAAAAATGTACAAAAACGGACACATTTTTAAGTATATATTTACACAAAAATCCATTATTTCAGTTCAAACAAATTGAATTCTTCGGACACAGAACTAACAATTGTGAGATTTCCAAATACAACTTATCATTTAAGTTTTGAGAGTGCCAGATCACCAGTTTTTAAGTGAATAAAAAACAATTATTCTTCATAAAAATCTTTAGCGTCACAACAAACCAATTTAACCCGGTAGCGCCTGAATTAAAAAAAATAAATTAAAAAAATAAAATACAATTTGAACAGGTTCAGATATGGCGTTGACAGAAAACGAACCCTTTAAGTGATGCCATACGGCATCGCTAGGCGCTACCGGGTAAAATCAAACTTACCAATGTGCTCTTTTACATTAAAGCAACTATTGCCGGCAACTTTTTGGTTTATAGGTAAGAAGAAGCGCAGGGATGTAGAGAACCTACCCCTCCGCGCTTCTTCTCACACATAATCTCAAAAATTGCCGGCAATAGGTGCCCTAATGTAAAAGGGAACAATGGTACTCGTCGTTTGTCGGATCTTGAAAATATTGAATTCAAAAAATGATGGGCTGTGGGCATATTTCTAAAAAAAAGTACAATCGCATGACAAGTCATGATTTCAAATATGTTCGCTTGACCGCTGTATCGGCATAAAAAAAACGGACTGTCCAGCGAAAAAACGGACATATGTTATGGTATGGTTAGCTATCCTGTTTTGTTAAAACCATCTCAATCTAAGGCTTTTGATAAGCGCTACGATTGATCTGGGATTAAATGTTTTTACCTGATCGGGCTGTGGAAACGCCTTGTTGAGGTATTTCAATCACTTGGTGGCGATTGCCGGGCAAGAACAGAGCAAGTGAGTGGTGGTCTCGCACTGCTCTGTGCAGAATCGGCATAAATCCATGGCTGAGAGCTTTATTCACTTCAGATGGTACCCAACTGGTCCATGACCAGTCATGAATCCGGTTAGTAGGCTAATTTCAAGCCTACTGAGGCTTAGAATTTCCTTGGCTTTAAAACAGCCTGGTCTCAGGAGATTTTGTTCCTGCCGAAGGCCGTCAAGCATGGCCCAGTGTCTGCTAATCTTCCTGTGTTTCCATGCCTCCAGGATGTTGTCAAGATAGCTCGCCTGCACAGTACAGAAGGGTTCTGGACCTATGAAGTCTGTATCAGCTCCCTCCTTTGCTAGCTGGTCTGCTATTTCGTTGCCTTCAAATCCCTCGTGTCCAAGAATCCATATAAGCGTTCCTGAAGAAGTGTTAGGCAGAGCAGCACAAGTTTTGAGCTCACAACGTTGGATTGCAAGGCCTTTATCGCTGCTTGGCTATCCGAGTGAATGGCTTTGAGCGCTCCAGAAAGGCGTCTTCTTAGACATTCTCTGGCGCATAGTTCAATAGCATAAATTTCTGCCTGAAAGACTGATGGAAATTTTCCCATCGGAACGGATAGTTTGAGATTGGGGCCAAAGACTCCGGCCCCACTGTTATCATTATCAAGTTTTGATCCGTCCGTGTACCATACTAGTGTTCCCGCTGGTAGGTATACCTTTCTATCCGCCCAGGATTGTCGGGGGTGTATCAAAACCTCGAACTTCTTGTTGAAGATGTATGTTTTCTCGCAACCGTCTGGCATCCTGAATGAAGGTTCATGAAAAGCCATGTCCAGGATGCTAAAGTGGCCCGTGAGATCCCCTACTTTCAAGGAGAGAACGTAAGGTATTCGAAGTGCGCTTCTTGCAGCCTCCATTTGTATTTCTATGTGAAGAGGTGTTAAATTCAATAAGGCGCACATTGCCGCTGTGGGGCATGATGGGGCGTCTTCTCATACAAACCACCAAAAATTTCAATGTGGGACTTTTCATACAAACCACCAAAAATTTCCAAAGATTTCAATGTGCGACTTCTCATACAAACCACCAAAAATTTCAATGTGCGTCTTCTCATACAAACCACCAAAAATTTCAATGTGCGTCTTTTTCCGGTTTTCCATACAAAAAAATTCGCACACCCAGAACGAACATATCGACCCTACTTCAATTTTTCGCCAGTGAACGAGGATTACTGCGACAATACCGAAAACATACCACCAGAAGAAAACAAAGTCAGCGATGTTGACCATGAATCAAATGAGAATGGTAAGACTCCATTACACTCCTTCACTCTGTTTCTTATATATTTATATTTTTATATTCGTGTCACTACATACAGGTAAATTAGAAACAATAGCAAAATATGTAAGAGAAAATCGTACGACGCTGAATGAGCTCACTGTGGAGATGAAATCAATAGAGAAGGTGGAGCAGCGGATTCTGCAGGAATTGATTGCCATTAGAAAACAAATACCACCTAAACAAAAAAGATAAAATTTAACATAACTTTAAGCAAGATATATAGGAACATGAATTTCGAAAGACACTTTTTGATTTGTTTTTTAGTTTTTCATAATTTTATTTTGTATATTTTATGTTTTTTTTCTCTCCAATATCTCCTATTTCATTTTCATTAGAGTTTGCACGCAGAGTGTTTTCGCGTAGTCGTATATTTCTCGTACGATCACGCAGAGCCCTACTTCCTTAGAAGTTATACAGCCAACAGCAAACCATATATACTACGTTTATACGTACGCCTTATTCGCGAATAAGAATATCGCGAATAGCGAATATTACCGTATAAACGGTCTTATTCACGAATAGCTAATTCACGAATGTTATTCGTGAATAGTGAGACTATTCGCGATAATAATGAGAGGTGATGCCACATTTTTCGCTGATTTCTCTCTTTTTGACGATCCGGCAGCGCTTTTGTTTAATTTGAGTTCAAAAATCTAACAAAAAAGATGGAGAACGGAAAGGAAACCAACCGCTGCACATGGATAATACTTAAATCAGAGACTGAAATTTTTTTACTTTTGGAAAACTAATTGATAAAAGCATTCCTGATGCTATGAAATCATGTGTTTTTGAAGTGTGCTACCATTTCATTTCGTTTTGGCAGTCAGGTAGCACTAAGACCAACTAACGTCGGTTGCCGTATAAACGGTGACTTCACTATTTGCGATATTCTTATTCGTGAATAAGGTTTAACGTATAAACGTAGTAATAGATAGTTCATAGTTCTATATGAACAAACTAAGGCTGAAGTTAGTTTTACTTGCGTTCATTCTGCTCTTCTCTGAAGTAGCAAAAAGGTTATTGCTCGCAATGTATGTATGCATTTAAGTATGTCTATATTATACACATACTTAAGATGTTGTTATCTTCAACCAATATTGTTTGCGCGCGCACTTTACAGCTTTTTTTTCTCAATAAAATCAATTTTTTAAAACTGTTAATATTATATATTTAGTGATTTCTAATAAATAAATGTTCAAAAAACGTTTTCAAATTTTTATGTTAAACAAACAGTGCATTACAAACAATCTCAGTTATGTTCTATTTAAAGAAAAACTTTTTTGTTGATTTAGCGTTTTTATACCCAGCGTAAGCGGGGTATATTAGTTTTGTGCAAATCTTGTAACAGGGAGAATTAAGCTCCGGAGATATAGAAAAATATATATAGAAATGATCAGGATCAAAAACTGAATCGATTTAGACATGTCCGTCTGTCCGTCTGTCCGTCTGTCCGTCCGTCCGTGGTCGGATCTCCTCCGAAACGGCTGAACCAATGAAGTCGAAATTTGGCGCACATGTATATCGGGGTCCGAGTATGATCCTAAGTAAAAATTGGAGACATCCGCCCACTGCCACGCCCACAAATGAATTTATTGTGTTTTCAATAAAATGCTTGTAACTTGGGAACCACTCAACACATTCCATTGATATTTGGTGTGCTGGTAAACTACGAAAAGGGACATATCCTGGCAAAAAAATGGACGCCGCCCTCCTCGAGCCACGCCCACAAATAAGCCAAAAAATAAGGGCTTATCGTAACTTGTGAAGTAAAAGGCGTAGAAGCTTCAAATTCGCAGCATAGGTTCACCAAGGCAAATGAAAGGTGTAGGAACAAAAATTTATGTAGCCCACCCACTGCCACGCCCACAAATAGAGAATTTTCATAACTTCCGAAGTAAAAGGCGTAGAAGCTTCAAATTCGCAACATAGGTTCACGAAGGCGAATGAAAGGTGTAGGAAAAATTTTTTTATGGCCCACCCACTGCCACGTTTACAAATGAAGATTTTTCGTAACTTCCGAAGTAAAAGGCGTAGAAGCTTCAAATTCGCAACATAGGTTCACCAAGGCGAATGAAAGGTGTAGGAAAAAATTTTATGCGGCCCGCCCACTGCCACGCCCACAAATGAAGATTTTTCGTAACTTCCGAAGTAAAAGGCGTAGAAGCTTCAAATTCGCAACATAGGTTCACCAAGGCGAATGAAAGGTGTAGGGAAATAATTAATGTTGCCCTCCCACTGCCACGCCCACAAATAGAGAAGCAAAACATAGTGCGCTCATAATGTCGAGACGCTGGGTATTTCAAAGTCGGGCTTGACCGACTTTAGCTTTCTTACTTGTTTCAAATTAGAAATCAGGAGTCACTAAGTTTTAGCATATTTTGCTTCTGAGGAGTTGGCAACACTGCTTATAACTGTTTGTGATATTCTATGCTCTTCGTCTTTTACTCTTAACGTACCGAGAACGGAAGCGACGTCGTGCTCAGTGCCGGATTAAGGTAGGGCTAGCTGGGGCTATAGCCCCGGGCCCCAACTGACAACGGGCCCCGAGTGTCCAAATAAAATATCATCAAAATATTTCAAAAAATATTTTTCGAGTAAAATCGCTTTAAGGTCTAAAAATTCATGAAATAAAAAATTAAATTATATGTATATAAATTGTTTATCTTACTGTTCATTTCATTTGAAAGAATTTATATTATACCAAAAACTCAACTTGAACTTAAATTGACTTTAACAGTTATTCCTTTTCAAAAACTGCGCCAAAAAGAGCATCAGGGGGCCCCATCACTATATAAGCCCCGGGCCTCTTTACACTCTAATCCGCCGCTGGTCGTGCTATGAAACAACAACAAAAACAACATTGAAATTCGCCCTTGAAAATTAAGAGCACGGAAAGAACAAAAATATGTTCATCGAAAAACTCTATCGCCGATAAAAGTAGATGTAGAAGTTAGATATAGCCCATTTATACTCTCCGCAATAGATTTTGACAATATCTACCATCTGTAAAAATTTCAGCTCAAAATATAGTATATAATAAAAGTTCTAAGCATTAAACTTTTTGTGCTCGCCTATTAATATATAAGATGAAAGAAAGAAAATGGGGTAAAAATAGTGGTAAAAAGGCGAGTTGACTTACGTCTCATTTAGACTGCAAAAACTCTCTTTTCATATTTCAAAAAAGAGCATAAAAAAAACTTTTAAAAGAGTGCAATAACACTTTAAAACGCGGTTTTAAAAGTCTAGAACGTGTCTAAATGTAGGGAAGAGTATAAAACAGTCTTAAAAGAGTATAATAAAACTCTAAAAACACAGTTCGATTATACTTTTTTTACACTCTTATTTTAGACTCTAAACGTGTGTCCCTTTTCAAACAAAAACACACTATTTTTAAAGTCTTTTTGAAGCTCAATTTAGACTGTTTTGCTCAAAAGTAAGAGTCTAAGAGCAGTCTAATAGCATGTTTCCACATAGTGAATTAACTAAATGAATTAGAGTTATTTCGGACATTTAGAAGCGTAAAAATACGTTTATTATTGTAAATATTGGTTCAGAAGACTAAAAAATAATGTTGATAAGATTTGATGCAGATGCTTTACAGACTCTAATCCATATGGTTAATTCAATATGTTAATTCAATGTGGAAACATGCTATAAATGTTTGCTGGGAAGTATGATGAATTTGAGTCTCTGAGTGGCGTAGTGGACAACGTAATTGCTTGGCAATCTTAAGGGCTGGGGATCGATTTTTCTCGGAGGCTAAAAAAAAGGTGTAGAAAAATGGGGACTCGAAAGAGGCAAGTCAATTTAAGGAAAAAGTTTTCATATGCCAATCATAAAGTAAAGTCTCCATCGCGCCTTCAAAAGCGTCATGCACAAGCTCTTTCAAACAATTTTTTTTTGCATTAAAAGTTTGGTTGAAAGCTTTTTAGTCGTCTAAGTTTTTATTTAAATATAAGTTTTTTATTTCAGAATTATCTACTTATTTACAAAAAAAAAAAAATTTGTCTTGTCCGTCCGGGATTTGAACACGCCGACATCGGCGTGTTAGGCACTTTCTCTAATTTGTTCTAAGGAATGCCTTCTTATATTTACATACGTATTCTTCGATTCCGCTTTTGTCGAAGAATTCTTCGAAGAATTCGTATTAGAATTATTCAACTAAACGGTAAGCGAAAGAGGTAACGAACGAATTTTCAATGACTTAGGCTGCAATTATAGTGAAGCTAAAGCTAAAGCTGAAGCGTAAGCTGTCATGTGTTTGTTGTAATTTGTTGTTGCGAAAATACTACAAACACATGACAGCTTACGCTTCAGCTTTAGCTTTAGCTTCACTATAATTGCAGCCTAAACCATGTTAATTTTCATCGATCCTGGTAAATGGTAGACATCATATAGAACTATAGCTGCAACTTCGGCCAAATTTCGGCGCGTGATGGCATGATTTGGTGAAAAAGTTCAATTGTGGTGAATCACGCCATAAGTCGAGTGTTGTGGTGAACCACGTAATAGAAAGTGTGGTGTACCACGTAATAGCTTTTGGCCGAAGTTGCAGCTATAGTTCTATATGGTAGACATGTGCTGTATAGATTACCTCGCTCGCTTACCAATGTTTACTACATATAGAACTATAGCTGCAACTTCCGCCAAATTTTGGCGCGTTATGGCATGATTTGGTGAAAAAGTTCGACTGTGGTTAACCACGCCATAAGTGGAGTGTTGTGGTGAACCACGTAATAGAAAGTGTGGTGTACCAAGTAATAGCTTTTGGCCGAAGTTGCAGCTATAGTTCTATATGGCTTACCATATCCCGCTGGGTAAAGTGCCATTTCCAATTATGCGTCAGCTGCGTTGCGTCATTTGATGCAAATATTCAACACATGCAAGCATAAGGGAGCAGTACAAATCGATTGCGTGCGTGCGGACGAAGCGTCAAATTTCCGAAAAGTTGAATATTGCACGCAGCGTGAAACTATGACAGCTGCGTATAACAGTTGAAAAAAGGAATATAACAGTGTTGTAGAAACTATTGAGTACCTACTTTCGAGTACTTCATACTTGTGGGAATACTTTTCAATGAAATATGAACAATTTGTTCTTATATCTCCTAGTTCTCATTTATAAGTGCGTATTTGAGTAATAAATGTCATTAATATATCGTTCAAAATCAAATGTGGGTTATATTTTTGCAAACGTCTCAAATACAAACCTAATTAAAAAATGTAGTGAGTCGATTACTCTTCACAATTGTGCTGCACTAAAAAATTTCAAGGCACCCCATATGCTGTCGCACACGCACTGCTGGAAATTGCATTTTTCACGCATTTGACGCTGCGCCCTGGGTCTTGCGTCTGACGCCTAATTGGACAGAGCACTTAGCTTCCATGTAGGAGTTTAGGTCTAACTCTTCTTCTTCCTAATCCCTGCAATGTGTTAGAGCTACGCTGCTTCAACATAGGCATATAGCATGAGGAAAAGAGAACCATGCCATGGCAGCGAAATCTTTAGCTCTGCTGTGATGAAATGCATTGTCACTTTTATTTTTAATTTTGGGAAATTTTCGAGTTCATCTATATATATAAAATAATGTTGCGAAATGTATTTGTGTTGAACTTTCTCGGCACTGGCTGAACCGATTTGCATGCAGTTTTTTTGTTTGAAAGGTGAAGTCTGCCTGAATGTTTTAAGCTACATATATGCGACATTGGTGCGTGTGCGACATTGGTGCGCGTGCGACATTGGTGCGTGTGTCGTGAGATATCAGCATTTTTGTGAGTTGTAAGAATTGATAGATAGAAAGATTGATAGATTGATTGATTGACAGATTGATAGATTGATTGATTGATATATTAAAAATTTGATAGATTGAAAGATTGACAGATTGGTAGGTTGATAGATTGAAAGATTGATAAATTAACAGATTGACAGAATGATAGATTGATGGATAAATATATTGAAAGATTGATAGATTGAGAAATTGATAGATTGACTGATTGACAGATTGATAGATTGAAAGATTGATAGATCGATAGATTGATAGATTAAAAGATTGATAGATTGATAGATTGACATATTGATAGGTTGATAGATTGAAAAATTGATAAATTGACAGATTGACAGATTGATAGATTGATAGGATGACAGATTGATATATTTATGGATAAATATATTGAAATATTGATAGATTGACAGATTGATAGAATGTCAGATTTATAGATTGATGGATAGATGTATTGAAATATTGATTGATTGACAGATTGATAGGTTGAAAGATTGATGATAGAAGGATAGATAGATGGATAGATGAATAGAGAGATGGATAGATAGATAACACCTATTCCCTAAATTAGATGGGGGAATAATTTTACCGAGATTGCACTGCAGCCGGTATCTAGGTTATTTAAAATGAAAGGGCAGCAAAGCAGGCTTTTCGGTGGTGCTGTACTGCTGCTGTCCTGTGATTTTAGACAGACATTGCCCGTTATTCCCCGCGCTACATATGCGGATGAAATCAACGCGTGTACAAAACAATCACATCTATGGCGAAATGTCAGTACATTATGTTTTAACACAAATATACGTGTTCAACTGCAAAACGATCCATTGGAACTATCATTCTCCGAGCAATTGCTCAACATTGGAAATGGAACAATACCATTGCATGGGGACACACGATGCATCAAATTGCCAGGAAATTTCTGATACATGGTAAATGCGAAAAATGCTTTGATTGAAAGCATATTTCCAGATTTAAGAGCTAATTATCTTAATCATGCGTGGCTTCGTGAACGAGCTATTTTAGCTGCAAAAAATATCGATGTTGACGCTATTAACTTTAAAATACAACAGTCATTGCCCGGCAATGAGATATTGTTCAAATCAATCGACGCTGTTACCAATCCTGACGAAGCAGTAAACTATCCTGTTGAATTTTTGAATTCGCTGGATTTACCAGGAATGCCACCACATAACTTACGATTAACACTGGTTCACCTATCATTTTGCTTCGGAATTTAAATGCACCTAAGCTATGCAACGGTACACGATTAGTCATAACAAAAATAATGGGCAATGTTCTTCAAGCTTTAATTTTGAACGGAAAATTTGATGATCGTCTTCCCATGGCACGCTGTCAAAGTAGCCGTTTGTTTACTTTTTGTGCGGTGGATAGATGGATAGTTAGATGGATAGATGGATAACAGCTATTCCCCAAATTAGATAGGGGAATAATTTTACCGCTGCAGTCGGTATCTAGGTTATTTAAAATGAAAAAGCAGCAAAGTAGGCTTGGGCAAAAAATACGAATTCACCAAGCTATTTAAAATTTTAATGTAACAAACTTTCAAATCATAAAAAAAAATTTATTTTTATTTAAATCGGGAGTAAGGGCATTTCAGTGAATATTAAGTCTATTATATTCACAGTTAAGTACATAAAACAATGCCACGTTTCCGTGGGAGAGGAGGAATTATTGGTCGATAGTAGTTTAAGTAAAAATTTATAGCAAAATGTTTAAATTTCACACAAAGAATGAATAAAAACCTAGAGTATTTAAAAACATACTACTTTACCACTTTTACTACTTTTGCCCAATATCAACCTGTAGCGGGAGAGGAAACGAGCGCGGGTCATACGAAGCTGGCGCGAAGGCTCGCGGAGCTAGTTACATATAAAATATCTACCAAACTCATAAAATGATAATAAAAGCTTGAAAACCATAACACTAATCAAGGAAACTCAATATCATGGTGAAATATAAATGGTTTTTTAGTCCTACCCTGTCCACATAACTTTTTGATCACACTGTTTCAGCATATATACTAAATTCTATGTACAATCAAATTCGTAGCTGTAGTCAAAAATGTATGTCAATTTATTACAAAATGAAAATATGCGTGCACATTAAGCAAAAACATATCGTAATACATTTAATAAAGTTTCAATTATGAACTTTTCAAGCAATATAAAAAACCGAGCCGACGCCGTGTTTCCTTGATAATTTTCTCACAAGTGGCATCATAGTGCCACTTTGTGTCTACCCGTATTGTTGTCGGTAGCTTTCTGGTGAATTTCTCAAAAGAGTTGAATTTCCTATTCCTGCCTAATGGTGAATTTATTATTAGCGGCAGAGGCTTTTGGACGTCGAGAGTTAAGGTAGAAATACTCACGCACTGCGGCGCATGGCATAGCATGGCATGGCATAGAGAAAATTTGTAGTAAACAGTGACGCACAGCAAAATAATATGGAAATGAACTAGAAAGGGCAGCTCTCCAAACAATGCAAGTCTCAGTGCAAGTCTCCAAACAATGGCATCACTACAGCTGTGAAATTAGCATAGATATCTAAAATCTTTAGAACGTTAGCGGCATATACTCTTTTTGAAATGAAATAATCATGCACGTTTGATCCATTTCAGCCAGCCAGCATGTACTTTTTGCCTAAATGAAGTTTTAATGCTATTTAAGGTCATACACTCCTTTACCTAATGAATAACTCATGAATTTTGAAGTAATGAAAATAGCGGCCATCTACGAACAAAATTCATTACAAGTAAGGGTTAGTAGTGCAAGTAGTCGCAGTATGAAGTTTCACCACATCGGAAGTACTGCAGAAGTAGTGAAATTTCCGGCTGGGTTACTACTCCTTTCATTAACGTTCCTTTCGGAAATCGGTCCTTCAAGACAATATCGTGCATGAAGTCTTCGAAGACGTCGTTATTATAACTAAGCCGATTTTGAATTTGCCATACGGCATTATAACTAAGCCGATTTTGACCTTCCCATTTCGTTTGGCAATCACGTTTTATGTTGCTTTGTTAATCGTTTTTAAATAGATTTATAGCATTGACAGACATATGGTGTAAAGTCTATAGACTTCACACTACAATGAAAAAAGTCGATGTTGGGCTGACACACTACAATTGATTGTGGATTTCTATTGTAGACTTCTTTAAAACAGCTGATAATTGAAAATTAAAACAACAACAAAAACAATAAAAACATTTTGGTAGCATTTAGACACGATTTTATCTCAAAAGAATCCATGAAAATATCGTTTGTTTGTTATATAAATCCATACGATGGAATAAATTTCATGCATTTCGCATAAATTACTTGAAAATAGATATTTAAACATCTGGTTTCCGATAAAATAATCGATATTTCGTTTAATTTAGTGCGGCGCTGCCATATCAATCTAAGAAGTCCACAATAAATCCTCCCTTTCAATGTAGTGTGAAGTCTATAAAAAGTCTATGTTGGCTAAGGTAGAGTTTTGAAAAATACCTATGTGTGTCACCTAGACTTCACACCATCATGGTGTAAAATACCTATGTCTGTCAGTGCTATTAATATAATCAATTATATATGTTTATATACATATAATAAATATGACAATGTCATGTTAAATAAGCGTTTTATTGAGATTTTTTAAAAATTTTAGGAACTTATTCATGTTTGCATTACGTAAGACCAGTCATGGATGACTTCCTCCACGCATGCGATGCATGACTTCATCAATGACATGTCCTGCAAAGTGTCGTGCACGAAGCCCGCGACATGTGTATGGATTTTGCATCGACGCCACCTATGCTTTAGTCCTACAAGTGTCGTCAAAGATACATGGTCAAAGATTTGTTCAAGTCGTGCAGCCAGCGTCGAAGATGGGTGCAAGACTATGCCGAAAGGGTTACTACTATTTGGTTGCAGTGTTGCCACTTTGCGGATAATTATACAATCTGCATCTTTTCGCCTTTCTAACAATTTATATGTATATAATTAAGGCGAATTGCTATTTTTAAAAATTGGCTTTTTTGTTAGAAAAAATGCTGCACATAAAATGGCATCGTCATGCTAATAAGATACCGAGACGTACACTTAGTCGAAACAATTGATAGTCAATTCTTTCCTTGAATGCTTTATATGACATTTTTCTCTTCCTCACAGGGATGATATTTTATAGAATATAAGCAAAATAAATTATGTATATCTGATAAAGGGTTGATAGCAGAAACATAAATACAGCACCACCTGTTTTGTTTTAATGAATTTAATTATTAATGCCAAGGAGTATTTTAAAATGCTTGAATTAATGCTAGTCTCTTTGAAAAAGACAATTTTTAGTGAGTAGATTTTATATTGTTATAAGGGATGTGCCGGATAGTGAATTTGCCGGATAACCGGATATCGGATATCCGGTAAAAATATGTAGCCGGATACATAGTATCCGGCCGGATATCTGAAAATTATTTCTCTGTATGAAATTGCACTTTCGCTGGCGACAATTGAACAGATTGTCCGAAATAAATGATTTTCTGGCAACGCAGTTCATTGGTATAATATAGAGCTGGAAAACATTCGATTCCACCATTGATATTATCGATGTTTTTAAATTTCATTAAACTAAATTAATTATTTATCACAAAAAATAATAACCCAATCTAGTTTATGGTAAAAAATAGACAATCGCAATAAAAACATGGATAATGTTTAAAATTAAAAAACATCAATCTGATTGTAAATATCTAACTAACATCGATGTTTTTCAATTTTAAGCATTATCGAAGTTCATACCACGACCGTCTATCCTTTTCCATAAACTCCTAAGTTTGTTAGGATTTAAATTAAGTTAATTTGACTTAATTTATTTCGATCAATATCTATTAAAATAAATTTTAAAACATCGATACCATCGATGATAATATCGATTGCTTTTGAGCTGTAGCATAATCAGCTGATCTGATTTATTTTGCACGTTCAACAAAAAGCAAAACTCAAAGATGGACAAATCAAAGTCTGCGGTATGTATCGGTATCCGGCCGGATAGTAGTGATATCCGGTGGGCTTGCCGGATATCTAAAAACCAGCCGGATACGCCGGATACCGGATAGTTACCGGATATCCGGCACATCCCTTATTGTTATGTTTGAATATATATTCTAAGTATGTATATACAATTTCTAGGAGTAAACTAGCTAGGCGCTTTTCATATTGTTAAACGAATAAAGGCAAAACTCCATAAACGACGGAACATTTCAGGCATTTTAGGCGGAAGAAATGTAGCTGCTTCAATTTAAATACATTTCAATTCATTGATTCAATGGAAGCAGCACAAATGTTTACGCCTTTGCCGCGAATACCGCAACAACCGTCTTTTCCGTCGTTTATGGAGTTTCGCCTTAAATTTAAATTATATTCATCACATTTTTCTTCACATCTTATAACATAGAAATTAGTCTTCAATTTATAGTTTTCGGAACATACCCATACAACGTACTCCCATACAACGTACTCCCATACTACGTACTCCCATACAACGTACTCCCATACTACGTACTCCCATACAACGTACTCCCATACAACGTACTCCCATACAACGTACTCCCATACTACGTACTCCCATACAACGTACTCCCATACTACGTACTCCCATACAACGTACTCCCATACAACGTACTCCCATACAACGTACTCCCATACTACGTACTCCCATACAACGTACTCCCATACAACGTACTCCCATACTACGTACTCCCATACTACGTACTCCCATACAACGTACTCCCAAGAATGTAAGATCCTAAAATATGAATCAAGAAAAATAAGTTATTACATATAATAGCATGCGATGCTGTCTCCACCATATAGAACTATAGCTGCAACTTTGGCCAAATTTTGGCGCGTTATGGCATGATTTGGTGAAAAGTTTCAACTGTGGTGAAACACGCCATAAGTCGAGTGTTGTGGTGAACCACGTAATAGAAAGTGTGGTGTACCACGTAATAGCTTTTGGCCGAAGTTGCAGCTATAGTTCTATATGGTCTCCACGAACAACGAAAACCAAGTATAACAGTATGGGAAAGCCTGTCAAAATGCTATATGGCTCCAAATGGTGTAATGAAGTTGGGTAAAAAACAGCTGACTGTCAAAAATAAGCCGAAGATTTTGCGATTTTCAAACATGCCGTAACTTTATATTTTGACACTTTTTAAGTAAAATTGAAGTTACAAACAACAAAGTAGAGATGCTCCTTCATTTAAGAGTACATTTGAGTATCTGCGACCCCCGCAAATCAGTATTCAATATTGCATTTAAATTGAACGACTTCGTCAGCGATGTACAAATACTCTAAGCGCAAAGCTTTTATCGATACTGAACCGAGTACTCAAAAGAGTTCTTAAAACATAATAAAACCAAATAAAAATCAAGATAATTCGACATAAAATGAATTTATATATCTTTAAAATTCATGTTTCAAAATGAAAAAAGTAAGGGTGTTATAGTAAAGAGAACCTGGCCATAGAATACCTCACTCAGATAAACAGCTATTAAATTTTTAATCGGAGGCTAAATATAAGCTCAAATTCCTTATTTCATGTAAATATCTCGAAAGATTATGACTTAACAGCAGTTCTGACGATCTTTGAGGCTGACCTTAGTGCTGGAGGTACCCTTAAAATTCGTCCACTTAAGCCAATTTTTGTAGAGGATGTCAACGATTAAAAAAGAAGTATTTCTGCCGTGTTTGTTTCAAGCGCCATCTGAATTTTGGGTGTTAAATTCAATTTTCGAATAACGTCTTTTGGCGCGGCCACTTTTCTATATTTGGAATCTACATTAATGGCCTTAACTAAGTCCAAATAAATAATTCCACTAAGTATATAAAAAAATTTTGGTTTCGGAGCAGCATTTATGAATTTTATAACAAACCCTAGAACGAAGGGATAACTTTGAAAATCAGACATACAGAAAGTCTCATTTCTAAAAGCTAAACGTTCAAATTGTATTCGGTTACTATTTTCACCATCGATTTGCACTATTGACTCGTTCCATTTGGCACCATCCTTTGTCCATGGATGCCACACTAACGTTTAAATTAAACAAGACCAAAAACTCGGAAATCAGTTTTTTGTAGTACGTGAATTTTCTATTACTAAAAAGAAAAAATAAATGTTAAAATAAATTCTACAGTTTAAAATGGTACAATCATTCTTAAAAAAATCTTTATAATATCTGATTTTCTCTGTTTATAAATGAAAAAAAATCCCTTAAAAAAACTAACTGCTTGTATGTGCCCAATTTCTAGAGACGACAACAATGCCCAAAGAGGCATCGTGGTGGATTGCCTGGTATACCGTGTGGTTGTTGTTGCCTTTGGTGAATTGCCTATTAGCTTTGTTGAATTGCCTATTAGCTCGTTTCTCATACTGTAATACTTGACGAAAACGAATAACATGTAGCACTGTAGGTCTAACTGTCGACGTCGAAAAGCCTCTGCCGCTAATAAGAAATTCACCATTAGGCAGGTATAGGAAATTCAACTCTTTCGAGAAATTCACCAAAAAGCTACCAACAAAAACCTTAAGCAGGAATAGGAAATTCAACTCTTTCGAGAAATTCACCAGAAAGCTACCAACAACAATACGGGTAGACACAAAGTGGCACTATGATGTCACTTGCAAGAAAATTATCAAAGAAACACGGCGTCGGCTCGGTTTTTTATATTGCTTGAAAAGTTCATAATTGAAACTTTATTAAATGTATTACGATATGTTTTTGCTTAATGTGCACGAATGTTTTCATTTTGTAATAAATTGACATACATTTTTGACTATGGCTACGAATTAGGTTGTACATAGAATTTAGCATTTTTGCTGAAAGAGTGTGATCAGAAACTTATGTGGACAGGGAAGGACAAAAAAACAATTTATATTTCTCCTTGATATTGAGATTCCTTGATTATTTTTATGTTTTTCAAGCTTTTCATATTATTTTATGAGTTTGGTAGATATTTTATATGTAATGAACTGGAAAATCTCCCAAAATTAAAAATAAAAGTGGCAATGCATTTCACCAGAGCAGAGCTAAAGATTTCGCTGCCATAGCATGCTTCTCCTTTCCTCATGCTATATGCCTATGTTGAAGCAGCGTAGCTCTAACACATTGCAGGGATTAGGAAGAAGAAGAGTTAGACCTATAGTCCTATATGACGAATAACATATATAACTATATATGTTACTCAGGAGCCGTTTCTATTTTGGCTCTTTTCAACACGGTCTTGGGTACCCACCAAAATGAGCATTTTTCACTTAGGTACTCACCAAAAGTATTTCTCTCTCGCTCTGTTTTTGCCTGCCGAGTAACATCTCTTTCTAACTGGCGCAAAACGTCCCGCGCAATATCTATGGGAGTGACATATATGGTTATATGTGGCAAAGACGCATTGAGCGAGTACGTGCAACGAGGCCTTTTACACTAGGGCAATTATCGTCGGAAAATTTTTTGTTTTATGTCGAGACGCAGAGCGGGGGGTAGAGAAAAATTGCTCGTTTCAGAATTGCCCGTACTTGGAAATTCCGTTTTGCTCTCTTTCGTTTTGTCAAATTTGAAGTTGGCTGCGAGCTGGTTTTTGACGTTTGCTTCGTTCGCTTTCTACTTTCGAGCTGAGATTTTTCGCGAAATATAAAATTTTAAATTTAAAATGTCGGGGAAATGGCCGCTCGAATGCATATAAAAGCTAATTGTGCTAATGCAACAAATTCCTTGCATTTATTATATTAAATCGCCGGAATATGCCAGGACGCGTCTCTTTAGTCTTAAAATCAACCCTGAATCAGGGATACTTACTTCTGTTATTTTAATTTATTCCAAAAATCAACCCTGCGCGAACGGGGCAAACGCCAAAAACACACAAAAAAATAAAAATTGCTCGGCAATCTTTTTTTATACGTGTAAAAGCGAAGACAACTCTAAAAGAGAATTTGAAAACAATTGCCGGCGATAATTGCCCTAGTGTAAAAGGCCTCAACCAGAAAACGCTGAACTTTTCGATAACGATATGTTATCGTTTTGTACTGAAAATAAGAGTTGACGGTCAATAATTGACTCATGTAAAAGGTCTCTATGTTATCGTTTTGAACTGAAAATGAGAATTGACGGTCAACAATTGACTAATGCTGGCCACACACACTATACCGATCGAAGCGATTGGTATAATGTGTGTTGCCCACACACGTCACACCGATCCGTTAACCGTCAGTCGTCTAGTCGTCGTGCGGTCAACTAAAATTCCTCCAGAAAGGCTTTACTAACATTTGCTATTTCTTCCGTCGATGTTTACGCGACAACGATTACAGAAAAATGAGAAAATGCATAGAAAAATGAACAAACCAAAACCGGTTTGAGAGCATACGAATTGAGATTGCATACACCACGCCACTCACGCCTCAACAAATCGCTGGCTTATTAAAAATTTCAAATACCTTCGATCGGTGCAGAAACCACCCCACACACGCTTAACTTTTTGTCAACATGGAGAAATCGCTTCGATCGGTATAGCGTGAGTGGCCAGCATAATATAATGCGGTCCATAGACAGTGAAGGTAGAAACACTCACGCACTGCGCCGCAGTGCCATCTGTCACATAGAAATCAAAATGTATTAAAATGTATGAAAGCAGACACTCAGAAAATTAGCATGGCATAGCATGGCATAGCGTTCTATAGATTTTTGATTTCTATGCTAATTTGACAGATGATGTAGTGTTGCCATTGTTTGGAGACTAGCACTTATTTCTGGCAGAGCTGCCATTTCTAGTTCATTTTCATATAATTTTTTCAATTCTAAGAACATAAAACTAGAAAATATGGAAAATTACTATTATTTTTATTAATTAATTTTATATTTCAATTTGTTGAGTTTTTGCAATTTATAGTATTGTCGACACCGCCAAATCAAATCACGTTTGCAGTGCTGCCACTATGACAGTTTTCCCATATTGAGGGAATTTTTCTGCATGATTTCTACAATTTCAAAAAAGGGATTTTTCTCTCTACTGTGGGATTTTATATTTATTGTAATTTGAATAAATGAACCTGTAAATCCACTGTATTTAATATATTTCTCTGAGTTTTCAATATTCTATATATCAGCGTTTTAAGTTCTTAACCTTTTTAAAATAACTGAGCATAGTGAAGTTTATAGAATAAGTAAAAAAAAATCTTTCGACATAATTGCTTCCCTGAGTTTGAATCTTGGCTTCAAACTTTTGATGAAGATGATGAAAAAGCTTCATGCAGTTTACATTTGCGAGCTGAAAAATCCGGAATTACAAGGCATTTTTCTATAAAAAAAATATATAAAAAGGATGTCAGTTTTATCAACTCCACACTATCGGCAGTTGAATTGCAAGACTTTGAAGCGTTTTTTCTCAAAACATAAAATATCAACTTATTCAGTTTTTCCTTATTGGCACAAACATAGTTCGACAAAAATGTATTCCTTACAAAGAAACGCTTTTCGTTCAGTACAATCAAGATTATCCAAAGGTTTCCGTGGGATTTTACCTAAACTAATAGGGAAAATAGGGATTTTCTAAGGACTACAAAGGGGAAATTGTCCAAAACTACTGGCAGCACTGCACATATGTGTGAAACATTCATCAATCAGCTGATTGCTATGCGTCACTGTTTACTACAAATTTTCTCTATGCCATGCTATGCTATGCCATGCCACGCAGTGCGCCGCAGTGCGTGAGTGTTTTCACCTTGATTCTGAATCAGCGACGAGCCCTGTACGTTTTTGATCGGTGCTCTACCACACATTCGATTCAAATTCCTGTATTCAATCATTTTTCTGTTGCTGTCGTGGATTAAGGTTCTCTTGTCTCTTTCGGAAGAATTTCCAGTTTCAGCATTCAATAGGCCAACTTTTGAAAAAAATCAATGAAAATAATATAAAACATTTAAGAATGCTCACAAGCATGCAACACAAAGCATGAAACCCTTAAAAAAATTCATATTACATTTTTATATCGCACCCTTGCTACTAAATCGGCACAATTCAAAATTTCGCATTTCTCGAAAATCATTCAATCTCTCTTGAAACTAAGGAGAGTTAATATTTTTTCGAAATTTATATTACTCTCAATCGAATGCTGAATCAGTCAATACAAGCATTAACTTTGTAGGTGTTGGATTTCTTACAGAAAAATGCAATCAAACATAAAAAAAAATTGATGCAAAAATTTTGAATTGTGCCGATTTATTAGCAAGGGTGCGATATGTTTTTAAGCTTGAATGCTTTCCTCCGCGGACATGTTAACTGCTCGACACTTTCAAAATAATGAGTTTTACACACATACACACGTCGCCGATATACGATTCATGCCATGAATTCTAATATTTTCATCATCACGGAATGATCGGCGATTCACGAAAATCCGTGTCAGTGTGCTGGACAATACTTTAGTGTCACTAATAGGCCGTAACCATATGTCGATTTATTCGCGTTTTAGCCACTTTGCCCGTTTTTGCACTAAAACAACTTAGACTTTTCCCGTTGTATCATACAAAATAAACCGAGAAACTTTCCAGTTTAAATTTAAAACAAGTAGCTAAACGAGATAAGTCCTGATAAAAACATCGAAATCTGTGTGTCATTACTATCAAAATGCAAAACATATGGTCATTGAAATTTCTAATTTAAAAATTGTGAGGTTGTTTCCGCAACCAATGTAGGAAACGAACGCAATTTCAATAAGCGCTTCTTTTTTAAATTACAATATTCACTCATATTTCACGTGTTGGGCAAACAAAAGACAACCACAAAATGACAAAACGATATGCGCATATGTAAACACCCTGTTTTGACTTAGTCTTTTTAGCTTAAACGAGAAGCGCTATAACGTATTTGTAAATGCCAAGCTGATCGCTGGTTCTAATTCACTGTTTATGGAACGCATTAAAGGCATCAAACGCTTAACTTTTCGATAACATTATGTTATCGTTTTGTACTGAAAATGAAAATTGACGGTCAACAATTGACTAATGTAAAAGGCCTCATTTACTACGTTTAACATATGCATCACGTTAGCCCAGGTATATTCAACCCGGGCAGAAAACCTGAGCGTAATGGGCTCTACGCAGATATGCAGGAAGTATAGAGCTCGTTCTTGTGAAAAAAAAAAATCAGAGTAGAAATTTCGATGATAGGTCGACAGAAATATAGAAAATGTATGATTTAAATGCAACCCTGGATGTTCGACTGCTTTTAATCTGCGTATTCGTTGAAGTATCAGAAGTAACTCAAAGTACTTCTCCGTTTTTTTTTTTTTGCATGTGTTTAGTACAGGCATCTCCAAAATGGGAAAGGCATTTGTGTTAGTGAGCAAGAGAGCGAATGCGCTGAAAAAAATTTCAACACTAATTGCGTGTGCTCAATAAAATTTTCCATCTGAAAAAGGTTTACCATATTTGATAATATCATACGAAATTAAGTTAGACAAAGACATTTTCAAATCATTTTGTTTTATTTTAGCTACTTTTACATTTTTTATTTCTTCGATTCTTGAAATCCACAGTTTAAATTTTTGCAATACAGATTCTTTTTTATCTTTAAAAACCTTTTCCCTTTCCACGCCATGGATTTTTTTGAACTCAGAATGTTGACTTTCAACATGTTTTCTTAAAAACGATTCATTCCTTGTTTTAAATGACTTCCCACATATAACCCCAAAGCATGTTCTCAAAAGCATTTGGGATCATAAAGTAGGCTTTGCATTCCATTTTGATAAAATATTTTTTAAGTGTTTTTAAAAAAAAAAGTTGCGCAGATCCGCTCGAAGTGTTTTCGTCGGGCGATTGCTACCGACTAAAGAAAGAGCGTAAGGCATACGTGTGAAGTGAGCGAGAAAAATTTTTCTATGGCGTGGAGGTCTCTGGTTTAGTATAGGTAATTTACTTCCTGCATATCTGCGTAGAGCCCATAAACGGGCAATTTTGAACTTGAGTTGAAAGACTAACCCAGTTTTGGTCTACAGAGGCACTGACACAGCGATGCGGCATGACATACACGAATATTATCCCTTTCGGCACAGTCTTGCACCCGTCTTCGACGCTGGCTGCACGACTTGAACCAAGGCGTATTAAATACGCCTTGACTTGAACAAATCGTTGACGACACTTGCAGGACTAAAGCCAGTGCTGCCAGGTTTCTTGCGAACCATACCAGTAAATTTCACTAAATTTCCCGCCAAAAAATAATTTTTCGTCTAAAAAATTTTAAAAAAACCTCTAAAAATCCTTCTAAATTTTAAAAGATATACCAATATTTGGTAAAATTATCTTTATAAAATGTTTTCTTTTGAAAGACTCAATGTACAAATATCTAAAATCGCTCTTTCAAGTCTAGTCCGGTGGTATGCGTACTTTAAATGTTTCGTCTCTCTTTGAAAAAATAAAAGGAATGTTAAGCGATTTTATCGAAAAAATTTTCTTGAGTAAAGCCAAGGACGAAAAAGCTAAGAGAACGAACTATGGAGTGTGTTACATGTGTTAAATAAATCTAGCCCATGCTTTTATATCAAAATGTATCCATCATATCTTTAATAGAGTCTCCTTAAATTTTCCTCTAAACGTTTTTTCCCTCTAAATTAACCTCAAAATGATTAAAAAACCTTTAAATTTAGAGGGAAAACCTCTAAGCTGGCAGCACTGACTAAAGCATAGGTGGCGTCGATGCAAAATCCATAAAAAATGTCGCGATTAGGCTTGGCCAAAAAATATTGATAATATCTAAATATCGAAATATCGCAACGATATTTGTACTCGATACTTAATTTTTTGATATTTCGATGTATCGATACTGATTTGGCAGTATCGAAATAGGATATTTTTTGTCAATAAGAAAACCAGTGTTGCAAAGTCAATGCCTTTTATCACTAAAACGAGATTTACACAGTAAGACTTTCGGTTAGAAAAACATTAGTGGTACTCATGCAGCTTCGCAAATGCCTTCGCAACTTTTCCCATCGTAAATTTTCATATAAATTTTGACAGTTGTGTGACAAATTTCTTATTTCCCACAATTTGCGAAGCTGCATGAGTACCACTATTGTTTTTGTCAAGAGACGCACGTGGAAGAAAGAAAAATGCTTTCATATCACATCCCCATGCGTCCCTTGTTAAAAAAAAGTATGTGTGTTTAAGTACTGGAGGAGTTGGAACTATACGCGTTTTCCACAAGGTGTGTACTGCCGATATATCGATATTTTTTTCAAATAATATATTGTCGATATTCGATATAGTTTTGAAATATCTAAATATCAATTATCGATATTTTTTTAAATCTGGACACCCCTAGTCGCGAGCTTCGTGCACGACACTTTGCAGGACATGTCATTCATTAAGTCATGCATCCCATGCGTGGAGGAAGTCATCCATGACTGGTCTTGCGTAATGCAAACATGAATAAGTTCCTACAACTTTTTAAAAATTTCAATATAACGCTTATTTAACATGACATTGTAATATTTATTATATGTATATATACATATATAATTGATTATATTAAATCTATTTAACAGCAATTAACAAAGCAACATAAAACGTGATTACCAAACGAAATGGGAATGTCAAAATCGGCTTAGTTATAATGCCGTATGGGAAATTCAAAATCGGCTCAGTTATAATAACGATGTCTTCGAAACTTCATGCACGATTTTGTCTTGAACGACCGATTTCCAAAAGGGATGTTTTTAGAAATATAGATGTATGGGACACATTATAGAGCCATGCCTAACGTTACCATTTCGCTTCTGAAAAAAAAAAAAAAACAGACATATGTTAAAAACAATTTTATTTTGCTGTACGCTAAATTGGAAAAAAAATGTACAAAAAACTTACAATAATAACACCGGCACACAAAAAAAAAGGTCCTGTTACAGAAAAGTGACATACCCCCTATATGTTTTGCGGGGCGCTGATCACGAATCCGGAGTCAGATTTTCTCCATCACCCCTAGTTTTCGCCCCAGCGCCCCCCTAAAACCCCCAAAAGGGCTCACTTTCAAAAATGCATAAAATAAAAAATTAAATATCGCAAGTTACATTTTTTGGTATGCTGAGTAAGAATATGGAGTCGAACCTAAGATACGACCCTTAATTTTCCCTCAACACCCCCCGAAACCATGATGAACCAACCCCCAGTGGGGTGGAAATGCTGTAATGCATCAAAAATCGAAATACGTATCCCATAATACGTTTTTGGGTACGCTGAGCAAGAATATGAAGTCGAAATTAACCTATGGCCTTTAGATTTCACTCCAGCATCCCCCAGCATTACGGTGATAGCGTGTTCTTTTAATCTCAAATGATCTGCGAAGTTGATTTCGAGAAAGGTTAGACTGCTTTGTTGTTTTCTCTCTTTTAAGCATCCAGCAATAGTCTGCCAACATGTTTATGTCCCATCTGCCCTGATAACGCCTCTCAAATTCCTTCAAATCTTGGTGAAAACGTTCACCCTGTTCTTCGCTATAATCGCATATGTTTTCAGGAAAATATTCTAGGTGTGAATCTAGAAAATGTAGTTTAAAATTCATCAAGCACCCCAATTGGTGGAAACGGCTTATCATTTCTTCTACCATCTTTGAACATTCTTTTCCTTTACCTTTTCCTAGAAACTTACTAGGGTATCCCTCCCCTGCATCGTAAACTTCTTCTTCCGAGGAACTTTGCCGAAATTTTTCGTTGCCCGCCTTCACCGCGGGGAGGTGTCCTAGTTACGAAAGTAGCAAATCAAAGAAAAATTTTCGTATAGATCTTATATTTCAACTTTTATGGGGCGGATGGTAGTCGGTGCTGGAGTGAAATCTAAAGGCCATAGGTTAATTTCGACTTCATATTCTTGCTCAGCGTACCCAAAAACGTATTATGGGATACGTATTTCGATTTTTGATGCATTACAGCATTTCCACCCTACTGTGGGTTGGTTCATCAAGGATTCAGGGGGGTGTTGAGGGAAAACTAAGGGTCGTTTCTTAATTTCGACTTTATATTCTTGCTCAGCGTGCACAAAAATGTACTGTGCGACACGTATTTCGATTCCTTATGTATTTGAGAAATTTCACCTTTTTTGGGGGTGTTGAACCAGGATGCGGAGGGGTTTTGAGGGAAAATTAAGAGTCGTATCTTAGTTTCGACTCCATATTCTTACTCAGCATACCAAAAAATGTAACTTGCGATATTTAATTTTTTATTTTATGCATTTTTGAGAGTGAGCCCTTTTGGGGGTTTTAGGGGGCACTGGGGCGAAAACTAGGGGTGATGGAGAAAATCTGACTCCGGATTCGTGATCAGCGCCCCACAAAACATAAAGGGGGGTATGTCACTTTTCTGTAACAGGACCTTTTTTTTTTGTGTGCCGGTGTAATTAATGTAAACACATATTTTCCATGAAACCCAAAAGCAATATTTTGAGGTTGATTTGCGCGAGGTAGGAGCTAATTTTAGACCCTAGGTTTTTAGGCAAAATTTTCTTAGAGTTTCATCTAGCTTACGTTTCTGCTATTCGCTTGTTCGAAAAAAAAAATCGACAGACCCTAATGTAGAGAACCTACCCCTCCGCGCTTCTTTTCGCCAATAAATCAAAAAATTTCTGGCAATAGTTGCCCTAATGTAAAAGGGCACAATGGTACTCGTCGTTTGTCGGATCTTGAAAATTTTGAATTAAAAATTTAAAAAATTATGGGCTTGGGCATGTTTCTAAAAAAAAAGGATAATCGCATGACAAATCATGATTTCAAATATGTTCGCATGACCGCTGTATCGGCTTAGAAAAAACGGACTGTCCAGCGAAAAAACGCACATATGGTATGGTTAGTCATGCCGTATGTTTGCGTGCAAGGCACTCAAATCACTTGTTATATCGGATTTGCCTAAGCTCTCGTGCTTATGCACAAACTTCAACTCGAGTTGAATTTTCTACCCACTTTAAATAAATGTGTATATTCAACCCGAGTAAATCCTCTAACTCGGTTATAAAGAGCGTTTATGCGAGGGGGTTGAATTGACTTGAGTTGAATATACCTGGGTTGACGTGATTCATAAACGTAGTAAGAAATGGTTTTGCTAAGGAGAAGTGCGGTTGAAGTGATTTTGGTTTTCAAATATATTAAAAATTTTTTGTTTTTAATTTTCAAAACATTTCTTTTAAATCATCTCTTCAAAAGTTATTAAAATTTAAATTACTTATCACATTTATCTCTTTTAAAAACCCTTTGAATAAAACTAAATCTCTATGAACCTTATTCAAGTGGCTTTTACGTCACTATCTGAAGTATCGCTTCTGTGTCTTCAAGAAGGTACTAAGAAGCGACTTTCTGTAGCGTCGCATATGACTCAGTTTGGAAGTCTCACTTTCGGGGAACACTTTTTCCGGAAGGACGGCACTATGAAGATTGCAAAAGCGATATCTTCTGCGATGAAATTCAACTTAAAGTTACTTTTTCGTCACTTCCATGATAATATATGTTGGCTGGGATGAATCGTGTATCTCCGACGTGTGCATGTGTGCAAAACTTATTATTTTGAAAGTGTCGAACAGTTAACATGTCCACGGATGCAAACATTCAAGTTTAAAACAATAGTGGTATTCAAGCAACAGTGCAAACGCAGTGTGCAATATTTGCACTTGTCAAATTGCGTACAAAAAAAGCAGTGCAAATATTGCACACTGCGATTTGCACTGTTGCTTGAATACCACTAATATATAAATGTAATATGAACTCTTTTTTAAGGGTTTCATACTTTGGGTTGAATGCTTTTGAGCATTTTTAAATGTTTTATATTATTTTAATTTTTTTTTTTTCAAAACTTGGCCTATTGATGCCTGAAACAGGAAATTCTGCCGAAAGTGTCAAGAGAACTTTAATTTACGACAGCAACAGAAAAATGAATGAATACAGGAATTTGAATCGAATGTGAGGCAGAGCACCGATCAAACACGTACAGGGCTCATCGGTAAAGGGGTCTACGCTCTAAAGCAGCAAATAAATTTCCTATACGAAACACATGTAGAAAAACCTATTAAGTACTTTGACTTGCTTTTGCTACTTGAAAGCGTACGCTAATTACGAGTAATCAGACTCACAGGGTTGCATTTAAATCATATATTTTTTATAATTCTGTAGATCTGTCTTCGAAATTTCAACTCTGATTTCCTTTCTCCCAAAGAATGAGCTCGTTACTTCCGTGCTATAAGTTAGTACACAAAGGTAGGGGAATTTGACATTCCATACAAATATGTATGGGACAATTCCTTCGCGGAATGCAAAGAAATTATAACTCAAATTAATTCCTTCGGCTAGTACACAAGAGTGACAAAAAGAGCGAAGGAATTTGACGTTGCGTTTACTTTAAAAATTGTCAACAGATGGCGCTGAAGCGAATTTCTTCGCCATTTATTGGCCGAGTTGATTTAATTGCGAAGGAATTTTGACATTAGCAGCTGAATCCATCGGAAAATTATGGTGAACGGTTATACTGAGTTCGAATATTAAAATTATTACGCTTCAAGCAGCTCATGTATTTGTATTCAAATTTACCGCCCTATGGTATCTGTCAATCTGACATTCCTTCGCGGAAATAAAATTTATTCAGCCTCAATTCCGCCAATGAATTCCGCTGCCTTTGTGTACTAGCTTTATTTACTTAAACAACGTTGAGCCCTTAATTCAGAATCACTGTCTTTTACGCTCTTTACACGTTAAGACATTTCGATAATGAAACACACTTTTTGTTGACTAGGGACGGGCGGGTTTTTGGTATGGGACCATTTTTCTCTCTTCTCCCTGCATCTCTTGCCCTTGAAAATTTGTTTATTATCAAAATCTCTTAAGGGCTCTCGCTCTAAAGCAGCAAGTAAATTTCCTATACCAAACACATGTAGAAAAAACAAAGAAATACTTTGGCTTACTTTCGATACTTGAACGCATAGACTAATTACAAGTAATCGGACTCGCAGGGTTTCATTTAAATTATACATTTTCTACATTTCTGTCAACCTGTCATCGAAATTTCAACTCTGATTTCCTTTCTTCAAAAGAATGAGCTCGTTACTTCATTTCAATTTACTTTAACAGCGTTGAGACCTTTGACGTGTAAATAGCGTATATGGAACGCATAAAAGGCCTCTTTCGCGAAATCGACTATCGATATTATATCGATGTTTCATCCAGCTGTATTAAATGGTACAATCAAAGAAAAAAGTTACGTAGTGAATATTCAAATTAAATGTCGATTCGATTCATCTAAGGAATAGTCCGACCTATATTTCAAGTGTTACGCGATACATTTTTTTTTAATTTGGCTGTGCTCTTAACCATCGCCATTTTTCTTATCTCATCATCTCATTCTACACAAACGAAACCCTTTGATATACAAAATCACTCATCATATACATACGATATTATCTAGAAAAAAAAGAGTTCACAGTCGAAAGAACCACTTGACATCACATCAGCTGTGCTGGGAACTCAATTGTGAATCCTTAACTGACGTAGCCAATTCCAAGCAAACTATAATGGCAAAGACCTACGATTATCTATTTAAGCTACTATTAATCGGCGATTCGGGCGTGGGAAAAACGTGTATCCTGTTTCGATTTTCGGAAGATGCGTTTAATACGACTTTTATTTCCACAATCGGTGAGTGAGAGTCGCGTCGTTTATCTTTTCAAGTATTTTGGTTAACAAAATTCATTATTTGCAATGTAGGTTGATTCCGTTTTCTTGTTTAGACATTCTTAAATTCGAAAATTATATGTAGGTACGTTGTGAAATCCCAGCTGTTAACTGAAATTGATTATGAATATATATACATATCGCACATCCGCAACAAAGGATCCAAAACTCAAAATTCGTGAATTTTGAGTTATGCTGTGGTCTTCTTCATAATTCACCTGTCTACCTGCACCAAAAATTCTATTCCGTATTTTCTATTATAAAAAGCCGAAGAACATGGCAAATGTCTTTCTTCTTGCTTTGATTGACACTGCGACGCATTTTATTTTATTTGGGTTTGCTGAGAAATTATAAATTTTGAGTTGTACTCCGTTGTTGTGATATGTATGTATGTATATGTGGGACGAGATTTATGCGAAAACCCTGCGGTAATTATCACTAGTGACTGATTCTATCTTTCACTAGTTCCTCCGTCACCGTCACTAGTGACCAACTGTACCCGTGCCAATGTATTCTCCTATGGACACTTTGTATGAGCATATGTTCGAGCGGACACCAGTTGACGATTGAACTGGTGATGCTGTAGAGGTAGCTCATTAGCTATAGTACGTAAATGGAAAGCGCCGCGCACAGGGCTCGAATGGCTCAGTGTGAAGAGTCTGGCCTAACGACCTGGAGACCTGTGTTCGAATCTCGCTCGGGCGGGTGCCAATTTTTGTTTTTTTTTTAAGTGGATAATATTATAGAACAGGCTTTAAAAAAAATTTTTTTTCCGAAAAAATTGGAAAAATTAAGTTATTGAAAATATAATTCATGAGAATTTTCGCACGAACTGTGAAGCATTCACGAGAATTCAGAATGGAAACTTTTTTTTTTCTCTTCTCACCCATAAGAACCCAAAAGAATAATCCTCCGAATTTTACAATTTTCCACTTTTTCTCGCCTGCCCTGGGATTCGAACACGAGCCTTCGGAATGATGATCGGACATGCTAGCCATTACGCTACGGAGCCTTCTGATTCTCGTGCAGCAAAATCATTTTATGAATGCTCAAGAAAATTGAACTGTGGACCTCCTCGTTGACCATGTCTATAGAATGACAGTGGTGACGCTGGAGTCAATTTGCCCCGCATTTACTGCAGAGAATGAAAAGACCCTGCAGTAATTCCAACTACTCCCCGACTAGTCACAAAAATACCGGGACTACTCCCTCTTAATTTGCCAACCAATGCTTTGAACTGCCTTTTTTAACGTTGAGCTGTCATTGGAAAATAACTAGTCACAGTTTTTGCTCATATGAACTAGACCTGGAGTATATACAGTTGGGTCAATTTTTGGTCAATTTGTATTTTTGCACATTTTATGAAAAAAAAAAAATTATTTTTTCCTCTTTGTTTTGTATTTTTTTCCTTTTCTGTTTTTATAATCTTTTCTTTTTCACTACTTCTTTAATTTTCTCGCCTCGACCGAGCCTCGAACCGCTGATTTGAGTTTTTGGTTGCTGAAGTTTTTGTGGAACGCACGAGTAGAATTTTTACTACAAAAATTTATTAATTATAAAATAAATACATATTAAAAAAAAAGAGCCAGGGATCGAACCCCAACCCATGAGGTCGCTGACCGACAGTCCTAACCGTCCAGCTAACTACCTTTCGGTGTGGCAACGATCAGAATGCGAACTTAAAGCAGACAATAACAATTTCTTTTCTACTTCGAAATCGAAGCACAAAGCGAAAGGAAATCCTGAAACTCACCCCCCGTAAATCTCCGTAGATACATAAAATACTGTACATTTTGACTAGTCATATTTCGAGTAACCTCAGAGTACTCCTGTTTGGCAAATTGACCTCTTCATTACTGCAGGGGAAATCTTCGATGAATTGATACCGTTAAAATTAAGTTTTGTTCTTTGCTGCTTTGTTGCTCCACAATGCTTTCTATAGTGTTTGGCTATGTAACCAAGTCTCGTTTTGTGCAAACATTCATTATAAAAAAAAAAAAACATTGTAAAATGCAAATGCAGTTGAACGAAGTGGATCGGCATTAATTCCTTTAATTTAGTTCATGTACTCCATTTAATAGAGTCGATTTCGTACAAATAATTAAATTAAAGTTTGGTGTAAAACTAATGAAATATTGATAAATATAATATATACAGTCGTGTTCGAAATAATAAGAACAACCTAAACTAAAATGCAAATAGTCACATAAACCTCATAAAATTACTTTTGAAAAAGTTTTTTTTTATTGTTCCAATAGCCGAAATATTGGGCTTTTGAAACATAAGAGTTTTAACAGTCTGGCAGCTTTAGATTATTTTAAGCTGGTAACTTTCTTTCCCGCAGTCAAAAAATAGCTGTTCGAAAAAATAAGAACAAAGGCAATAAATAATTTTTTTTTCAAATTCTATTATTTAATGATCTTCAAATGTGAGTTTACGTTCAATATGAAGTTGCTCCCCCTCCATTTTCAATGACTTCGGCGCATCTGGAACTCATTGAGGCTATGAGTGTGCGGCATCTCAAGACTGAGATATTTTCCCAAGTTTTTATGGCTGCTTGCCATAATTCTTCGGAGTTTTTGGGCTTAGCATCTCTGACTCCCTTCTTAACATCCATCCAAAGATGTTCTATTGGATTAAGATCCGGGGATTGTGCCATTCCGTTAGAAACACCGAGAATTTCTTTAATAAAAGCAAACGTTTTACCTTCATTTAGCAGCTTTTTGATAGTTGTTCTCATCTCAGGGCTACAATGCTGGCTTCTTCCCATTATTTTCAATTACGTCGCAACGATGGCAACTGTTTACTGTGCGAAATACAATTGTAACGAGGCAAGACTGTAAGCTGGTTGAGTTGGAAAACGAATTTCAAAAATTGAGGACTTTGCAGTCAGAAGAAATGGGTCAATGTGCTTTTGTTCTTATTTTTTCGAACAGCTGTGTTTTGACTGCGAGAAAGAAAGTTACCAGCTTAAAATAATCTAAAGCTGCCAGACTGTTAAAACTCTTATGTTTCAAAAGCCCAATATTTCGGCTATTGGAACAATAAAAAAAACTTTTTCAAAAGTAATTTTATGAGGTTTATGTGACTATTTGCATTTTAGTTTTGGTTGTTCTTATTATTTCGAACACGACTGTATATAGAGCCGAAAGCCTTCCCATTAAATTTATGCAATAACACTAGTCGACAAATTTTAGCTTTTTTTATGCTCCAAGAACCAAATATATGAATTCTATAGTAAAATTTTCTGCTGATTACAAAAATGACGAAAAAAAATTTCTATCGTACAGTTTTTCCGTTATATAAAAAAAACCGTTTTTCGGCACTTTTTTCAACATGTCGCTAGTTTTTTCACTATTTCGTATTTCAATAAAACACAGAGCATCGCTGTAAAGCTATTGTCTCAACGCATACAATGGTGTGTCAAACTTTTCGCATTTAAAATACTACAGCGCAATATGTAGAGGGAAAAATATTTAATTAAGATTTTTTTCACATTTTTGATTTTATAGATAACGGCAACCCTACACAAAAATGTTTAATGTTTTATTTTTAGATCCTGGATCTTAAAGCCCATTCAATTCCCAACATTTTATGTGGTCTAATTAATCGAATCGGTTAAGTGTATGTAGATTTATAGTCAATTGAAGCGGAGCCACGAATAACGTTTTAAATGACAAATTTGTATACCCGACACGCTCTGTGTCGAGGGTATATTCCGTTTGTGTGGTTGTGTGTAACACCCAGAACAAGTCGAGATAGACTTTACAAAAATATATAGGTGTTATAGTCAGGCGAGCCTGACAATAGAATAGCCGACACAGACACACATGTTCAAATAATTTTTAATATCAAGAGGTGTTTAAGGCCATAAGGCCATATGCCGACTTTTGTTAAATTTCTTGACGAAAACCGCCCCTTTGTCACGCCCACTTGTCCATCCCTTATGATTTTGCGTATTTGCGGTCCAACAAACATTCCTTCTTTTACTTTATTATGTGTAAGTTTTGGGAAAACCTCGAGCAGATACTGAAAAGACGGGCTTTCATTTCTTTGCAAAGCTTTGACGAAATTTTTCATCAATCCAAGTTTAATATGAAGCGGAGGCAAAATTACGTCATTTTTTGAAACATGAGGTGGGTTAACCAAATTTTTGTTTCCTATGGAGTGTTCTTCCCGTTTAGGTCAAGATGATTTTGTAAAATGATCTTCCTTCCCTCTGTTGTCACATAAACTAAGAAAACAGCAAAATTTAGGATAACCTATTTGTACCTTAGTAATAATAGCAACTACCTGAAACGAAAGCGAACGTAAAATGAAAATCGGTTAGTTTTACACTTAGTATGATGTAAAAGAAGGTAAATTATATATACTTTTAAATTAATGGATATTACAAACCTTCAATTCAGCGCTGATTTTCCAGTGATGCTTGCCGTAGTTGATCAGACTCAAGAGGTGCGCGATTTGATCATACGTTTGCTTAATGCCAACAGTATGCGCTACAGGAATAGTTGGCAGCTCATATCCGTTATGGGATAGAGCAACTATCAAACTATTCTGTGAGCTATCAATAAAAAGCCGCCATTCGCGTCTTATAAATTTAAATTTAAGTTCCTTAAATATAGGGGAGAGGTGTGTACCTTGGACCGATTGTTCCTCGGTCCGAGTGTAGATTCCCACTCAACCACTGCATATACATGCAAATGTTCTTCTATTAAATGTTCCACTCACGCTGCTATTTGACTTAAGTTTGATGTATAGTGTCAAGCTATACAGACAAGTGGAAAACGGCGAAAAAAAATTATTTGTGCAAAAAAGAATTTTTTTTAAGGCGAATGCAAAAGCTTTGGTGCACAACTCAATCGAAATTTTCGAATTCTACAAATAAATCATAAAAATTTTACTTATTTTCAAAACATAGCTAAGTTCTTCTTTTGTTTTGATTCCAAAATATGAATTTTTAGATGATATTTTTTAAAACAACAGGAAGGTGTACCTCGGACATATGCTTACAAGTTTACCTTGGACCGGTCCAAGGTACAAATTTTAGTTGAATATTGGCTTGCTGTTTCTTATTTTGATCGAATTTAGAAAATTGTCTCTCTTTTCTTCAGAAAATAACGAAAAACCATACCGAAAAGAGTTTCGAAAGAAAAGATTCAATTTCAAGATGATATATAAGGCCTGATTTAACCGTAGAAAATGATTCATCCATCTCAAGCCTTTTGCGCTTAGAAAAAAGGAAGACTTAAATACTTTCCGTTTTAATCAATATGACATATGCAAATAAACGAGTATTTTTAATTTCTTACATACTTGCTACGAATTTACTCCTTTTATTTTATGCGGTCCAAGGTACACATACCAAAGGGCCATGGTACACTTGCATGGTGTACCTTGAACCGTTTTGAATTGGTATAGTAAAAGTAGGTTTTCTATTTATTGGTAAGGAGGAGAAAAATAAATGACTCGTCATTTAATGTCGGAAGGATATAAGAGAGCTTATAAAAAAGAAAAACTAAAGAAAACATCCTGCAAAATTTTCTAGATTGAAAAATGTGAAATCCGGACCAAGGTACACACCTTTCCCCTACCTTCTACATAACAGCAATAAGTTATTTTTCCGCGCTTTACAAAAAACTCTGAAAAGTTGTTGCCCCTTCCTCTGAAACAGATAACTGATGTGTTGCGTTCCAGATAATTCCATTCTTGAATGCGCGAGTTACATATCCAGCATCGCAACACCAGCCAACACAACAACAACACTAAGCACTTCAGCACCAGTACGAGCTAGCACTTACAAACACAACAACAACAATACTAAGCACTTCAGCACCAACTAATACAACACCAATACCAACTAGCACCAACAAACACAACAACACTAAGCACTTCAGCACCAATGAATACAACAACAACACTGGAACGAAGAAATGTAAACAAACCACAGTATCATGGAGAATCGTCAACGTAAACAATAACAGCTGCAACTATGTTAACAATTATTACAAATCTTTTATTTCTTTTCCAAAACCCACTTTAAGTCAGATTCCTAAAATTAGCATAAATTAATAGTCTAAATAATTGGCTCACTTCCAATTCATTACATTGCATCTTTTCCATGTCAAGTTCTTTGTTGCTTTTTGTAAACTGTGAGTTCTAGGGAATTGTGTCATTAAATTATATTGTAAACTTTCATGTAAAAGCTATAAAAGGGCAGTCTCAAAAGAAGAATGCTCAGAATAAAATTTGTAACGTCTTGAAATCAGTTTTTTCCTTTTTCTATTCGGATTCCGAAAGTTAACTGGCGCAGTCGACGGAGTAGCGTCTCGTGATCGTTTTGTGTGATAATTATCCTTGAACCAACAAGGACATTCAAATATCTTTTTTCTCGAAGGCATATCGGGTAAACTGAAAAAGTTGAAATACAAAAAAAAAATTTTTTTTTTAATAAAAAAAAAAAGGAAAACGTACGAGGGAATATCGTACAGTACCTTGTGATTAAGTGAATCCATTGATTTGTACGAGTGAATATCGTATTTAAAATCCTTTGGCTGAACGAACTTCGTATCAATTGATTCGTACGAGGGCATATCGTATTAGAATCCTTTGATTATATCAACAAAACGGCATCCGTCACTACAAAACCTACATCTACCAGCACTCTGACACTATTTGGAAAAATGTTCATAATTTCATCTTTAGCGATTCTTTGGTCATGTAAGTCTTGTCAAAGTACTAAAAGTGAAAAAAATTATTAATGAAATGACGATATAAATAAAAAAAAATTAAAAAAAATAGAAAAACAAAAATTATTCCATTATTTTTATGAATTATATAAAAAAAATAAGTATATAAAAAAAAATTTTAAAACAAAAACCAGAAAAGAGCACAAAACCATAATATTCAAAAGTACATAAGATTTTAATGTCAAAAGATTTAAAGAAAAAAAAACAAAAAAGAATCAAGTAAACCCTATTTTATACCTAGAAGCTTTAAAACATGACCAATCATAGTAGAATCTCCAACAAAAGCTATGAATTCGGACGAAAGCCAGTCAGGCATTCCACGCCTTCATCAAACTCTTTTTCAACCATTAAGCCAAGTTTTGTGGCCACAACATTCTCAGGAACCACCACCCCCTCCACCAACACCAAACAGAAATAATTTTAATGACATGTTTTCACAATTAAGGATTCCGGACGCTATTAAGGACCTTCCAAAGTTTGACGGAAACCCTCGCCTTTTATATGAATTCATTAGCAGAGTGAGTAAAAAAAGCCCGAAAAAACCCAAAAATAAGCGCTATAAAAAGCTCGAAAAAACGAGGAAAATAGTCCAAAAAATATGCAGTTAAAAATTATTTTTTATTCAGTGGACTTATTAAAATATCGTCGGCTTAAAGTGTAAACCTGCTAACTTACAATTTCAAAACTTTACAGGGTAAACAAAAAACACTTTTTTTTTCAAGACTTCAAAGTAGGGAAGGAGAGCCAAAATATGGATGGTTTATTTTGTTCCTATATGAAGTCTCTTCTAAATTCGATTCTGTGGACCATACAAAGTCTACTTGGAGTCACTTGTTGGTGTTAGCTGTGAACTTTGACCACAGTTGGACTTAGCAGTTTTACTCATCACCAATTTCTCCGTATTTAGAATTTGAAATTAAAAAAGATTTTTTTGCCTGACGATGCAGTGTCCTTTTTTTCTTTCGAATGACATCGAAAAGTCGGAATCGGTTAAAAGCGGACTTAGCAGGTTTACACTTTAAGCCGACGATATATGACTTTTACATTTTCAAACAAAAAATGTTGGCGCTTCTTGCTAAAAAGGTGTTTATACAATGAAAAAGATCGTTCAACGTCTGAAGAGGTAAGGGGGCAAAATTTTAAAGCACACTCAAGCGTAAATACGGGATCGAACGTATACGCCAGCATTAGACACAGCCCTTAAAAGAGTCATTGACAAAGGAAAGCAATAAAGCAGAAATAAATCAGCTAAAAAAACGCAACATTGTTGATTTTTTCGCAAATTAGGTAGGAAAAGGCATTTAAAATAGTACAATTAACCAAAATTATGGGAAATATGCACAAAAAATAGTTTTTGGCAAGAAAATAGCTCGTACTACTAAAATATGCAAAAATAGTAAAAAGTAGCTCGCACTACTAAAATATGCAAAAATAGTATGACGTATGCAAAAACAAGCATTTATTCACTCTGTTCATTAGTAATGTCGAAGAGATTTTAGTTTTCATCAAGGACACAGACTCTACACCTTATGGTCGCATTTTGCTTAGGGCCATAAGAAATAAAATTGAAGGACAAAGGAAATTTTAAATACATACGGAACTCCCTTAATTTGGGATGAGATAAAAAATCATGCATTATTCTGACAAACGAACTGAAACGTCTTTAATTCGCGATTTACATGACCTCAGACAAACCAAAACAGTTGAAGGTTTTTATAGAGAAATTATCGAAATACAATCAGCTCTTGCAAATAACACTATGATTCATGAAAAAGACTTAAACGTTATAGCCAGGAAAAACTAACTATTCGCCGAGATGTGTCTAAATTGTTCTCTGACAGGACTAAAGGAACCATTAGGTGCTAGCATAAGGGCTATGAAACCAGACTCATTAGCAATAGCTTTGTCCTTTTGTATTAAGGAACAAAATATTTTTTATACAAGATACCAAAATAATAGATCCACTTATAGACAATACAATCCACAGAACAGGTACGCACCATTTTAGCCAAGAAATCCCAACCAAAATCCTTCAACTTCAACTCAAAACAGATATCCCTACAACTAGAACAATAATAATTATCCAAGACAAAATTATAACAATAATCCTCAATATAGACCATCGCCTCCGGTTAATAATTACCGAATGGGCCAACAACAACTAACGTAACGCCTTACCAATCTAATACTAACACTAATTTCACACAACAGAAACTTAACACAAATAATTTTCCGTATCTAAATACCAGTAATACTAAACAGGAAGCATTACCCCCACCAGAACCAATGGACACTAGTTCTGGTTACACTCATTTACTGGGAAACGATTCGCAAGAAAGAAATTTTAACCAAAGCCAAATGTCTCGCTCTCGTTATACTAGAAACCCCAGAACATAAAATATTAATTTTATTGACCAAAGTGAACCGCAAGAGTCCCAAGGAAATAATATCTTAACCGATTTAGACCAGTTCGCAGAATAACACTCCCACACCGATCAGAATATCGATGATACAGTAAATTTTATACCATTTGCCTCGAACGACCAACAGGATACATAGACATCAACATGCACGGCAATTAATTACTCTACGTAAACATATCTTCTCCCTTCGAACGACCACTCAAAGGGTCTTGCCGACTCAGGAAGGCAATCGGCCCAATGAAAGAGATTTTAAGGTTTTGTTGATCTTTGAATAGATAATACCCTAACACACTGTAGGAACCGATTTTTAGGTTTCTATTTCCCAGTGTCCTTGAAATATCCTTACAAAACCCTTTTTATTAAGCCCTTTTTAAAAAATTTATATCTTAAAAACGAATTAAGATAAAAAGATGAAACAAATGGCTACTGATAGCTTATAAAACGGAAAATTAAAAAAAAAATTTTTTTTAATTTTACACTGAGAAAAAAACTTTCACAAAAGAGAAAATAAAAATTTTTAAAATTGTTTCAGTGTATTCCCGTTTTCGCGCCACTTTCTCGCTACTTCTAAAAAATACCTCTGAGTATGACCTTTAACTAAAAAAATTCTTATCAAAATCAAAAGGTAGTTTTAGGAGATATTAACAAAAACGTAAGCCCATATAGACACTCTCAGTACTGATATGCTGCACTAGACGTGCGCATGCAGAGGCATCACTTATACGGCATGTTGGACGTTATTCAAATATTTATTTTTGCGCAGGCTCATTTATATTTTGTAGAGTTAATGGCTCACAATTAACTATTAATCGGATTGAGAATTTTTTACAAAACAGCAAGTAAGGATTCCGCTTGCCAACATATGTTATATGGGCATTTCCAGAAAAAGTGAACTTTTCGTCGCGTCCGTATATATCCAATTGGCTTTTGGATATTTATAGAAATTTTGAAAAATATAAAAATCCGCATCAACTGCACGGAAGTATGTAGAAACAAAAGAACTATTTACCGCATTCTTTTATTCAAGACTTAAAAATTACTTATGTTAGTGTCGCGTCCGTGTGGAAATGCCCATATATAATTATACACAATAAAAATTAGCGAAAGAGGTATAGTGATTTGTTGCACAAAATATTGCGATTTGATTTCATGTTTTATTTTCATATTTTATTGCATATATTTTTTCATCCAACAATATTTTATATACACCTATTATATATACCTATTACAAAGAATTATTTAATACAAACCTACCTCTATGAAAACTAATAACAAAATAACTTTGCTTTAAAAATAACACTTATCTTAGTTCTCTACCTGCTTTCAGTGAAAAATAATTTAAACAGCAAAATGGGTCCTTTTAACTTTTACCTATCAATTTGACCTATAAATTAAATAAGAGCATTGCGGCATATTTCAGTGTTACCTAAATCCTGCTTTTAGCTGTATAAGATTTTTAGTCGTCATCTTCACTGCATTCGTTGATTACAATGTTTGCGTTATTTTCGGAAAATATTTTTGATAGTTTTTCTGCAGGTCGAATAATTCATGATAGGTAACGAGCATGCGATAAATAATAGATTGTAGTTGCTACATGAGCGCAACATCCTACTGTCCTTTTCCCATTCGGACAACTACAACACAATATCGCTGGATTCCGCTTAAATCGTTATTTGCAGTGTATTCTATATATACTGTGTAGTGCTTACTGCTGATATGTCGTGATTGCACCTGGAATTGCAAAAGGGTTGGTGATTGTTTTGCATACTTCGCCCCCTATCGTGTTGTCTTTAATAATTTCTGCTAGGTAGGAAACTGCTAAATAAAGTTGATAAGGTCCAGTAAATAATATTTTAAGATTTTCTTCCGTAAGCTGCGGAAAGTCCAATATAGCTAATGTATCAACTTGTGTGAAACTATTTTTTTCCTGTTGTAGCCTTTACTCTCAACTTCTTCGCATAACGTGTTGAGAGTTTGCATTCATCTTTCCATATGAATAAGAATGTCTTCACTAAGTTCGCCGTCCGAGATAAACCTTTTGCCGAATTCGTTGTGGAGATATCCGGCGATTTTGCAAATATCCGCGACTTTCGGGAGCATCTTATTATCCAAATTGTGATGTAGTAATTTATGTTTCTGCGCAATGGCTCTATGTACAGCCTCCACAACCCATATTATTTTAGTTACTTTTCGGGACTCATTTGCTTCAGTGGTATCTAGTTGCGGCTTATTTCCTTTGAGAGACGGCATTAGAACACGAAAGCCGTCCTTTTCAAGTTTGTTAACCACATCCCGAAAACCACGATCTACGACAAATATATCGCCCCTCTTTAGTAGATTTCTAAAGTCTTTGTTCAGCATTACATCGTTCATAATAGTTGCATCATTTTTCGTCCCAAGGTATGGACCACATATATCTACGATGAACCCATTTGTTGTGCAGATGGTAAACGGTTTCCAAAGATGTGTCTTTTTTTGGCCCGAATATGATTTCCTCTGATAATAGTTGTTAGTACTTTTTTGGTGTCGAACATAAGCTCCATCAAAGATTAAAACAAGCTGGTCTTCTTGAGTCTGGAAAAGTTTGGAAGCCGTTGTTGATGTTTGCGCCAGCAGGATGTTTCTTGTAATATTCCCAATTCCAAATGATGTTAAAATGTCTTGTTTAAAAGCTGTAATGACAGCGTTGAACATTGCTGAAACTTGTTGATGATTTTGAATTCCAAATACGGTCGCTGTGATGTTGTCTGACATAGCGGTTCTGAGCTTGAACAAAAAAATTGCTATTGCCTGAATTTGGTCTTGGGCTTTACAGTGCAACGACGCCAGCTTTCGTTCCAGTACTTTGATATTTTCTCATCCGAGCCCAGTAAGATGTTGTATTTCGCTGTCTGATACCTTTTGCTCCTTAATTTTATCAAGCAAAGAACCGCTGATATTGCAAATGCTTTTAAAAAACGATTCAACCTCTGTACTCCTTAAAGTTGTAAAATTGGAGATAACTTCTAACTTTTTCAGTTCATCCTCGAAAAATATTGATCCAATTAAATGTGATGAGCAGCAACGATTACCGACGGGGATGTAAATTTTGGCTTTTTTGTAGACCTGCACACGAGCTTCGATTGGAACCACCTTCTTCTCTGGGTGTACTGATTTGCATATGGTGCAAACGTTGTGACTTGCTGCAACCCGATTTATCCTTAGCTCCACTAAATCTCCTTCATCATAAGCGAAATCGGGATCGATTTCTTCATCATCACTTTCGACAGAACTTGATGAAGGACAAATACCCTCTTCCGGAAATCCAGGATCTTCAGATGTTGTTGCACTATCCTCTGGCTTTAGGCGACGGCATAAGTCGCAGAGTCGATCGTTTAGTAAATTTGGCTTAATTCTTTGTAATAGGTATATATAATAGGTGTATATAAAATATTGTTGGATGAAAAAATATATGCAGTAAAATATGAAAATAAAACATGAAATCAAATCGCAATATTTTGTGCAACAAATCACTATACCTCTTTCGCTAATTTTTATTGTGTATAATTATATTAGGTGCAGTAAAAAGAAATCCATTATTTTTGCATTAAATTGAGGGCTTTATTTAAGATAGTTAGAATGACCCGATTTAGGTCAAATATGCGCCGTTTTGTTCAATAACTTGTTGCCATTTTAAAGGTAATTTCATTATGCCTCTCTCATAGAAGCCCTCGTTCCTATTAGCAAAAAATTGAGACAGTCGAATTTCAGAAGCCTCTCTTGAAGCGAATGTTTCACCAGCAAAATTGTTCGCCATGGACAGGATCAGATGGTAATCACTTGGTGCCAGGTCTGGACTATAAGGTGTATGCAGAAGAACCTCCCAACCAAACTCCCGGAGCTTCTGGCGAGTCACTATCAATGTGTGTGGCCTGGCGTTGTCCTGATGGAACACAATTCCTCTCCTATTGGCCAAAGCTGGCCGCTTATGGGCGATTGCTTCCTTCAGACGGTCCAATTGTTGACAGTAGAGTTCCGAGTTAAGAGTTTTGCCGTATGGGAGCAGCTCATAGTAGATAATTCCCTGCCAATCCCACCAAACACACAGCAAAACCTTCCTGGCCGTCAATCCTGGCTTGGCCACCGTTTCCGCCGGTTCACCGTGTTTCGACCACGACTTTTTTCGCTTGACGTTGTCGTAAGTGACCCACTTTTCATCACCAGTCACCAACCGCTTCAGAAATGGGTCGATTTTGTTGCGGTTCAGCAGCGATTCGCAGATGGAAATTCGGTCCATGAGGTTTTTTTGCGTTTACTCGTGTGGCACCCATACATCGAGTTTCTTTGTGTATCCAGCCTTATTCAAATGGTTCCAAACGGTTTTTTGTGCAATCTTTAGCTCTTTTGCAATCGAAACAGTGCTAACATGACGGTCGGACTCGATAATTTCCATGATTTTATCGACATTTTCGACAATTGGCCGTCCAGTGCGTGGTGCATCCTTGACATCGAAGTTACCGGAACGGAATCGACGAAACCAAAATTGCGCATGATTGGCTGTTACAGTATCAGGTCCAAAAACGCTATTCAAATTTTCAGCCGCCTGGCTTGCGTTTTCTCCCTTATCGAAGAAAAACTGTAAAATGTAGCGAATTTTCTCTTTGCTGATGTCCATCTTTGACAAGCTCTCAAACAAAACTGAATCAATCAATCAAAAAAGTGTCAAAAAAGCTTTTTTAGTAGGAACTGTCATCTTTCTAATGCCCCCTAGCGGAACACGATCGGACTTATACAACGCGAGATGCAGATAAATAACGCCATCTATTGGAAAAATAATGGATTTCTTTTTACTACACCTAATATAAAAACGTACTTTGTAAAAGCATCAACCTGAACTATAATATACTCCTTTTGATCATTTTTACCACTTAACTTCCCGGTGATATCCATATGAATAGTATGCCATGGTATGCTAACTTTAGGAATAGGATGAAGTTCTGCTTGTAATTTTTCCGATACTGGCTTGGAAAACTTGCAAGTAATACAATTTTCAACGAACTTTCTGACATACTTGGACATATTCTCGAACCAATAATGATCATAAACCTTATCAAGCGTCTTCTCCCACTCAAGATGCATGACCAACGCATGAACATTATTAACTACTGACCACTTAAGACATCGAGGCACAACCGGGCACAATGGGCATTTCCACACGGACGCGACACTAACGTTAGTAATTTTTAAGTCTTCCCCAATAGAACGTTGTGATATTCATACCATGATATCAAGATATTCCTGCAAAATGAAAGAAGTTTTATAACATATGTTGCTGTCTTATCATGATATCAACAATTAAAGAATTGTGCTTATTTTAATGATAACATGTCTCGACTCGATTTGGATGAAGTTATGAGTAGCCATACATATACAGTCACGAAATCATACAATGAATATAAGATACTCCCGCAATAAGAAGAATCTTTAATAAAAAATTTTGTTGTCATTATACGATTTCAAAAATAAAACAATTTTACTTATTTTAATGAGTCGAAAATGCAATCCTAGAAAAATATTATGTTCGGATTTGAAATTGTGACGAATATTCCAACATACTATGATATCACAATATGATGTGAATTTGAGGCGAATATGCAGACCTACACTGAGCGAAAACTACGATTGTGTAATTAACAACGATTCGTAGTATACTACGACCGTAGTTATTTTATAGCAAAACTGTAGTACGGACGTATTCAAACATGTCTTTAACAGCCATGCGTATTCTTTAGGAGCAAATTTCTCTACACACGTATTTAAAAAACTTTTATCAAAAAACACGAAAATAGTTTTCATTTGACTTTAAATTACATATTTAGTGCACGCGAATTAGATTTTTCCATGGCGTACGGGTAGCGTATTCGCTCAGCAATCCGAAGGGCTCGGGTTCAAATCCTACAGCAGGCGAATGAAATGTGTTAAAAATGGGAATTTTTGAAGTAAGTGGAAAAATATTAAAGGAAAAAAGGGACAGCTAGAATGAAATTTCTAGCTTCTCAGCCGTATAAATAAGAGAGAAGGGAGGGTCCCATCCCGGCTTTCCAAAATGTATTTTTTTTTTGCATAAAATGTTAGTTTTAAAGCTTTTTATACCTGTAAGGTTTTCAAATATTATATACCTAAATGTTATGGTATATGTTAAAAAAAAAAATATAAAAAAAATTACGCCTGCCTGACCGGGGATCGAACCCGCCGACTTGGGAGTTGCTACTACTTTCGTTTTATTCATTATGTAGGCATTACCAAATGAGGGAAATTGAGCCGCATACAATGATATCACAATATGATATCAATTTGAGGTGAATATGTCACCATACGATGAAACATTGCTATTTTGTTAATATGACTGGAACGTGAGAGATTTTAATGAAATCATTAGTTTCTATAGAACTGTTTAGATTCTGCCTATCATAAAGCGAACCCGACACGGTACTGAATCGCCTACTGAATTCATACGTACGTGTTCAGTATGTTTGCGTCGACACGTTACTGAATTTAGTATACTTCATTATTTGTCGCTTGTTTTCAACGAGTGCAGACGACGATGTCAAACGCGGACAAAATAATTTTGGCGGCTGGTGTAGTGGCATTAAAAAAAAAGGAAAACGAAAAACAAAAAAACAAAAAAAGGATTTGGATGAAAAATTGGCTAAATTTCTTTTTAAAAAAATAAAAAAAATAAAACAGTCTTCATAGGTTTTTAAGAAAAAAAAAAAATTAATTCATTATTTTTTTGTTTTTAAGAAAATAAAAAAATTAATTTAAGTTTTCAATAAACTAAAAAAATAATTTAAAAACTATATACATAAAATAAGTCTTCATAAGTTTAAAAAAAAAAAAAATTCATTCAGGTTTTTTCAATGAATTCCAAAATAAATGATTTATCATCGTTGTCCGCCATCACGTCGTCTCGCCGTAAAATTTTCTCTCAAATGAATTCAGTTACTGAATTCAGTATGTCGCGCATACGCGTTACTGAATTCAGCCATTCAGTACGCAAAATCAAAACGATTTGGATTTTGCGTACTGAATCGCTTCCCTCGTTGTAAGTGAGACGCATACACATCTATTTCACTAATACACATATAGCGTTCAGTACTGAATTCAGTACCGTGTCGGGTTCGCTTAAGCAACGCGTGCCTGTAGCGTTTCTTGTCTTTTGAAATCATGTGAAAATATGTTGCACTTTGTTCTATTGGGGTTGAATAAAAGAATGCGGTAAATAGTTCTTTTGTTTCTACATACTTTCTTGCAGTTGATGCGGATTTCTATATTTTTCAAAATTTCTATAAATATCCAAAAGCCAATTGGATATATACGGACGCGACTAAAAGTTTACTTTTTCTGGAAATGCCCATATAACAGGTTGGCTGATAAGTCCCCGGTCTGACACATAGATGGCGTCGCTAGTATTAAATGCATATTATTTTTATATAGTGGCAACCTTCAAATGATTCGTGTCAAAATTTGACGTCTGTAAGTCAATTAGTTTGTGAGATAGAGCGTCTTTTGTGAAGCAACTTTTGTTATTGTGAAAAAAATGGAAAAAAAGGAATTTCGTGTTTTGATAAAATACTGTTTTCTGAAGGGAAAAAATACAGTGGAAGCAAAAACTTGGCTTGATAATGAGTTTCCGGACTCTGCCCCACGAAAAATCAACAATAATTGATTGGTATGCAAAATTCAAGCGTGGTGAAATGAGCACGGAGGACGGTGAACGCAGTGGACGCCCGAAAGAGGTGGTTACCGACGAAAACATCAAAAAAATTCACAAAATGATTTTGAATGACCGTAAAATGAAGTTGATCGAGATAGCAGAGGCCTTAAAGATATCAAAGGAACGTGTTGGTCATATCATTCATCAATATTTGGATATGAAAAAGCTCTGTGCAAAATGGGTGCCGCGCGAGCTCACATTTGACCAAAAACAACAACGTGTTGATGATTCTGAGCGGTGTTTGCAGCTGTTAACTCGCAATACACCCGAGTTTTTGTGTCGATATGTGACAATGGATGAAACATGGCTCTATCACTACACTCCTGAGTCCAATCGACAGTCGGCTGAGTGGACAGCGATCGGTGAACCGTCTCCGAAGCGTGGAGAGACTCAAAAGTCCGCTGGCAAAGTAATGGCCTCTGTTTTTTTGGGATGGGCATGGAATAATTTTTATCGATTATCTTGAGAAGGGAAAAACCATCAACAGTGACTATTATATGTCGTTATTGGAGCGTTTGAAGGTCGAAATCGCGGCAAAACGGCCCCATATGAAGAAGAAAAAAGTGTTGTTCCACCAAGACAACGCACCGTGCCACAAGTCATTGAGAACGATGGCAAAAATTCATGAATTAGGCTTCGAATTGCTTCCCCACCCACCGTATTCTCCAGATCTGGCCCCCAGCGACTTTTTCTTGTTCTCAGACCTCAAAAGGATGCTCGAAGGGAAAAAATTTGGCTGCAATGAAGAGGTGATCGCCGAAACTGAGGCCTATTTTGAGGCAAAACCGAAGGAGTACTACCAAAATGGTATCAAAAAATTGGAAGGTCGTTATAATCGTTGTATCGCTCTTGAAGGGAACTATGTTGAATAATAAAAACGAATTTTGACAAAAAAATGTGTTTTTCTTTGTTAGACCGGGGACTTATCAGCCAACCTGTGATGTTGGCAAGCGGAATCCTTACTTGCTGTTTTGTAAAAAATTCTCAATCCGATTAATAGTTAATTGTGAGCCATTAACTCTACAAAATATAAATGAGCCCGCGCAAAAATGAATATTTGAATAACGTCCAACATGCCGTATAAGTGATGCCTCTGCATACGCACGTCTAGTGCAGCATATCAGTACTGAGAGTGTCTATATGGGCTTACGTTTTTGTTAATATCTCCTAAAACTACCTTTTGATTTTGATAAGAATTTTTTTTAGTTAAAGGTCATACTCAGAGGTATTTATTAGAAGTAGCGAGAAAGTGGCGCGAAAACGGGAATGCACTGAAAATTTTTTTAAAATTTTTATTTTCTCTTTTGTGAAAGTTTTTTTCTCAGTGTAAAATTAAAAAATTTTTTTTTTAATTTTTCGGTTTTATAAGCTATCAGTAGCCATTGGTTTCATCTTTTTATCTTAATTCGTTTTTGAGATACAAATTTTTGAAAAGGGCTTAATAAAAAGGGTTTTGTAAGGATATTTCAAGGACACTGGGAAATAGAAACCTAAAAATCGGTTCCTACAGTGTGTTAGGGTAGTATCTATTCAAAAATCAACAATATCTTAAAATCCCTTTCATTGGGCCGGAGTCGGCAAGACCCTTTTTAATTGATACAGGTGCAACAGCTTCCTTCATCAACCTAATATTCATTAACAAAGAATACATAATTAAATGTAGTCCTGTCAATATAGTGACAGCCCTTTCAAAACACTCATTAAACACTACAACTGAACTACCTATTTTTCAGGAATTTCGCCAAAAAGGATCTTTAAAATTTTTGTTGTTCAAATTTCGTCACTACTTCGACGGATTGTTAGGACTTGATTCTCTAGAAACTTTAGAGTCCAAAATTGATCTAATGAAAACATGTCCTAAAACCAAATTCAGTAAACGTACTTAAAATTTCAGTAGATTTACAGCACGGCGAGTTCTATATGAATAAAACTCAAATCGACAATAATATCGTCATATCAGAAGGATTATACAAGGCAGAAAAGTGGTACAGTCCTTAAGAAATAACTAATTTGTCAGAACAGGACCAAGTTGTCCTCATTGAACAGCCATTAAAAGTAAAAAAAATATAACCATTCTGATTACTTAGAAATCAATAATTTAGAAATAATTGGGGATCAAGAAGCTCACCAACAAGATGTAACAAACATAAAGACAGACCACCTAAATAAAGAAGAAAAAGAAGCTTTATTGAAAATTTGTAAAAAAATATTTCGACATTTTTTTTCAGGAAACGAAGCTTTAACATTTATGAACTAATTTAAACACAAAATAACCACTATCGACGACATCCCTATTCATGCAAAATCATATAGATACCCCTTTGTGCATAAAGCAGAGGTAAAAAAGCAAATCTAAAATATGTTAGATCAAAAAATTATACAACCAAGCTATTCTCCTTGGAGTTCTCCAATATGGATTGTTCCGAAGAAACTAGACAATAATGGTAAACAAAAATGGCGCTTGGTAATCGATTATAGAAAACTGAATGAAAAAACTATTTCTGACCGTTACCCAATTCCAAATATTGCAGACTTCCTTGATAAATTAGGGAAATGCATGTACTTTTCCACATTAGATCTTGCAAGTGGGTTCCATCAAATCGAAATGCATCCGAAGGACATTCCAAAAACAGCTTTATCCGTTGAAGGAGGGCACTATGAATACATCAGAATGCCGTTTAGTCTTAAAAACGCACCAGCCACCTTTCAACGTGTTATGGACAACGTTCTTAAAGAATTAATAGGGAAAATTTGTTTAGTATACTTGGATGATATAATAATATTTTCCACGTCCTTGCAAGAACATATAGAAAATATTGAAAAAGTTATCCAAAAACTTATAGCTTCAAATTTAAAAGACCAACTAACAAAATTCGTTTTTCCAAAAAAAAAAATTGCCTTCTTAGGACACGTCGCACAGTGCTTCGATCCCATACATTCGATGGACAAAAATAGAAATAAGTGTCGTAGGGCAATGAAATTTGGCACAAGTCCCTAATATGGCTTAATTAAGAAAATTTCTAAGTTTCATCAAAATTGACCCCACCCACCACCCACCGCCCATACCAACCAAAGTTATTTTTGGCTATAAAAATGGATATTTTGCCAAAAATTTCTTAAAAATTGGGGAAAGAGTATATACATATGCGATCTTATCAAAAAATAATATTTCCTCCATTAATTTCGTAAGATTTTTATTACTGTTTTCACGTTCGCGTCTTAAGTCTTTTCGCAGACAGTTCTGTTAAAAAAACGAGAGAGATAAAGCAAGGACTTAAGACTCAATAATCAGCCACATTTTTCTAAAATTGCAACGAAAAACAACGAAGTAAAGACTTATAAATGCATGCACATTTCATAAATATTGAAAAGCATACTTTTTGGCTGCATTTAATAATGTTTATTTACGAAGAAAACTTTAGCATAAATCATGAAAATATACATTTTTAAAATCTAACTTTTTCTTTATTTGTTGGTTCGATAAAAGTCTGATTTTTTCATAACTTATTAGAGGAATATATAAGGTACTAAAAATAGGAATAAAAAATACCCGTTTTTCCGTATTTCTTTTTTTTACTCCATTAAAGTTTCGATATTTTTTACTATGAAAAAAAAATTTGTGCCTTTTTCAAGCAGAAAAGCAAAATGATATTAAGCTCCTTCGCCTAAAAGCATATTTTTAATGTACTTCTCATATATTTGAAAAGTTAAAACAACAAACCTAAAGTCTATTAAGGAAAAAATGTATTTGTGGCAATTTCTTGCGAAACAGCTTGAAACAAGTGTTTCATAAATCAAGAAAAACGCTTATGGGAAAAATGATTTTTTTCTCAATTGTTGGTTCGATAGAAGTCTGATTTTTTCATATCTTATTAGAAGAATATATAAGGTATTAAAAATAGGAATAAAAAAATACCCGTTTTTCCGTATTTTTTTTTTTACTCCATTAAAGTTTTGTAATTTTTGAATAACCAACCAAAAATTTGTGTTTTTCAAAGCAAAAAACCAAAAAGACATTAAGCCCCTTTGCCTTAAAATTTATTTTTTATTTATTACTTATATATTGAAGAAGTCAAAAAATTAAGTTTGAAGTAATTTCACGAAAAAATAAATTTTTGACATTATTTTTAGTGAATCGACTTGAGCGAATTATTTTGTTAAAGCAGTTTTGCTTAAAATCGTCTTAGTTGAGCGCCCTTTAGTGGTGATATAAAGAGTCAAACCATTAAAATTTTTCTATAATTCTATTAGTTGTTTTATTATCTTTCCGAAAATATATATTTCATCAATATATTAAAACAATTTTTTTGTTGGATTTTTGTCTATGGAACGAAGCACTGTGCGTCGTCTCAACTTCTCGAAATAAACCGGATCCCTCTAAAGTACACGCTGTCAAAAACTTTCCATTGCCAAAAAGAGATTAAATCATTCTTAGGCCTTTTAGGGTACTACAGAAATTTTATAAAATATATTGCAAAACTCACAAAACCGTTAACCGATTGTTTAAAAAAAAAAATGGGGTAATACAATTTACGGATAACTACGTCAAAGCTTTTGAAATTTGCAAGACTCTTCTTACTAACGACCCTATCCTTCAATACCCCGATTTTACAAAGCTGTTCATACTTACAACGGATGCTAGTAATTTTGCATTACGAGCCGTACTGTCACAAGGACATATCGGAAGCGACAAGCCAATATGTTTCGCTAGTCGCACTCTTTCTGACTCTGAAATAAATTATTCGACAATCGAAAAAGAACTTCTAGCCATCGTTTGGGCTACTAAATACTTCAGACCATATTTTTATGGGCATAAATTCAAAATGATCACTGACCATCGTCCATTAACATGGTTGATGAGTTTAAAGGAACCAAATTCAAAATTAGTTAGATGGCGTCAAAAATTAGAAGAATTTGATTATGAAATAATTTACAAAAAAGGTAAACTACACACTAATTCTGATGCTCTAAGTAGAACTAAAATTCCAAATCTTGAACTACATGTCAATGACTCATTATCCTTACAGGAGACTTGCGGAACAACTATACACTCGGCAGTAGAAAATTTACAAGACGATATTCCCATTTCTGAAAAGCCAATTAATGATTTCAACCTCCAACTTATACTGATAATATCCCCAAATGTAGCTAAAGAACAAAACAAATTACTTTCTCAAAATAAACACAGAAGAATCATCCAAAAAGAAAATTTTACAAACGAAGAAATTGCAACCATTCTAAAAAATCACCTAATTCCTAAAAAAAATTGACAGCAATCCTTACTGACGACTCCACATTTAAAATCATACAAGAAATATATTCCAAATATTTCGCTCGTTGCAAAATATTTAAGGTAATACGATGCACAATACAACTTGAATATATATTTGACACTGACGCACAAGAAGAACTTATACACGTATATCATAAAAATAATAATCATAGGGGTATAGACGAAACTTATCGACACCTCAAAAGGAATTATTATTTACCTTTTATGAAAAACAAAATATCTCAGACAATAAATAACTGCCAAAAATGTCAGGAAATGAAATATGATAGACACCCTCAAAAAATTAAATTTCAAATACCTGAAACCCCCACTAAACCATTAGACATCATTCACATCGACATATACAGCATAAATCAACAACAAACTCTTACAATCATAGATAAATTTTCAAAGTTCGCAGCAGGATTCACACTTCCTTCGCGCAGCAGCATATCAGTACTAAAAGCACTTACAGAATTTATTAGCACACATGGTGTCCCAAAGAAAATTATTTGTGACCAAGGGGCGCAATTCACTTCAAACATTTTTACAGAATTTGGCAGACAGTATCAAATTACCCTACACGTCACTTATTTTCAACAAAGTAGCAGCGATTCACCAGTAGAAAGATTACATTCGACACTTACAGAATTTTACAGAATAGTCTTAACAAGAATAAAACAACCTTGATACCAATCATGACGATATTTTTTTGAAACCCTAATTACATACAACAATTCCATTCACTCCTCTACTAAATACACACCTTTTGAACTATTTTATGGCCGCACCTATCAATTCAATAATACCGTAAAATTTAATAACGAACATGAATTGATTGCTTTCCAAGAAAAACTTTTCCTTAAAATCAAAGAAAAACTAACAGTCATCTAACAATCTAACAAGATTGAAAGAAAACAAGTAAAACCCTACGCAGTTAAAAGAAGGAAATTCTATCTATAGAAAGGAATGTAGAAGGAATAAGATTACACAGAGAATTTCCAAACAAAAAGTTAAGAAAAATAATTATGTCACCCTTATTACAGCAAAAAATAAAAAATTACACAAATCCAAGATAAAAAGAAAAAAAAAACACCGACATCATAAAATTATTTACAGGTCACCAAAAACTTCCACCCAATTACTTGAAGTAAAGAACTTTAGAGACAACGCAAGCCTACTCCAACTTAAGTTACGAGACGCCAGACTAATTAATGGACACAACAAATTGTTACACATAATTAATTTGACAGACTATGAAAACAGCATTAACAAAATTGCATCTACAATATCTACCTTCGAAAAACATACCACTTTATTTGACATGCTAAAAACTACAAAGCTAAAATTAACAGAGATCCAAACAAAATTCCTTTCCCTAAAACCAATCCATAGATCTAAACGTGGTTTAATAGATGGCCTAGGTACAGCTATTAAATTTATAACAGGAAATATGGATGCTAATGACGGTCACGATTTAAATGCACAAATAGAAAGCATATTAACAAATGAAACATACCTGTATCAAAAACTTAATGCACAATCCAGTATAAACAAAACAAGTAAGGTTGTTATAGTCAGGCGAGCCTGACAATAAAATACCCGACACAGACTTACATCTTCAAATAATTTTTAATATCAAGAGGTGTTTAAGGCCATTAGAGGCCCCATATACCGACTTTTATTGAATTTCTTTATGAAAACCGCCCTTTTGCCACGCCCACTTTTCCCATTTTTTATACCCGACACACTCTGTGTCGAGGGTATATTGCGTTTGTGTGGTTGTGTGTAACACCCAGAACTAGTCGAGATAGACCATACCAAATATATATAGAAATGATCAGTGTCACCAGGAGATTCGATTTAGACATGTCCGTCCGTCTGTCCGTCTGTTTGTATACAGTTATCTTATCGAAGAAATTGAGCTATCTTGACAAAATTTGGTATGCGTGCTCACGGGGACATGAGTAAGAACAAGTTCGAGAATGGACCCGATCGGACCATTTTTAGGGGTACCTCCAGTACTAGGGTCTGTTATGAAAATCACAAAAACTGCTCTAAAACCGATGTTTTTCAAGATATTTTGATGAAATTTGATATTTGATCATATTTAAAGGCCAGTAATATTATTTCCGAAAATTGGAAAATTGGGCGTGGCAGAAGGGCGGTTTTCGAAAATTGTCTCCTACACCCGAAATTCAAATGGGACTTGAACGAAATTTGGCACTTATGCTTCCTTTGTAGCCTTAAACAGCCTTCCAAAAAATTTTCTTGATCGGTCCATTTTTAAGGGTACCTCCAGTACTAGGGTCGTCACAAAAATCCCAAAACTGCCTTAAAATCGGACTTTTTCGCAATATTTTAATGAAACTTAGAATTTGAGCGTATATTTAAGCCCCCGATTAGAATTCAAAAAAATTGGAAAAGTGGGCGTGGCAAAAGGGCGGTTTTCATAAAAAAATCTATCAAAGGTCGGTATATGGGGCCTCTAATGGCCTTAAACACCTCTGGATATTAAATGTTATTTGAACATGTGTGTCTGTGTCGGGTATTCTATTGTCAGGCTCGCCTGACTATAACACCCTTACTTGTTTTGTTTTCTAATCGGAGGCCTTAATATACGTTCAAATTCTAAGTTTCAGTAAAATATCTCAAAAAAATTCGGTTTTGGGGCAGTTTTAAGATTTTTGTGACAGACCCTAGTACTGGAGGTACCCTTAATAATGGACCTATCAAAAAATTTTTTTGGAGAGGATGTTTATGGCTACAAAGGAAGCATAACTGCCAAATTTCGTTCAAGTACCATTTGAAATTCGGGTGTAGGAGGCAATTTTCGAAAAATGTCCTTCGGCCACGCCCACTTTTCCAATTTTTGGAAATTGAATAAATTGACTTCAAATATGTTCAACTAGCAAATTTCATCAAAATATCTTGAAAAACTTCGCTTTAAGAGCAGTTTTTGTGATTTTCGTAACAGACCCTAGCACTGGAGGTACCCCTAAAAATGATCCGATCGGGGCCATTCTCGAACTTGTTCTTACTCATGTGCTTGTGAGTACGCATATCAAATTTCATCAAGATAGCTCAACTCCTTCGATAAGAAAACTGTATACAAACAGACGGACAGACAGACATGGCTAAATCAAATCTCCTGGTGACGCTGATCATTTCTATATATACATTTTGTATGGTCTATCTCAACTGGTTCTGGGTGTTACACACAACCACACAAACGCAATATACCCTCGACACAGAGTGTGTCGGGGATAAAAATGATGAAACGATTCACAGATTTAACAAATCACATTAACACAGAACAAGAAGTCATGGAAAATTTTATTAATAAATATTTTCAATCAAACGAAAATATAATTCGAAGAAACGAGGATATACGAGCATGTGACAGAAATCGAATACGACAGAAAACGTTCGATTTCGCTTACATTTGTATGAAAATTTACCCGAAATCGAACATTTTCTGTCGTATTCGATTTCTGTCACATGCCCGATAAATATATTCAGTACTTTGACAAGCGTTGCCAACAGCTTACCAACATCTTCTACTGCAAAACATCAAATGAACAAGAAGCAATACAACAGTCCAACTGCATTGGCCGCATAATGAAAAACGAAGAAGCGCAATGCGACCTCAACGACATTGGAAACCTCAGCAAACTTTTTCAAATCGAAAACAATTATATTTTTATGTCCAATATGCCGAGAACTCTAATAAATTCTCCTTGCAAAAAAGACAACCTTATCTTTGAGGGAACAGCACTAATATACTTCAAAAACTGCACCGTCCAAATAAACGATAACACCTTCAGAAATGATCCACTAGTATACTAGGAAACAGTACAATGAACGCTCCCAAAAATGGCTAAATGGGAACTGGAAACTATTTTTTACAGACACATCCAAAAATGGTCATCACACCATCTTCGCAGTTGTAGATACAATCGGAAACAACATTTAAGAGGCTACTTGTAAGACTTCTGTTCGATTTTCACAGCGGAGACAACAGCTATTTTAAAAGCGGTTGAATACGCCATACATAAAAAAGATAAGTTTCAAATCTGCACGGATAGTGGTTCGGCCATCCACGCTATTCGCAACACGTCCAAACACCTATTTTCAATGACCAAAATCCGTAATGGCTTAATCAAGCACAATAAATGGGTTAAGCTAATGTGGGTTCCTGGACACGTGGGCATACAGGGAAACGAATTGGCGGATCAACAAGCGAAAACAGCGTCACTTCACCCACTAAACATGTTTGACACATTGGAGCATAAAGACTTATTAAAACTAACTATAACCAGTGATGCCATTTCAGCCTTTTTTTTAGTCAGATCTAGCCGTTTTTTAATCGGTTTAGCCGGTAAAATCATATATTTGCTATTAGCTAAAAATCTAGCCCTTTCTCTCTAAAATTTTATTAGTCTAAAACAGAAAATTCTCCCCTTTGCAACGATATATCATTTGTTAAAATCGGTGTCTTAGTTTGTAAGCTATAGACATTTGAACTTGCAAAAGTTTGACTTTTTTCGGTTATTTTTAATTTACTTTTGCAAATATTTCCACATTTACTCATAGACGTCGCACAGTGCTTTGTCTAGTGGAAATAAATCAAAAATTGTATGGTAGCGCATCTAGGCAAATTTGGTATCGTTGTAAAGGAAAAACTTCCACTAGAAAAATTCCAAAATATTTTTACGAATAAATTATATTTGTAGGTGTTACATCAGTTCAAATTTAGGGCTTTTTATCGGATTTTATATAAAAAAAATATTGATTTTGAGCATTTATGTAAAACTTTTCTAAAAATTTCAATTTTTAGTCTATTGAATCGTTTTAATTTTTGTATTTTTTAGCTAATTTGAATAGAAAAATGCGATATTCTAAAATTTATCGACAAATGAACGTTGATTTTTTTCGAGAGCTACAAATATTGCACAAATTCACATAAAATTAAAAAAATTATCAATATTTGGAAGTAATTTTTAAAAAATCACCGAAAAACACCCTTTTAATTTTTTTTATATTTTTAAGAACCATTCATTAGCTTTCAGGAAATGTATAAATCACATCCCAGTTCGTCCGACTCTTTGAAATATGCGGTTTCAAACACTGGTCTAAATCATATTTTTAGTGCTGAATTAACCTAAAGTAAAAGTATGAGTATTTTAATGGTTTTGAACTCTGTTACAACTCATAGAATAATTTTTATTTATATCCAAGACCTCTACTCACTAGGCTATGGAAAGATGCGATTAACCGATATTAATTCATAGTTTTCATAAGCTTATAAAGTTTTGTTTGACTTTGCAATGAAATCGCAAAAAAACTAAAATTTTGACATAAAATAAGACTTCTTTGTGGAAAATAAGAAACATAAAGTTGGTTGCCCTACTTATTAGCGTTCTCTTTTAAATATATTCTCATAAACTGTATTTTATATTTGTTCAAGTGCAACCGATATATTTCATACCTGTTGTGGTTGCTAGGGTGGTTCGAAAAACAAAAAATATTTTCTCATTAGAAAATGAAAATGCAACTGACCTTTAGCTCGATATTAAAGAACATACGAACAAAAAATATTTTATTTCGGAATACAATAGCGCGGAAATGTGGCCATTGTCCTAGATAAGAAATACAAAATTTAGAAGAAAAAAATTTTCCCAACTTTTTCTTATTTGTATTGTATTCCGAAATAAAATATTTTTTGTTTTTCGAACCACACTAATGGTTTCATATACATATACAAAATTTGTTTCTTTTCTTTCTTATATTCTTTTCTTACATATTTATGGCCTTATTCATAGAAATAAAACGTTCTTTAAACCTTTTTTTACGGTGACTTTACTGTCAAAAATATATGAAATTAAAATGCTTTTTAGCTAAAATCAATTTTACCATTTCTATGAATAAGGCAGTTAGTGTTTATGTTTTCTTGACTGCAATCAGAACAACTTTTAAATTAAATTGTCATTGTCAATAAAGGAATTTAAAATATCAGTTGTTATAACAAATGAAGAATTGTTTAATTTGTGGATTGGTGCAGGTGAACGAGACAAAGCTAATGCTTTATTTTCTTACATAGAAGAGAAAATTGATGCTGATTCATGTGAGAAATATAATGGAAAAGACCATAAAAGGAATAACATTTATTTAGCAAACAGCATCACAATAGCAAACAAATATGGCATCTTTTAGTGGCAAACATGCTCTAACAAAAAATATTTTTAACTAACAAATATACAACATTTTGGAATGAAGAAAACAGTTTTGAAAAGACAAAAGTACAGATAATAATTAAAAAATTTTGGTTTGGAGTTTTATTGAATTTTTTATATTTTTACAATCACTTGAAAAAGGTGAAATTTCACAATTTAAATGCGATTTTTGACAAAATTATGACATTGAATTTAAATTTGATTTCAGATTCGGAATCAGCGACCTCAAATTAACTAAAATGCCAAATTTCATAAATTTTGGAATACTCCTTCTATTTTTGTCCCACTTTTGTATGGAGACAAAGAACTGTGCGTCGCAGTACTAAAATCAACCGGGCCTACTTCAATGTTACTGAAAGCAATAATCCAACTTTTACATAACATAAGGGCACTAAAATTTGAGTAAATGTGGAAAATCTCTTATAGCTTCTTTATTATACCCGACACACTCTGTGTCGAGGGTATATTGCGTTTGTGTGGTTGTGTGTAACACACAGAACCAGTCGAGATAGACCATACAAAAAATACATATAGAAATGATCAGCGTCACCGGGATATTCGATTTTGCCATGTCCGTCTGTCTGTCCGTCCGTCTGTTTGTATACAGTTTTCTTATCGAAGAAGTTGAGCTGTCTTAACAACATTTGGTATGCGTACTCACGGGGACATAAGTAAGAACAAGTCCGAGAATGAACCCGATCGGACTATTTTTAGGGGTACCTCCAGTACTAGGGTCTGTTATGAAAATCACAAAAAATTCTCCAAAACCAGATTTTTTCAAGATATTGTGATGAAATTTGATAGTTGAACATATTTGAAGTCAAGTTATTCAATTTCAAAAAAATTGAAAAATGGGCGTAGCCGAAGGGCGTTTTTCGAAAATGGCTTCCTACACCCGAAATTCAAATGGGACGTGAACGAAATTTGGCAGTTATGCTTCCTTAGTAGCCATAAATATCCTCACCAAAAATTTTTTTAATAGGTCCATTATTAAGGGTACCTCCAGTACTAGGGTCTGTCACAAAAATCTTAAAACTGCCCCAAAATCAGACAGACAGACGGACAGATAGACGGACGGACATGGCTAAATCGAATCTCCTGGTGACGCTGATCATTTCTATATATAATTTGTATGGTGTATCTCGACTGGTTCTGGGTGTTACACACAAACGCAATATACCCTCGACACAGAGTGTGTCGGGGATAAAAACCCAAAAAAGTCAAGCTTTTGCAAGTTCAAATGTCTATAGCTTACAAACTAAGACACCGATTGTAACAATTGATATATCGTTGCAAAGGAGAGAATTTTCTGCTTTAGACTAATAAAATTTTGTTATTTAGGCGGGTAGTTTTTGAGTTCTTTGGCAAATTCTCATAAAGTAACAAAAAAACACGTTTTTTGCCCATATCTCAAAAACTATTCTTTGGAAAAATAAACGGATGCCATTTTCGTCATCAGCGACCCCAATTTAGTCCAAAAACCATCGTTTCGTCTCTGCTCTTTTTTTTTTGTAAACTAGTGTAATAGGGAGAATTGGATGATATTTGCTTAACATTTTTCGAGATTTTTGCTCCTTTTACATTTCCTTTTCTGCTTGTTTAGAATGGGAGAAGTTTTTTTCAAATCCGCAGGGAAAAATTCCTCGGGAATATTTAAATTCTGACGGTGTTTGATAAAGCAGAACTAAAATAAAATATAAAAATAACAGTCTTTTTTTGGCCGTTTTCAAAATTTTTTTTAGCCTTTTTTTAGCTTTTCTAGCCGGTTTCTTTCTCTTATGCACTCGCACCACAAACTAGAAAAGATTGTCAGACTTCGCATAGACCACACAAGACTTACGCACGAACATTTGCTCACAAGAAAAAACTCGAGTAATTGCGCCTTCTGCTCCTGTCTGTCCAATCTGTTCACTGGGGACCAAATTCTCAACGATTGCAGCAAACTTAATAGCATGCGTCAGCGACTATTTGGAATATCGCTACCTTCAGAGCACCTCATCAACATATCGGAAAACAACGTAAAGACCATTCACCAATTTCTGTTAGCACATAACTTATTTCACCTTCTCTAAAACATCATTCAATACTTCATGTTAAGAATTTTTTTGTAAAAAGATCTAACTTATGAGAGAGTCAAAGGCTTATTCGCTAGTACTCCTACCCCCTATGATGTAATGTAATCATTTATTATTATATTTCATGTAAATAAATAAATAAAAATATAGTTAGGTAATATTTTTGCATATAAAAAGTGAAAATGGTTTTGTAGTTGTTTATGTTTTGTTTTACAGCTTCGCCTTCGGTCTTCGGCCGAAGTTTAAGCCAATGGCCGAACTACGGCCAAAAATTTCACCTTCGGTCGGGCTCTAGTTATTATCTACTTTTTCTAAAAAAGAACAAAAACACAATCTCGCTCACCTAGGCTGGGAATTAAACTCGCCGGGATCGGATTCATACTGTCTTAAAAAGAAAAGATTGTAGCTTGTGTAGGATTGGAAAATATTTATTTCGAATGCTTCGATATAAACGGTTTCTATTCTAAAATTCAATTGAATAAAAAGGGAGCCTTTTTGTTCGTTTGTTTTCTGTTGAACTCTAAATAAATTCCAACAATAGGCATTCAGTTTTTCTAAATCTTTTGTTTGCGGGCGCAAATTACATACTTCCAATTGTTTAGTAAGGCTAGATGCTTGCTGGGTTCTCCTGACTATAAAACCCTTATTTGTTTATATTTTCTCACTTATCAAATAATTCATTATTTTCAGGTATTGATTTTAAAATACGAACAATAGAATTAGATGGAAAGAAAATAAAACTTCAAATATGGTAAGTCATTACATTTAATGCTCGTAACTGGAGCCGTATGGTTTCATGTTCATAGAAATTATACCACTAAATGCTATAGTTATCAATTTTAAATTGAGACCATGCACTGAGTATTTTCTTCTATTTATACAGGGACACTGCGGGCCAAGAACGTTTTCGGACAATAACGACAGCGTATTATAGAGGCGCAATGGGCATTATGCTCGTTTATGATATAACACAGGAAAAGTCGTTCGAGAATATAAAAAATTGGATTCGGAACATCGAAGAAAACGCATCGGCTGACGTTGAAAAAATGCTGTTGGGCAATAAATGCGAACTTAACGAAAAACGGCAGGTAAGACAAACATTTTTTTTTGTGTTCGTCTTTGTTTTAAAAAAATTTTTTTTTTTTTTTAATATTTTATATATTTTGCATTATTCATGATATTTCGCAGGTTTCGAGAGAAAGAGGCGAACAGTTAGCAATCGAATATGGAATTAAATTTATGGAAACATCTGCAAAAGCGAGCATAAATGTTGAAGAAGCTTTTCTAACGCTTGCTAGTGATATTAAAGCTAAAATGGAAAAACGAAAGGTCAGTTGATAAAGAATTTACCAAAACAAAAATTTGATTTTTAAAGCAAAAATCCATTCGGTTCTTTATTTTCTAATGTTTTAGGAAGCTAACAACCCACCAAAAGGAGGACATCAACTCAAATTTTCTGAGTCTAGAAAAGCAGACAGTTGGTTATCAAGGTGTAGTTTACTTTGACGAGGTAAAACCACCGAATATATTTTTGTTAGCTCCTGTTAAATTACAGAGGGCGAAAGACATCTAACCAATCATGATAATGATAATATGTAAAATTTACAATTCAAACGTAACGCGAAAAAACGCTCGACCGAAAAGAAAAAAGAATTAACAATTGATAAACCGATAAATCAGTCGCGATAATTATTCAAAAGTATGAAAAGTACCGTATAGAACGATATGACTACAGTGCAACCGATAATACAAGATACAGGTTGAGGAAAAAAAATATATATGAACGGTTATAATTTTGAGTATAGCCAACGATGATAATGATAATATACTTAAATGAAACGAAATCATTATTTATGTTAGAAAAAATAATCATTAAAGCATGTTCATAAAACGCTGCACTGTATGTCATTTCTATGTTCATACAGTTTGGTGTTCATGGGTTAATAAAGTGAAAATAAGAAGAAAAAACAAAAAAAAAACCAAAAAACTATAAAAATTATAATAATAAAAAACACATATAACGCATAATAAGTTATTGCCATTCAAAATGAGCGCAATTTATGTTAATGTTTATGGTTCAGTATAAAATAAGATGGGAACATCAATCATAAAATAATAAAAAAAATTTGATAAATTGTTTCTCGGAAAGTAATCGCGAGAAGCAGTAAAAAATGTTATCACGCTTATCTGCAATGTGACAGAGGGGCAATTTTTATGTTTTTAATAATTTTTTTTTAAATTATTTATTTTGCTTTGTATCTGAGAAGGCCAGAGAAATACTCTACAATAATATGAGAAAATAAAACAACAACATAAAACGATGAAAGCTGTATGAAATGAGTTCTGTAATGCCCGAAACAAAAACTGATGTATCCAATTATACTTCGGTGTTGTGAACTTATTGTCTTTGGTAATATTTTAATTGCCGATGTCAAGATTTACCTCCTTTAAGAGTATCTATTTAATACACAAGATGCCACCCAAAACAAATTCCCGGATTCTTTGATTTCGGCTAAAATTTGTTAACATTAATAAATTTGAAGCTTTTCCTTAATATGAAGAGGAATTTTTGATTCGAATGGTAGTTTACTGCACTGTTACACCCCCATATTCCCCATTTTTTTCTAATAATTGTAATGGAGTCATCTCGGTAAAAAAGCATAACAATATGCTCCAACATAATTCTTCAACCATTTCGAAAGCAATACCCCAAAAATATAGTCCAGTCGAAAGTACAGTGCAATCGTTAACAATCAAACAAAAGACTGATATATTATATTCATAAAACTTAAAAATTTTTCTCGATTAAATAGACTTTTTTATTAGACAGTTGGCTTAAATTTGTTGCTAAAAATATGCTCTATGGCCTTTAAGATACGAAAACCACCATGAATGTTAAATTTTATCTGATCGAAGGAGGTTCTTTTTTTAATTTTTGTTTTTGCGTTATAATTTGTTAGGTTTCATTTCCGAATTAAAGTCGGTTTGCTCAAAAAGTTTCGTAAGATTACTTTTGCATGGTTATGTACTAAAAAGAACAAAGTATCCGCCCGGAAAAATTAATTATTATTAACCTTAATGTCACATTGATATAGTATTCCCTTGGTAAAATTTAAACTTTTTTCGATGTAGCCTTTTCTTGCTTCTTGTTTAATCAAATAGAGTAAACTAAAAATAAATTTTTATACCCGAGAATCCCATTTTTTTTTTTAGATCTAATTAAAACGCCCAGCTGCAGTAACTTACAATCGATTGTGAATCATCTTAAACGCACAATTTAAATTTATATTTAATCAGTAATATCGAAGCACTGTTTTAAAACCAAATTTGATGAAATTTTCTGCAAATTTCAAACTGGCCCTTTTGTACTGCCAATAGACAATGTTCAAATATTCAAATGTCATTCGAAAAATAAAAAAGATTCTACCAAAAAATCGAAGATAATTTTACAGTTTTCTAACAGTAAAAAACGATTAAGGAATATTAATTTCGCCCCAAGATAAAAATCCTTCCGCATTACCCAGATAAAAATAAAATGATGATTTATTATGCATCGAAAATCTATAACTATTATAGTAATATTTTCGTATAGTGAATGTATTATATGTATAATTAATAATGTATAATGAACGGTGCTTATAATAAGAAAATGATGCATACAACTGACGAATTTTATTTTCTTAAATGAAATTCGTTCGCTCATACATGAGTTCATGTGTGGATTTTATTTTTTAAGTTAAAGAAGAAGAAATCAAGTTTTTATACTTCCCCAATGTGTACTTTTTTCCTCAGAGGCGCTATGAAATTAACCAAATACAGAATTTAATCTGTACCATATTATCTGTACAATTCGCGAACTTTGATATTGATATTCCAAGCCACATATATATACATATATACTAGTTTTGTAAAATGACAACACAAATAAAACAATATAATTTTAAAAAATTTTGATATCTCTTTGCCTGTAATAATTCGTCATACATACCGAATTTCTTTCCCTTACCCGCTTCTGTTTAATATTTTTCAATATGGAATAAACATTTCAATAGTTTTAAACTCCAAACGTTCGTACCATTAATTTTTCATCCAAAAATATAGTCATGTCTTGATAAATATGTGGTCTTCTTAGAAAAGTTATTCAACAAATAAAACATCTTACTTTTCGGAGAGCTTCTCAATAGCCGTATTCTCATAGCAATTATACTAATATAAAATTTGTTATAAATTTCTAGAGCCTACTTAACTCTTCAGTCTGACTATGGCACTTACATAGATTTTGCTTAATTATGCGGCCAAAATTGAATATTTTAAACTAGTTACAAATAAAAAATGTAATATCTTTCTATGTTAATAGAACAGGCGATAATAAAAAAAGGGGTTAAAAAGTAGTAAAAAATGGGTCACGTAGTTTGGACACGTTTCCTTATATGATGCAAGAATGATAGAATATAAGATTACGACATGCGCAGATTTTACTTCTATCTAAGCACTTGTGACGTTTTTGTTGGTGCTGCCATTTGGTAGGTAGGTAGGTGCGGCAGCTAATTGCTCACGTAGGCTCATATATAGGCCCTTTGTGATACCATAGAGAGGCACGACTAGCCCCTTTCTACTTCTTATAAAAGCCAATTTGACTTCCTGTCGAACCGGGCGATGTCTGAAATTTTGATTTCGGACTGTCCGTTTTTCGCCGTAGCCGTAGCCGCTATGGGGGCGAGCCCTTAATCAAACCGATTTAACGAAACCCTTTGCTCTCTCACGTTCAACAGTTCGACCTCCAGCGACGACGGCACAGTCTATGATCGCAACCGCTAAGACGCGTCTCGCCGTTACGCATTCAATCGCAAACACCAAAATTATTCAAGTGCAGTGAAAAACAAAAGAAAAAAAATTGATTTTTTGAACTATAAGCGCCAAGAAGGCCGATTATTTTTTTACTTTAAAAGCTATTAAATTTATCATCGCGTGGCGCAAACGCCGACAACCATAATCGAACCAGAAAAAAAAAACGAATTTTAATTATAAATCGCGTCGCGCAAACCGCCGACAAACTTAACACGTGTAAAGGAAACCCAAAGAAGGCTTCTGCACTCCATCTGCTGAAAACCAAGGTACGTTAGCCCCTAATTGTCCCTGACATTAACACGGACAGTTCGGTGAGGCTGGTCAGAAAGGTGTGTCCCAGTAGAGACAGTCTTTTTGACGAAAAGGCTGGGCACTGACACAGAAGGTGGAGAATAGATTCCTCCTCCGAGCGACAGCTCCGGCAAAAGTCATTAAATGGGGCTCCCAGCCTTGCGGCATGCCTGCGGAACAGGCAGTGGCCGGTGAGAACTGATACCGTCTGATGGATGGAGATGTTGCTGAGTTTCACTAGATCCCTGGATCGTCTCTTGTTCAGAGATGGCCAGGGCCCTTACTCTGTATTGCGATGCGATACGCAAATCGATGCGATAGCTTATTTCGAGTCGCAATTGGAACGGAGGAGAACCTCCAGGGTTTCTGAGGGAGTATCGACGACGGCTTAGGATTTTGCGTAGGCGGTTCGTTTCAGAGACGCTTTCTATTTTATCATAGAAGGTTCTCTAGGACGATCGCTTTGCGTTCCTGACGGCGTACTTAAATATTCGTAGGCTCTCCCTATAGGATTGCCAGTCCGATGTTCTTTTGGTTTTATTGAAGCATTTTCTACAAGTCCTCCTTAGGATAGCGATTTCCGCATTCCACCAAGGAGGTTTGAGTTTGCCCCTAAATTTATTGGGTTTACATGCTGCTTTGGCCGCAGTTTCGTTGGTCAACGTGAAAGTGTCTACTGTTTCATCTAAGCTATGTATGCTCTGGATGAAAGCGGGTGTCGGATCAAGTGCATACGTTAGGGAGGAGTGAAACTTCTCCCAGTTTGTACGCTTCCTATTCGTGAAGCTAGCTGGGAGTTTTAGTATCTAACTCCCCAACTATAAAGGTAATATATCTATGGTCTGACAGTGAGCAGTCCGAAGAGATATGATATGATATGATATATGATATATGATATATGATATATGATATGATATATGATATATGATATGATATATGATATATGAAATGATATATGATATGATATATGATATAATATATGATATATGATATGATATATGATATATGATATGATATATGATATGATATATGATATATGATATATGATATGATATGATATATGATATGATATGATATATGATATGATATATGATATGATATGATATGATATGATGTGATGTGATGTGATGTGATGTGATGTGATGTGATATGAAGTTTTCATATTTTTAAAAACATTCAAAAATGGAAAAATTGACAATTCAAACGTGATTTAAAAAAAAAAATTATTTCCAGTATTTCTGATTACATATTCGAAATAAGCGACCTCAAATTAGCTAGAATGCCAAATTTCATGAAGATCGGACAACTCCTTCTATTTTTGTCCCACTTTTGTATGGGCTCGAATAACTGTGCGTCGGCTCGGTTTTTTATATAGCCTTAAACGTTCATAATTTCAACTTTAATAAATGTATGGTGAAGTGTTTTTGCCTAATGTGTACACTGTACAAATGTTTTCATTTAATAATAAGTTGATATTAATTGAAATTAGAGATGCCGCGGATAGTGATTTTGCCGGATACCGGATACCGGATATCCGGCAAGCTGCGAGGCCGGATAGCCGGATATCCGGCAACCGGATAGTTGAATTTTTTCCCAAATTCAAAAGTAGCTTTATTCAGGCATGCTCTAGAATCAGAATCTGAATAAAAAACTCGAAATTTATGCATTCCTTTTCATTCACACACTCAAATACTGAATTATTATTTTTCAAATGAATTTCGACTTGACATGGCAGCCACACGTTCAAGTTTTCATTCAAGACTGGAAAGAAATAAATGACACAAGCCGAAGTTATTGCATCTCCGTCATTCTCACTTGTTTCGCTCCAGTATCTAAGGATTTTGTACGTTTTTTTTTTGATTTTTTGAAATACATAAACACATAAAAGTCGTCATCATTACAAATCGTTTTGTTCTACTTAATTATTTCATAAAGGGCTTCCTTCAAGGAGATTTATATGAAAAACTGTGAAATTTTTTAATATCCGGTATCCGGCCGGATAATGAGTTAGTATCCGGCATCCGGCCGAATAGTTCATTTTATGCCGGATATGCCGGATACCGGATAGTAACCGGATATCCGCGGCATCTCTAATTGAAATACATTTTTAACTAAGGCTACGAAAATTATTGTGTTTAGAATGTAGTATTGTTACTAAAGCAGTGTGATTAAATAGTTATATGGACAGTATAGGACTAACAAAACACTTCTCTTATTACTCCTTTTTATTGAGTTTACTTGATTATTTTCATGTTTTTAAAGTTTTTCATGTGTGTTTATAGCATACAATACCACAAGCGAGACTTGCCTCAAGCGGAAAAAAATCACCGAGACGGGTGAGGGGAGGTGGAAAAATTGTATGGAACATGGAATTTCACCACACATTTTAGACATTCAACAAAAGCAATACAGCCGCAATAAAGTTTAGACTATCACCAAAACGCGTGTACGTGCAATGCCAGTATCACTAACACACAGTGCCGGATTAAGGTAGGGCTAGCTGGGGCTATAGCCCCGGGCCCCAACTGACAACGGGCCCCGAGTGTCCAAATAAAATATCATCAAAATATTTCAAAAAATATTTTTCGAGTAAAATCGCTTTAAGGTCTAAAAATTCATGAAATAAAAAATTAAATTATATGTATATAAATTGTTTATCTTACTGTTCATTTCATTTGAAAGAATTTATATTGTACCAAAAACTCAACTTGAACTTAAATTGACTTTAACAGTTATTCCTTTTCAAAAACTGCGCCAAAAAGAGCATCAGGGGGCCCCATCACTATATAAGCCCCGGGCCTCTTTACACTCTAATCCGCCGCTGCTAACACACAGTCAAGAACAAATTTCAACTCCCCACAGCTATCAGTCGTTTTCAGTCGCACTCATATCGACTATTCTGCCTGTCGTATTCGCTCTTATGTATTCTTATCAAACCTACAAATTTTTTAAAAAATTAGAGTGTCACATGTCGTATTGTATGGTTTATAGTTTGGTGGATATTTTACATATAGAATATCTCCCAAAATTAAAAAAAAAAGTGACAATGCAAAAACACCTCATTTCACCAGAGCAGAGCTAAAGATTTCGCTGTCATAGGCTGCTCCTCTTTTTCTCGTACTATATGCCTATGGTGAAGCAGCGTAGATGTAACACATTGCAGGGACTAGGAAAAAGAAGACTTAGACCTACAGTCCTACGTGGTTAGGGCTTGATGTGTGCAATTTGCCCGTACGGGCTCGTTTGGCGAACGCTATTCTAGACAGATTTTGCTACTCAAGGTCTAGTCAATTTTCATACATACATGCATACTCTACATTTTGACTAGACATGTTTTGAGTATCTTCAGAGTACTCCTTTTTGGTAAATTTAGCTCTTCATCACTGCAGGGTAGTAGCAATCAAATCCGCAGTTGATTAAAATTGATTTCAGATGTGTGGATGTGTTGAATATTTGCAGGAATTGCTGAGCAGGAATTCCTGTACTAGTGGAAACCAGGCATAATTTAAAAAAAATCTAGTTTTGTATTAACAATACAATTGTTCACATTTATTTACGGTTGATTATAATATATAAATAACCAAAAATAAGTTGATTGAAAAAACGACAAATAGCAACAAACAAATAAATATATTCTAAGTTTCATAAAAAGAATAGTTTGAAACACAAACACACAAATATAAAAGACATCATTGCAAAAAACAAAGGAAATAAAAAAAAAATTAATTGCGCGCAACAGCTGTACACAATATTTACACAATTATAACAATGTGTACAATTATCATTAATTGAAGCTAACTAGCTACGATGACAAAGACTGATAGTATTCGGAGAGAATTTTCCAAGCTTTCGGTTCCATAAAACCATCTGGAGGATTTATGCCAGTTTTCGCCAATGTACGCATTTTTGTGCCGGAAATAAATTCAAATTCATCTTTTCGATCTGGCTCAAAAAATGCCATTCGAGACGTTGTTTTGTCATAAGCTGCAACACGGAAGGGGAGTATCTGGAAGGTGCGAAATAAAAAACAAAAATTACTAATAAAAGAAAAACATTCGTTTTTAGGTTTTCATTGAATTACTTCAAGTCCATCGAGGCCTTGTGCCATTTTCAACACACGTTGACCATGAGTTGCATCGAAAAGATTACCGTCTGGATACATATTTTTATCTGGATGTGGCATACCAGCAGGATCACGTCCCACGATATAGAAATTTGCTCCAGCATTCATTCCTATTCAATAAAAAGAACAAAAGGAGAAATCGCCATCAGTGGAATTGTTTTAATTATCAGTTAGCTGGAAATATCATACTTGCTTTGGCATGCCATTGTACCTCAGTCGGGCCGGCATACATCATAGGGCTGGGGAATATAGCTAAAACGGTGTCTTCGCGTTTTAATACTCCAGAATCGAGCACAGCTTGATGTTGTGCCATTCTCACTGGCAAAGGAACATCATCATCTTTTGTCCAACCACCCAAAGGATGTAAAAGCAACACTGGCTTCTTAAAGCCACGCTCTATTAATTGCCGATTCGTATCTTGCATGAGCAAAGCATGACCATTGTGTATTGGATTGCGTAGCTAAAAAGAAATTTTCACATCCATTTGGATCAAATTTTCTCAAGTGGGGCACTTTTAAATCGATAGTCTCAGAATTCAGTGAGTTTCTATTGGAAATATATTGGGATAGAGAAATACATACAAATTTTTGTCTAAATATTGTAAGCGGTTTCGTAATTTCAAGACGTCAAAGTTGACGTTGCACCTTAAACAGTTTTGAAATGTATTTGTATGTTTTTCAGTTGCGCCTATTGCGCTTCGACCTTTATGCTTTATACGTCAAAATATAAATAAGGCTTCAAAATTTATAAGAAAATTGTTGTTGTTTTAATAATGCACATATGTTTTATATTGTTACCGAAACGTAAACAAATCAAAAACAAGTAAAGAAGTTTACATCGGCTAAGCCGATTGCACCATACCTTTTCCTTAGCCTAAAGTATGTTGAAACATTACCCTAACAAAAATTCCTGCCGTTTTCGTTGTTCTAGCTTGGATATCTAGCTACACCTTATCTGTGCTTCGATTTAGCTTCACAAACTCGAAATTATTATTAAGTACAACATTTTTGCGAATGGTGGGCATGGTCAAATTTTAACCGTTAGAGGACATTTTGTCTAGCTGCGCAATACTCAATTCAAAATAGTGAAAATAAAATTTTGCGAATTTCGCGTATGGTGGTCATGGTCAAATTTTAACCGTTGGAGGGTTTTATATCTAGCTGCGAAAAACTCAATTCAAAATAGTGAAAATCAAATTTTTGCGAATTTCGCGGATGGTAGTCTTGATCAAATTTTAACCGTTAGAGGACATTTTGTCTAGCGGCGAAATACTCAATTCAAAATAGTGAAAATAAAATTTTTGCGAATTTCGCGAATTATGGTCATGGTCAAAATTTAACCAGAAGTGACCACTTTATTTGGCGGCTAAATACACAATCAGAAGAAGCAAAAAAAAAAATTTTTTGTATACAGATATGAGAATAAAAGAAAGAGTGCTTTTTTCTAATGTGTAGGATGATGACCATAGTTATAGCGATGTCGAAATTTTTTTTCAGCGAAAGCTTAAGTCTACATAGTAGCTATACACACACCAAATTTCAATAAGCTGGGATGTATACGACCCAAGAAGAGACAACGAAAAAATGAGTATGTAGTTGTTCAGACATTTACCTGGTTCAAGTCCGTGCTAAATTTCAATATGATATATTTCATGGCTTAGGAGCAAATTACGAAAAACTAAAGTGTGACCGACAAACAGACAGACATGGCTAGATCGACCCCTCTTGTCACCCTGATCAAAAATATATATATACGTCTATTTCTATCGCGACTCCTTTGGTATGTTACATACTCCGTGCCAAACTTAATATACCCTTTCCTTCGGAAAAGGTATAAAAAGAGAAAGAAACGTAAAAATAATTTTTGAAAATGTTTCAAAAAAAAAATCATCAAAAAACATATCTTTAATTTTTTTATATTTTATTCCTGAAAGTAAGTACATAATAATATCAAAAATTCAGCTGCCCCCGCCTGCATCCTCGATCAGCCTTATTCTGAATGTCATTTCGCGTGAAAAAATTCGCTAGTTTCAATTTCCCCTATTCTGAACGGTTACTCGTGCGAAACAACTCGCCGAATTGAACATTTCGCCTTATTCTGAATTAGATTTTTCCGACAAATTTTATCTTGGCGAACGGTAGCGAAAACATGTAAGTTCAAGAACGCGAAATTTTTTTTATCTTTTATTCATCATAAAATGCATTTTTTTAAAGGAGTAAAACAGTGAACAAAGTGCATAACACCAGGTATATTAAATTTTTCATAAAATTTGGATGCCACACTCCGTTTCTCATTAACTGTCAACCAATTAATCCATTGTGGACACAATTTCGCCTCAAATATGTCCACAACTTCGGCAAGAGCACGACTAAAGGCTGGTTGAGACAGAGCCACCTCATAATCGTTCGCAACACCTTTTTGGTAGCCTCCTTCTGCAAAAAACCGCAAGCAAGCACACAATTTGACCACTGGTTGAACTGCAGATGATTTTCTTCCCGTTGGCAAATCTCCAGTTAAAATATTCAATAAATATTTGAATATTTCCTTATTCACCCTGTAGTATTGATGAAATCTGAAAGTTCGGTATTTTTCAAATAATTAATACTTAACATTTTGGTAAATTTCAAATTCTTTTTACTCACAGCGAATCTGGCATTTCCAAAGGATTACTCTGGTCCCTTAATCTTCGCCGAACGATTCTTTGAGAATTTGAAATTTCATTTCCTTCATTTTCCTCTTGCATTTGCAACAGTAAACGCAGTGATGTTCGAAACATTTTCCACTTTTTAACAATTTAATTTTTCAACAAAAATTTTAATTATGAACGTTTAAATTCAGAAGTATATAAACACGTGAGAAGAAAAGAGACGGCTGTTTGTAAATGTTTCTGAAAAATCAGTGCCTCCCTTTCTTTCTAATGCATTCAAAGCGGCGTCTTCTCCTTCGAAAACAGCGAGAATTCGCCAAATTGAAAACAACGAACTTTCTCCTCCAAATAAAACTCGTTTTTGTAATTCACGCGAAATTCGGAATAGCGAAAAATTTTTCACGCGAGTTTAGTTTCACTAGTGAAAAATTTTTTCGCATGGAATTTAGAATAAGGCTGGATATTAATTGACGTTTTTCTCTAGGGGCCCGTACAGTAAAATCAATAGAATTATTCAACGTTTGGCTAGAGAACTCCGGTAAAAGCTGTGCTGAGCGAAAAAACGCAATGGTTGAGTACTTCGAAAATAATGTAAAAGGAAAATGTGATGAGCTTTTTTAACTCTAATTTTCGAACAAGTGGAAAATTTTCAATCGCTACAAAGAACGGTTTCTTAAAAGATACTCTGAATGGCTCAGTTTGTCTTTTTAAATGGAGATGAGTGTAAGTTAAAAATGAAGTGTTTAATTTTGATTAATTTAAATTTAATTTGGCTTTAATTTAATAAAAATTAATATATAAAATAAAAAAAATACATAAATATAGAACATTGTGTACAAAAAACAAAAATTTGTGCAATATTATTGAAAATATTGTTTTGGCTGATGATATCGCTGATAGCATAAGTTCAACTGAAAAGATTTGTAGGCTTGCCTTTCAGACGATTCAGAAAGTGAAAGCTCCGGGAGTGATATATGGGCATTTCCAGAAAATGTAAACTTTTTGTCGCGTCCGTATATAGCTGATTGTCATTCGGGACTGCATAGAAACTTTAAAAAATATAAAAGTCCGCATAAGCTGCATGAAAGTATTGAGAAGCCAAAGTACTATTTACCGCATACTTGAATTCAGGACTTAAAATAGCTCATTTAAGTGTCGCGTCCGTCTGGAAATGCCCATATATTAAAATTTAATTGAAATAAAAGTGGTTAAATGGTTATGTTGCAGAGTTTGTCCATTTGAGTGATATTTTGTTGTTAAAAGTTAAATTTTTTTGCAATTTTTTGTTATTATATTTGGTGTTTTTGTTATAATTATATATTTTTTCTTGTGTGGATGAATAGTGAAGCTTCCCAGTCGGCATTCTAAATTGCTACAATATTGCAGCAGTATTGCTTCTGCAATATTGCACATTGCAGTAATGTTGCTGCAATATGTGAATGTCCGCCTTTTCATTATATATGTATATGTATTATATATGCAATACTGGAGCAACATTTTATTATTAATATTGTAAATGCAACACTGCTGCAACATTACAGCAATGTTACACTTTCAATATTATAACTTTTACATTGTTATAATATTACTGCAACATTATTCTTGCAGAAGCAATATAACATGCCGTGTGGGTTATAATTAAAAAATTTTGATATTTTTAAACAAAAAAAAAAAAACCATTTAAAAGTGTATCTATTTGCGAACAGCAGTGATTATTTAAGGAGCGTACGGGCGCAGGTGATTTGTCACGCATTTTCACTGCATCGCATATTTTGTAAGTCGACGGTTTGATCTAAACTTTTGATGAATTTTGATAAATTTATTTTCTTTGTTTTGAAAACCATATAAAATTTGTTAAATTTTTAATTAGGTAAAAAAATTTCTATATACGCATTATATACATATTTTGATTATGAAACTGTGACTTTGAAGAGTGCGTGCTTGTAAAGGGGGCGTGGCACCTTAAAATTATTTTGGGATCTTAATTTTTTTATCATAAATAACATATGTACCAAATTTCATCTTTGTAACATTAAGACTGTGGAAATTAGAAAATCATTTTACATGGGCGGTGGGCGTGGCATTTGCCCAAATTCTATGATTTTTTGAAAATTTCTTAATTTGGGGTATAGTAATACTCCCACCACATTTCATTGCTCTGAGACCACTCCTTCTATTTTTGGACATAGAATGTATGGCGACGAAACACTGTGTGCCGTATCAATCACTGAAATCTGAGACTATCGATTCAAAAGTGGCCCACTTGAGAAAATTTTACTCATTTATCGATCTGCCTTTTGCCTTAATCTATTAATTATTTTTCATTCCACCTATGCGTACCTGAAATGCGAATATTGCATCCGCGTTCAGTTTAAGGAACTTTTGCCGGAGCTCGTTTGGTGTCAGGCGATATTCATCGAGGCCATCATTCCAGCGAATGCGATCGAACACTTCAAGCTCACCACCGACCAAATAATCACCAGCCTCATAAACCATCTTACAATATGGCTGATTTTTGTTGCTAGTCCCAAATTGACGCGATAAACGTTCCTCTTTCCGATGATAGAAAAACTCTGGCTTGCGCATTATAGCAACGATTTGGTCATCATACGTCAATTTCAATGATGAAACACCTGTCATTTGTGGGGATAAGGATAAATTTTAATATCGAAATTATCTCTCTGCCTACCATCTAATTTCTCTTTCAATTCCGTAGACACTGAGAGTACAATCGGTACTGATTGATTTTCTCGGAATGCACTGTCCACACTCATTAAAGAATTGAAGTGTAACGTCTGTAGGTACTCATTCTCACGCATGAATCCTTTAAGTGGAAATGCCCAGCCCTCAGATAGAATCTGTACCCACTGAAGTTCAACTAAACTTATAGGTATCGACGGGAGCGATTTCGCTTCATGGAGAAAAGCTTCTCTGTTTGTAGGTGTTACAAATAATTCTGGCACTTGATCGAAATCACGCAATGTCTTTGGAATGATGCCTTCATTCTGGAGCAATCGAATCAATTTCTGTGTCGATTCACGTACTGTATAACCATCTGTGGTCACTATTAGTTCTGGATTTTCCGGTTTCTCATATTCTTGCGTTACTCCAGTGAACCCTTTTATAAGACCCTCGCGTGCCTTCTTATAAAGACCTTTGACATCGCGAAACTCACATACCGACAATGGTGTATCGACAAAAACCTCATAGAACATCAAATCTGCATCTTTGTGAATTTTCCTCGCCATTTCACGGTCATCGGCAAAGGGCGACACGAAACTACAGATTGCAACGACGCCACTGTCGGCAAAAAGTTTTGCAACTTCACCAACACGGCGTATGTTCTCCTCCCGATCGGCTGGTGTAAAACCTAAATTTCGATTCAGACCTGTCCGAATATTATCGCCATCGAGACCATAAGCTGGTATGCCACGCGATACAAGATACGCTTCCAATTCAAAGGCAATTGATGTTTTTCCTGCGCCACTGAGTCCTTGAAAAGAAAAATTTTAATGAATAATAGGAATAATTGATTGATGAAGTTTACCCGTTAACCAAACAGTACAGCCCCGAAATCCACGAGTCAGACCTAGAGTTTTGCCACGTACTTCTCGGGTGACATTGTGCTTCTGCTCAGTTACATTGGTGGCAACTTGCAAGCACTGCAAAGACAAGAATACGAACATAGTAGGTATTTCCATATGTATATTTTTATCTTTTCTCTTTTACAGATTTTATCGAAATTAAGCCGATCTGGAAATATACATGGACATTAGACTGTTTCTTATTTTGAAAATTTTGATCGATTTCAAAGCGCCGGACGGAAAAAGTTTCCATTTGGCTTAAAACTGACTGGTTTCAAATTTGGAGCCGATCGGAGGTGAGGGCTCTGAAATATGAAAAAAATTTTGTGTGGGAATTACTGTGGCCATCCGTTGTTTAAAATTATAATTTTTTTTTTGTTTTGGATTCTGCGGGAAACGCCCTAGAAATGTGACTTTGTACAGAATAGATTCACCTTTCTTTTAAGACATGAAACAACAAAATCGGTTTATATTGGGCCGACCTGCGACGTCTCAAGACAATGTATGCCGAAATTTTTGAGACTATAATCATAAAAATCCGTTAACGTTATCTATTCATAATTTTATAATTAAAACGAAAAATGTGTGGCCCCCTGGGCCTACATATATATTAGACATATGTTCCTCAATACAATATTTGTCGTATAAAGTTGTCATACTTATTAAAATAAGAGATGAAACTTTCTATAAAATGATTATTTTATGTTTAATCTCACTCATATTTACTTTTGCTCGACGACAGCAAAACGTAAACAGATTGCGTCATATTGATTGATATGGCGTCCGCAAGAGGGACAACTTGGGGCAGTTTCCTACCCCTAAATAAAGACTGATTGTGCAAATTTCGATAAAATGTCAGTTTTGTATTGTCTCAAAAATAAGCTTTTCCATCACATTTTTACCCGTGCTCGACATATAAATTTAAAACTTTAAATTCGGGATTTAACACAGTTTCAAAATCATTACCCTGATCAAATTTCTGTGGACGCCTTTGTTATTTATTTCAATGCGCACAGCTGTTTTGTCTCATTCATCAGCGTTGCCACTTATCGGTTTTCTGCGTACATATTTAACATTTTCTTGCATATAAGGTAGGACATTTTTTTTTTGTGTTTTAATTATAAGTTTATGAATAGATAACGTTAACGGATTTGAATGATTAAAGTCTCAAAAATGTTGGCAAACATTGTGGTCTTCGGCACTTAAATCGCACATCTAATTTTTTGATACCGCACCCACTTTTCGACATGTGAAACAGCGCCACAGCCATTACAGAACGGCAAGTTATACGAGTCACACGTGTTTCATTTAGTACGCTTCGCACGCAGGTTCGATCGGCATTTCTAATTTTATTTAATAAAACCCGCATTCCATAATTCAATTCAATCCTGGAACTAAAAAATAGGATTTTTTAAAAACACAATATTGTGGATAAACTCTCCTAAAAAATATAAATCACACTTTATTGGAAGTCAGACAACTTATAACCTAACCCAAAAAGTACACAAAATGAAGGCCGACGGCTTCCAGCCGTTGGAAAACGCTACGGAAACCTCGAGAACCCCATCACTCACGCGAGGGGAAAGAAGCAGAAAGCCTAAAACCAAAACTAAAATTAAAAATAAAACTGAAAAAGTAAGTACACCATCTAACAATATGACAATTAAAGACGTAGCTAATGCAGAAGGAGGTACGCAGTGCCTTAAAAGAACAGCAAATCAAATGTCGCTGATGGATGCAGACCAACAAGCGAGTATTACCACAGCACCTAGTCTCAAATGACTTGCACAACTATGTATGTATGATGAAGATCACAAGGGGCCTTATCTAGTCTACGTGGATAAAAACACAAGCGATATCAACAAAAGACTGTCAATTAATGCAATTGGTCTAACTAATCTTATATTAAAATGGAAAATTAAGGGAGTAACGGATATATCTAAAATAGGATACGGAAGGTGCAAAATATTCTTCAAGTCAGCTTCGACAGCAAATAACTGCACCTACAGTTCACCAATCAACAATCACGGATACACGGCGAAAATTTTTCCGCATTTTATTGGTAAAATGGGAATTATATTTAACGTCCCAACAGACATTTCACAGGAGGAACTTGAAAAGACGTTAAGTTCTCCGATAAGAATAAATAAAATCATAAGAGTAACAAAAAAGTCCAATGAGGATTCAAACATCAGAATCCCTACAAAAAGGGTAAAGATGCTGTTCAGTGGCAGCACAATACCGGAAGAAGTGTCATTTGCTCACACCTTAATCAAAGTGGAGCACAACATCCACTTCATTCAGTGCTATAACTGTTTTCACTTTGGACACGCAGCACAACACTGCAAATCAGCTGCCAAACCATCCAGAAACTGCTTCGCAGACCACGATTCTAGTGAAGATTGTCAAGAAATAATCTGCAGTAACTGTAAAGACAAGCATTCACCAACAAACAGGGAGTGTCCAGCGAGAACCAAAGCATTCACCATATCTAAGGTTATGGCAATAGAGTATAACAAGATATGAAACTAAAATTAAATACCCAAATCTATCATTTTACATGAGTCCATCAATAAGTTGGAAAATCTTAAATCTAGTTTGGAATTAATTACATGATATGTAGCATTATTATTATTATTAATACGCATATAAATGTAATTACTTTTTTCATGAGAGCCTCAGATAAGGAAACCTGGGCGTAAAACGGCCAATTCACAGTCAAATCCCTGAACAAACCCCTTCAAAGGTGCTAGTGAAAACTAAAGTCCGTGTGCATATAGACTCTACTTTTCGCCGACACATGTAAATTATTCGATTAAAGATTTGACCGTGAGATCGCCACTTGAGTCTGAATAGATTTGGAGATTTTACGTATTATTTTACCGGAAAAGTGCAAGGAAGCATAAACGTAGTTAGGAATCGCGTTCGTGCAATGGAATGCTTGAGTATTATTTTACCGAAGTACCGAAGCAAGGAAGCACAAGCGCAATCAGGAACCGCGGTCGAGCAGTGGAAAGCACTATGTTTAAGTTAATGGAATTCTAAGGATCGAATTGGATAGTCGGTCGGTCCTTTCTTTTTAATCGCGAAAGAGAGGATGTAGTTGCGAGTTCTCTGGCGAGGAGATTTATATGAGATTGCAATTTTTGGTGATATTTTTGCTTGATCTTCATAAATTCTGATTTAACCGTCTCTGCCTTTAGATCTCTATGGATGTGTTCATTTTTAATAAACGATGGAGCTCCTGTAATAGATCTCAGGATTTTGGACTGAGCTCTTTGCAGAATATCTATATTTGAAGCACTTGAGTTTCCGTAGAGTTGTAAACCGTACGTCCATATCGGTTTTATAACTTGATTATATAACAGGATTTTATAATCAAGTTTTAGGGTGGAACGACTATTCATTAGCCAGTGCAAGCTAATTGCTTTAAGTTTCATCTGAGTCCGCTTCGCTTCGATATGCTTGCGCCAGGTCAGCCTTCTATCTAAATGCACTCTGAGGTATGTTATTTCTTCAACTTGAGGAATTCGAATGTTATTTAGGAATGCGTCAGGAGAGACGCCTCTATTAAGTGTGAATATAATGTGACGAGATTTTTGTTCGTTAACTTTAATACGCCAACGGGATAACCAGTTTTGGATATTATTTAAATGCGCTTGGAGCTGGTTGGTCTCCACCACCACGTTTTTGTGTCTACTTATAAATGCTATGTCATCAGCAAACGTCGATGTGAAAATTTGACCACTAATAGGAATGTCAGCTGTAAATAAAAGGTATAAGAAGGACCGGCAACGCTCCCTTGCGGAACTCCGGCATTAATTACAAAGTCTTTTGTTATAAATGAATTTTGTTTTACTTAGAATTTTCTATTACTCAGATAAGAATGTAAGACTGCGTGAACATTTTTAGGGAGTAAATGCCTGATTTTAAATTTCAGCCCATCATGCCAAACTTTGTCGAATGCTTGTTGAATATCTAAAAATACCGCAGAGCAGTATTCTCTTTTTTCGTATGCGATTCTTATTTCGTTTGTAATTCGATTAACTTGCTCGATTGCACCGTGTTTTTCCCTAAATCCAAACTGATGAGAGGGAATAACGTTTTGTTCTAGTAAGAATGACGACAATTTCGGGATAAGTAGTTTTTCAAATAGTTTCGAGAGACAAGGAAGAAGACTAATCGGCCTGTAGGATGAGGCTTGAGAAGGATCTTTACCTGGTTTCCGTACCATAATTATGACCGATCTTTTCCAGTCATGTGGGAAATGACCATACTTTATTATTGCATTAAAAAGGTTTGTTATAAACACCACTGCAATAAAAGGTAAGTTTTTTAACATTTTCGGAGTAATCAAATCATACCCTGGAGCTTTTTTGCAGACTAATTTATTCTTAATGACGTCAAAGATTTGACTGGGAGTTATTTCTACGTGCAATTGTTGAGTGTTTTCAGAACTTTGTGTGACAGGGTGAACATCACTACTTGGATTTGGTTGAAATACCTTACGCAGGTACAAAGCAAAGACGTTAGCCTTCTCTTCGTCGTTACACGCCCACCCACCGTTAGGAAATCTAAGAGGGAATTCACTTTTGACCGGAGTCTTCATCCCACGTATTGATTGCCATAAGGATTTTATGTTTTTGCCTTTCGGAGTAAGGTTTTGCACAAATTTATGTTGTTCAAATCGTTTCTCCTTCGAAAGGGCTGCTTTGAGCTTATTTTCAGCTTCTTTTAATCTATATTTAGCTGCTGGTGATCGGGTTTGTTGCCATTCCCTCCTGCACCTCCTTTTACAGGCCACCAAATTTTCTATTTCAGCATTTGTAAAGGACACCTTTTCCGTTTTACTATACTTAGAATTCTCTGCTGCTGAAGTCAACATAGAAGTAAGGACTGTCACGGCATCATCAATATGCTCTTCATTTTCGATTTTGTAATTGGTGTGTATATGTGAGCTTATATACTTTTTTTATTTAAGCCAATTGGTATTGAAATTTGTTAATCTGTGGGGAATATCAACTTGTTTTGGTCTTTCGTTCAATAGGAATAACACTGGAGAATGATCTGAAGACAGATCAAACGTTGTATATGTTGATATGGATTCTCTTTTAATCCCTTTTATAATTCCAAAATCTATAAAATATGGTAATTTATTTGGGTCCGCTGGCCAATAAGTAGGTTTCCTAGGAAAAACAAAGTCGAGATTGTTATTTTTATTCATAATTGCCCTATATAGTTGAGCACCTTTGGGATTACAAAGACAGGAACCCCCAGAAGGAATACCTTGCATTTTAATCTCCAGCTGCAATGCATTTATCACCGGGTTTTAAAGAAATCTATATACATTTTTTCTGAAATAGTGTGACGCGGTGGGCAGTATACCGCCGAAACTGACATGCTTTTGCTATTAGCCCAAATACTCATTGTTGTTGCTTGGATAAAAGTAGTTGCATACGATTCCATTAGGAAGTGCCTAATTCTCTTGGGGATAAGAATGCCTGTACCACCGTGTGCTTTACCATCTGGATGATTGGTTTTGTACAGAGCTGTAAGCGAGTGACTCATTTTTGATTGAATCAGTAAATCATTCACATAATGAATGGGGATAAATGAATGAATTTATTTCAACACAAGATTCGAGTTGAGTTAAAATTTGATTGCATTCTTTTGAATGAAAAAATTTGAATGAATTCAATTCGAGAAAAAAAATTGAAAGACTTCGATTTTGAGTTCACTCCCTGACGAATTTAAAAATTTGAATGCACTCCTTTCTAAAAAAAAATTTAATGAATTAAAATTTGAGTTCACTCATCAATGAATTTAAAAAAGAATTTGAAATAATTTTTCCCATTCACTACTTGCTAGATTTATCAACTAGTAGGCTAAAACTCGTCTTCAAATATAGAATATTATATAGAAAAGAAATTCAATAAGAAATTCAATTTTCTTTTCAATGAAACGAAATATGTCTCGGTCGCCGAATTTATTTAATGGAAAGGAAATCTGCGGATCAAGCCAAAATTCCTTGCTGGAATCTGCAAGTAAGCTTTCCGCAGATGAATTAGAATACAATAATGAGGATGAGCCGTCTAACTCAAAAAAAATTAAGAGATATACATATGCTCAATTCGGAGGAACTTGCCAATGATCAAGCGAAGGATCAAGAGAAGTCCTTGCTTTTTAAGAAATATTTTGCAATCATGGAAAAGGTCGATTTTAGCAAAATTTTAAATTCTGCAATTTCCATCACATTTTTCATTCATATGCTTATTGCCATTTATGTCCTCACGACCATATCTGAAACGTGTAAACCACTCATAAACTTTGGCGCGAGATAGACAATCATTGCCCTGAGCTTTTGTCTTCAATTTAAATGTTTCGACTTAATTTAAAGCTTTTAAAGCTCATTTTTGTACCGATGACACAAACACACTGAAACTTTAGACCAGTGATTCCCGAATTTATGAAATAACAAATGGATTCAAAGTTTTCAGCTTGATGTGTTCATACCTAAGGATATATGCATATTAAAATCTACTACATTTTGGTGCAAAAGAATCTCCAATTACACTGTGCTCGAATTTGATACTTTTTTTTTACCGACAAGATGGACACAAACCTGGTAAACATAATTGGGGGCCGCTGAATGCAGTCCCCTCAACCGTTTTTCTAGATTGGCTCTAGTTTTTTAGATATTTCGGTTTAAAAATTATGACTAACTTCATTAAAAATTATATATTTTTCGTTCATGTTGCTATATATTTATTACAGAATAATGACGATAACGTTTATTACTTGTAGTTAGTAGAATTCTTGTGCAAAACTTCGCTGCAATCGCAACGGTAATTGGTATTTTATAAGTGCTTCTTTCAATTTTATTCTCATATTTATTTTAAAAAATTGAAGCATACTTTTAGGGGAAGTGAAACTGTTGACATTAGATTTTTTTTTAAATATTTAAATATTTTTTAAATTTAAAGAAACAGTTCTCAAAAAGAACTTTAGATCTGCTATTTTATTTAACAAAACGGCTTATTGGGAAAGCATATGACTAGGACCGAGAGTTCTGAAGTTCAAAGCCCAAAAAAGTATAATAGAAATACAATTTTTTTTTATTTTGGAATTTTTCTTAAGTTTCGGGTGGTGTGCAGTTCATCCGAAAAAAAAAATTATTTCTATTATACTGTTTTGGGCTTTGAACTTCAGAACTCTCGGTTCCTAGTCATATGCCGTCTTGTCAAATATAATAACGGGTCCCAAAATCGAAATTAATTTTTGGAGCAAGTAAAATGTTTTAACTAAATAACAAAACTATGCTTGAATACTTTAGGGATTCACTTTTAAACGCGAAAATCTCCGTTAACTGAGCCAATCCCAATAAATCAATATCACTATTGTATTCAGCGCATTTTACTTTATATTTCTAGATATGAAAGCCGTCTTTCGGTTTTTTGAACTAGCACAGTGTTATCGGTAAAAAAAAAATTCATCCATCGGAATAAAGAATAAAAGAAACTTCTTAGGTTGTTCGCGTTTAATTTGTTTTTTTATTAAAATCGATTCAAAACATGCCTGAATCTATTTTAAAGCGTTATTTACTTTAGGTAGTACCTAATAATTTTTGAAAATTATCATCTGAACTTGACCCACGCTTTGGTGCATTGAGCATTGATGCATACGAAAAAAGCCTTTCCACGGCAGCTGATGACGGTAGTGGGGCATTGTATTTAAGGAAAGCTTTTTTTTACAAGTGGATATTTTTCCAGCATTAATAAGGATTTCAACTTAGCTGCTAAATAAGCCAAAAATTCACCATCAGATACTGATCCAGGTATTTTTACTTCACAAGTTTCTAAAAAAATATATGAGGAAAATCTATAGCATCTAATTTTTGAACAAAATACTAAAACCCCTACCTACAAAACTTTTGTAAAATATATATCGAGAGATTGCGAAGAAGCATTTATTAGTTAAGTGAGTTTCTGAGAGAAGCAATACATCAACGGATTCATGAATTAAACAATTTTGGATTTCTAGCTTATGCCGGTTTAAGCCGTTTGAATCCCATGCACACATTTTTAATCTGCTCATATCTTCGAAAGAAGAGCTGCCATTAACTTAGTCTGCATTTCCACAATTTTGTCGACGGATTTTTGCATTGCCTGCATAAAGTTAGAAATACTTTAAGTAAGAGTTGATATCATTAATTCAAGATTGATATTTGAGTTGGAAGGTGTGAACTGATTTGATGGAATGCCTGTCTTCAAAGCATTTGCATAGGAAACACCTGGAGTAAAAGCAACACTAGCTATGTTCGAGGATGGCGCAGTTAAAGGAACAAATGTATTTTTAACTGGATTTCGAGACATTTGCTTTCGGATATCAAGACGCTGCTTAAGATTTTTGTAAACTATACAGCCTCGGTAATTTACAGTATGATTACCTTGGCAGTTGCTACATTTTACTAAATTGCGGTCGTTTTGCGATTTTTTACTACATACGGAACTGTGATGAAGTTCACCACATATTACACACACTGTACGCAGAGTGCAGTAAGTTTTGGTATGACCAAACTCTTGGCAATTATTGAATTGAACTGGCCCATTTCGTTTGTGAGACTCTTCCACGGTAATATTACGATGCAATAAGTACATCAAGTTTTAAATGGGATGGCTTTTATTTTTTTTTAAGCTTTAGGTTGTCAGGAAGAAGGTCAACTCTAAACATTGGCTGCGGTATTTTTTCTTTGTTTATTATATTTATTATTGCTCTAGCATGAAAGCCCTGTTCGCCGAGAGCATTTTTTATATCGTTAGGATCAACGTCTCCTTCAATACCTTTAATCAGAACTGAAATACCTTTGCTACTTTTAAGCTGGTATGTATAGAAATTCTTTTTTCTATCCTCAGAATCTGTTTGGATTTTAGTTTCGTGAATGTTTCCTTTAGTTAAGGGAACAACATGGAAGTTGCTATTGTTTAGGAGGCTTGCTAAACTGGCAACTAGTGCATTGGAGCTACGTTCCCGAAAATAAATTGGAGGCGGTTTTAATTCTTTACTTGGATGATTTTTAGATGATTTGTCATTTAGATTTACCGATAAAAGAGCAAAGCGGTTACCCGATAGAGTACTAGGCGGAGTGCATACGGTTTCCATTTTATTAAGTTTAGCCCTATTGGCATTGTTTGCAGTTGGTCTTCTTTTTCTTTTAATTATATTGACGTAGCGATGCATGCCAATAAGTACCGCTTGCTATTCGCTTTGTTTTTTTTTTTACCATATTGTTCTTAATAACCGCATCATCAGTTACATTACCTGAGTTCATTGCGTTTTTTGTTATTGTAGCGGTAGAAATAGGAGATGCTGTGGGCTCAGCTTGATTTAATTTACTTGAGATGTTTTTATACCCGACACACTCTGTGTCGAGGGTATATTGCGTTTGTGTGGTTGTGTGTAACACCCAGAACCAGTTGAGATAGACTATACAAAATATATATAGAAATGATCAGCGTCACCAGCAGATTCGATTTAGCCATGTCCGTCCGTCTGTCTGTCTGTCCGTCTGTCTGTCTGTCTGTCTGTTTGTATACAGTTATCTTATCGAAGGAGTTGAGCTATCTTGACAAAATTTGGTATGCGTGCTCACGGGGATGCCCGATCGGACCATTTTTAGGGGTACCTCCAGTACTAGGGTCTGTTACGAAAATCACAAAAACTGCTCTTAAAGCGAATTTTTTCAAGATATTTTGATGAATTTTGATAGTTTAACATATTTGAAGTCAATTTATTCAATTTCAAAAAATTGGAAAAGTGGGCGTGGCCGAAAGGGCATTTTTCGAAAATTGCCTCCTACACCCGAATTTCAAATGGGACTTGAACGAAATTTGGCAGTTATGCTTCCTCTGTAGCCATAAACATCCTCTCCAAAAAAATGTTTGATAGGTCCATTATTAAGGGTACCTCCAGTACTAGGGTCTGTCACAAAAATCTCAAAACTGCCCCAAAACCGGATTTTTTTGAGATATTTTACTGAAACTTAGAATTTGAACGTATATTAAGGCCTCCGATTAGAAAACAAAAAAATTTGGAAAAGTGGGCGTGGCAAAAGGGCGGTTTTCATAAAGAAATTAAATAAAAGTCGGTATATGGGGCCCGTAATGGCCTTAAACACCTCTTGATATTAAAAATTATTTGAAGATGTGAGTCTGTGTCGGGTATTTTATTGTCAGGCTCGCCTGACTATAACACCCTTACTTGTTCTCTGTTGAATTTGAATTTATTGCACTGGTGGAGTTGGAGCGTTGCCTTTGGAACTGGCTTCTCAGAATTGAAAACTGGCTGTACGATTCGGACTGGACGGAAGTTTCGTTTTCGTGAAGAAACTGCTTGCTGGGTAGTTGTTTAACTTTTGGAACTTGATCTTCATCATCTTCGACAACTATCATATGATATGTTCTCACTAGGCCGGCTTAGGGTTATCGGCGAAACCCAGGGTTTCAAATGTCAAAACGCATATAAAAAAATCATCTAACCCGAAAATAAACCCCGGGTTAACATTTAACTCTGAGGTTAGCGCAGAGTTGCATTTGAAAATTTCAGTTACATTTGCTAACACCGAATACAAAAACCGGGTTAATATTTAATACGGCACTGACAGGGAAGCTTTCCCGTGCAGCAAATGAGAGATGAAGTATGTGTTTGGAAATGTTAATTTTGATCACAAGTCTTGGAACATTTTGTGATGCCGCTTTCACCATTAGCTCCATTAATCTATTTTTGTTCCTGCGGACATTGCAATGCTCTTCTTAAGATGTTTCAAGACAAGTGACAAAATATGACCATATCCGGCAATTTTTAAAAATATTCTCCTTTCAGATCCCCGCGGCATATACTATTATTTCAAATGTAATTCTCATTCCCGTAGGCACCATAGTATTTGTTCAGAATGATATTTTCATTCATGTTAGCAGCATACACTCTTTTTTCAAATGAAATAATCATGCACGTTTGATCCATTTTAGCCAGCCAGCATGTGCTTTTTTGTCAAATGAAGTTTTCATACGGACTAGGGTCATCCACTTCTTTTCCCAATGAATAACACATTAATTTTGAAGTATTAAAAATAGCGGCCATCTCATAACAAATTTCATTAGATGTAAAGGTTAATAATGCGAGTAGTCGCAGTAAGAATTTTCACCACTTCAGAAGTAGTGCAGAAGTAGTGAATTTTCCAGCTGGGTCATACGACGTTTGTTAACCTTAACTCGCTCTAACCTGATATGAACGCTTTGAGTTAAAGTATCGGGTTAAGTACTTAACCCCTATAGTGAGAACATAGCAATGGTTTGTGTCGACGCTACTAGAGTTTTTAAGAGAGCTTTTCGAAGAGCTTTTTGGTAAATGGCCAAATGGATTGGAATATGAAATACTTATCTTTCAGGAAATATCTTATTTCAACTCTTCAGATCACTGCCCACAAGTAGATAACTCGCTGGATACCACCACTCAGCCACTCGCGAGGAAAATACGACCTAGCGCCTAGGTTTTCTGTCTACTCGATAACTTGTAAATTTGATTTTAAAAATTTGAATTTGTGTGCTTGAAAGCACAGCTGAACGCGGCGAAGTGTTGCCAATGCCCTTGGCAGCCCTAGCATCGAAAACACAACAAGTGCATTCTGATAGCGCGATTATTAAAGTTAAATCTGGTATCTGAATAGCGTCCGCAACTAACAACTTTTCTACCCGGACATTTGGAAGGTGGTGTATTGTCGACGGTGCATGGAGTATCACTGTTTCCTTTATTGGAAGTATCTGAATTTTGAGTCGTAAATATTCTGTGTGAATTGTTCATGATATTAGTTGTTGTTATTGTTTTGCCGATTGCTGCTAAATAAAACATAAATAAAAATCTCCTGTTCACGTAGACAGAGTGACCATAGAAAAACCCAACACCTTGAATAACTGAATGTGCCTAAAAGCCTACAACAACCTTTCTTGATTTATGAACAACAGTAAGCGCTCGTTGGAGGAAACATCGCCTGAGAAATCTGAGAACCATCCAAAAAAATATTTTGCACCATTTAAAATGACAGACATTTCTAAAAAAAAATCACATAAAACGGATGATGCTTTTTCTTGGAACAAGATACGATCACTGTTTGATGATAAATTGAAAGATGTTGCTAGAAAAACAGATATAGAAAACCTGCAGAAAGAAGTACATGAGTTACGACAAGAAAATAAAAGCCAGATTGCTTCGTTGTCGACGCGTCTAGAGCAAGTTGATCGCCGGTCTCGTGGCTCCAATATTGTCGTCAGCGGCCTCAAGGCCAAAAACACTCTAGAGGCTAAATCTGAATTTTTAAATCTATGCAAAAACGTACTCAAAACAAAGTCAACCCTCGTATATGCTCGTAGGCTGTCATCGTCCTACTGCTTTATATTGGCGTCAAATGCTCAAGTTTTTAACATCCTGGGTGCACGAGGCACATCAAGAGGCAGTCAAATATTTTTGCAAAAAGACTACACGAGAGAAGAGCAGAACGTAAGGTATAACCTTCGAAAAATAAGCAAGTCCATTTGCATGTCGGTTAACAAATTGAAGGTTCGTCTCGGATAGTTTTGTATATATGTCGAGGATAAAAAATACACCTAGAAGAATGACACACTAATAGCTAATTGCAAAAATTGCCCTATCACAGTAGCATTTCGATGTGTGCCGCCTGGTATCTTATAACGTTTCTAATTTAAGTAATAAAGTGAATTTTGGAAATTTGTTCTCTTACATTAACAGCTTTGATATTTTCTTTCTTTTTGATACGCACGTACTGGTCGGTAAAAGAAGTATCTTTAACGTTTATTTTAAGGATTATGTTTTATATTGGATAGACGCTACAAGATCTCATCAATTTGGTCGGGCTAGCGGTGGTTGTTTATATGGTTTCAAAAAGTCTCTAAGAACTACTTATTCTTTAATATTGGTCACAGAAAATGAGAGCGTAATGCTGCAAGCACAATTTGAGCAAGAAAAAAGTTACTTAAATTGTACAAGATGGTCTGACGATTTCAAAAAATTTGAAGATTTTCTGATTAACTTTGAAACCTCAAATTTTTGGATTCTTGGGATTTTAACGCGCGGATTTCTGACCTTCAGATTCTAGATAATAACATGATCCAGTCTACTCCTTTTATAACAGGTTGGCTGATAAGTCCCCGGTCTGACACATAGATGGCGTCGCTAGTATTAAATGCATATTATTTTTATATGGTGGCAGCCTTCAAATGATTCGTGTCAAAATTTGTCTGTAAGTCAATTAGTTTGTGAGATAGAGCGTCTTTTGTGAAGCAACTTTTGTTATTGTGAAAAAAATGGAAAAAAAAGAATTTCGTGTTTTGATAAAATACTGTTTTCTGAAGGGAAAAAATACAGTGGAAGCAAAAACTTGGCTTGATAATGAGTTTCCGGACTCTGCCCCAGGAAAATCAACAATAATTGATTGGTATGCAAAATTCAAGCGTGGTGAAATGAGCACGGAGGACGGTGAACGCAGTGGACGCCCGAAAGAGGTGGTTACCGACGAAAACATCAAAAAAATTCGCAAAATGATTTTGAATGACCGTAAAATGAAGTTGATCGAGATAGCAGAGGCCTTAAAGATATCAAAGGAACGTGTTGGTCATATCATTCATCAATATTTGGATATGAAAAAGCTCTGTGCAAAATGGGTGCCGCGCGAGCTCACATTTGACCAAAAACAACAACGTGTTGATGATTCTGAGCGGTGTTTGCAGCTGTTAACTCGCAATACACCCGAGTTTTTGCGTCGATATGTGACAATGGATGAAACATGGCTCTATCACTACACTCCTGAGTCCAATCGACAGTCGGCTGAGTGGACAGCGATCGGTGAACCGTCTCCGAAGCGTGGAAAGACTCAAAAGTCCGCTGGCAAAGTAATGGCCTCTGTTTTTTGGGATGGGCATGGAATAATTTTTATCGATTATCTTGAGAAGGGAAAAACCATCAACAGTGACTATTATATGTCGTTATTGGAGCGTTTGAAGGTCGAAATCGCGGCAAAACGGCCCCATATGAAGAAGAAAAAAGTGTTGTTCCACCAAGACAACGCACCGTGCCACAAGTCATTGAGAACGATGGCAAAAATTCATGAATTAGGCTTCGAATTGCTTCCCCACCCACCGTATTCTCCAGATCTGGCCCCCAGCGACTTTTTCTTGTTCTCAGACCTCAAAAGGATGCTCGAAGGGAAAAAATTTGGCTGCAATGAAGAGGTGATCGCCGAAACTGAGGCCTATTTTGAGGCAAAACCGAAGGAGTACTACCAAAATGGTATCAAAAAATTGGAAGGTTGTTATAATCGTTGTATTGCTCTTGAAGGGAACTATGTTGAATAATAAAAACGAATTTTGACAAAAAAACGTGTTTTTTTTTGTTAGACCGGGGACTTATCAGCCAACCTGTTAAAGATACAACAATCCAAGTCTGGGATGGTAGTTCGCTATCTGACGAATTTGAAATAAACTGCGGAGTAAAGCAAGGATGCATATTGAGCCCAACTTTATTGGCGATATACCATATATCAATGATCTGATAGATATGTTTCCAGATGGCGTGAGTGTAGCAGGTACTCACATAAAAGCCCTTCTATATGCGGACGATCTCGTTCTGTTAGCAGATAATCCTAATACTTTACAGAGTATGATTAATGCTTTACAATCATATTGCGAACAGTGGCAGCTAACTGTTAATATTGATAAATCCAAAGTGGTGGTGTTCCGTAATGGCCTTAGAATATCCAGTCAGCTCAGGTGGTCTATTAATGGCGAAGACATTGAACTTGTTTCAAGCTAGAAATATCTTGGTATCAACATTTCTTACAACCTATCAATGAAAAAATATCTCGAAGAAAAGTTATAGACAGCGAAATTATCAATTAACTCAACGTGGTACAGTTTCTTACGTAACCCTCAAATCTCAGACGAAAATAAATTCAAAATCTTCATCGCTGCTAATAGATCCGTAATGTGTTACTGCGCTCAAGATTGGGGTACGAAGAAGTCGAGAAACTGTTTCGCTTTTTCGTATAAAGGATTTTCGCTCTACCACAAAACACCCCCAATGGAGAATATGCACGTAACTTAAATATGGATAAAATATATTTTTTTATAATCTTTAGTGCTCCTGAAAACACGCTATACAATTATTTTTAAAATTAACTTTAATTTAATAGTAAAATTTAACCATCAAAAAGTGGCTGTTTTTAAATTTCCGGGAAAATTTCTAAAACGCAACATTTTTTTTTATAGCAAAACGTGACGTCAGTTTACACGAAACTAGCGATTGGCGATAGGAAAATATCGCAATCGATAGCCTAGGTATGTCAAAAAACTTTTCAATTAGAGATAACAAATTTTTTTTTTAAATGATGAGAATGACTGAAAGCGGTTTTGTGAAAGCGCAATCCGACAATCTCCCAAACATTTACGTATTTCTGATGGCCACATATTTCGCTGCAAATCCGGATTTTACTTTTGCTGAGCTCAGAGGAGTAAAAGCTGCAAGGTACGTTTGACTTAAAATATGGAGAAAAATTTATATAGCTATTCGATAGACGCATTTTACACTCGCCAATAATTCACATCCATTCTCACTTTTTGGGCGAACAAAGTGCGAACATTTTGAGAAAAATTGAGAATTTTTTGATTGCACTTACTCGATAGATCAGTTTCTGCTGTCTTGGGTAAATGGAAACGCGGATGTAACTTCAAAATCTAATAAAAACAGGGAGGGAAACCGAACTTGACTTATTTTTTGAATTAAAAAACCGAACCGTAAACTAAACCAATGTCAAAAAAATTTTCGGAGTAAATCAGAAACCAAACACAAATATTATAATAAATGGTTCGGTTCACATACACTCATGTCGAGGAAATTGGCATTACCCATTTTTTCTCAGTAACAGATATGTTAAAGCTTAAGGAGAAAAACAAAAAATGGCCAACAAAGTAGCTGCACATAAGAAAGGTTTTTTGGATGACAACAACAACAATAGCTTTCGGTTTTATTCCGTTACATGAATTTTTTTTTTAGTTTTGGAGGTTTCTATAAAATTGGCCTTAGCCGAAGCTTGTAATTATCGCCATTTTAATGTCCGATAAGGTCTTTGGCGTTAATTCCAAGTAACAGGAGGACTTGTTGTAGTCCAGGGATGAGCGTCTAAACTGAGTTGAAATAAAAGGTTCATTGTTTCAATTTCCAATTATAATGTTTTATTTAAGTTCGTTTAGATTGGCTCAGTGTTACAAAAATCGTTGAAAATGCTAACACTTTTTCGTCTCCACACTTTATGTTATTTTCCCCAAGACTTGAGTTAGGCTTGAGAATACTTAGCTTAAAGAAATATTGTTACGTTTAACTAATTAAACGTTTTTAATTTTATAAGAAAAACCAATTCGTTGAACCGTATAAACCGATCCGAAACCGCGGTTCGAAAAGGTAAATATATATATACTTTTTTTAAATCAAACCAGCGGTTCGATTTTTCCTTGAACCACCAAACCGAAACAGTTCAAAAATTCAAGTGGTCTCCATACCTTTATGAATCTAAGAATTTACGGGTGAATGATCAGTCAGACTGAATGTTTATGTGGCGCTGAAAATAATTTTCTGACTTCGAATATCGAAATTTTTCCATATCTACTGTCGATATGGAATTAGTGTAAACTGACGTCACGAGCAAGGGCGCAAAAACGGAAGCGTTTGAATGAGCTAAAATTTTAATAGTTGATTTTTTATACCCGACACACTCTGTGTCGAGGGTATATTGCGTTTGTGTGGTTGTGTGTAACACCCAGAACCAGTCGAGATAGACCATACAAAATGTATATAGAAATGATCAGCGTCACCAGGAGATTCGATTTAGACATGTCCGTCCGTCTGTCCGTCTATCCGTCTGTCCGTCTGTCCGTCTGTTTGTATACAGTTTTCTTATCGAAGGAGTTGAGCTATCTTGACAAAATTTGGTATGCGTGCTCACGGGGACATGAGTAAGAACAAGTTCGAGAATGGACCCGATCGGAGCATTTTTAGGGGTACCTCTAGTACTAGGGTCTGTTACGAAAATCACAAAAACTGCTCTAAACTCGAAGTTTTTCAACATATTTTGATGAAATTTGATATTTGAACATGTTTCAAGGCAAGTAATACGATTTCCAAAAATTTTAAAAGTGGGCGTGGCAGAAAGGCGTTTTTTGAAAATTGTCCCCTACACCCGAACTTCAAATGGGACTTGAACGAAAGTTGGCACTTATGCTTCTTTTGTAGCCATAAACATTCTTCCAAAAAATTTCCTAGATCGGTCCATTATTAAGGGTACCTCCAGTACTAGGGTCTGTCACAAAAATCTCAAAACTGCCTCAAAATCGGACTTTTTCCAAATATTTCAATGAAACTTAGGATTTGAGGGTATATCTAAGCCTCCGATTAGAATTCCAAAAAATTGGAAAAGTGGGCGTGGCAGAGGGGCAGTTTTCATAAAGAAATATAACAAAAGTCGGTGTATTGGGCCCCCATATGGCCTTAAACACCTCTTGATATTAAAAATTATTTGAACACGTGTGTCTGTGTCGGGTATTCTATTGTCAGGCTCGCCTGACTATAACACCCTTACTTGTTTCGTAATGGTTTCGATTTCAGACCTGATATTTGTATATTTGTTAATACAATAACTAGTAGAAACGAATAAGCAAATAAAAAAAAATTCATGCATATTCTCCATTACATGCTCCACATCGAATCTGGTGTACGGTCACAATTCATTTATACGGTGCAACTGCATTTTGAATATATAAGAAATGTCATGAACTTTTTTGATACCAGATTACCAAAGATACTGGCGAGTGAAATCATCAGCAAAAATATACTATGGTCAAAAGAATGGGTATCCTTTGCACTGAAGTAGACATCGATCCTGACCTCTTGATTAATCTCTCGCTAGCTGAAAAATTTTTCATTATTCTTGAAGCCGTTAAGTTTAAGGAACGCGAGTGGGACATTCAAAAGGCTCGCGGCTCGCAGTTTCATCCTCCATATAGCTTGCTCACCCTCTCTGGCCCGCCATTGATATTCTCCGGACTCAATACAAAAGCGACTGCTCTTTTACTAAAAGCTAGAGGAGGCCTGTTAAACATAAATGCAAAAGCGTTTAAAGACAACACTGTCGGGATATGCACCATCTGCAATCTTGACAAAGCGGAGAATGTCTATCATATAGTAGGAGAGTGTCCTGTCTAAAAACGTGTTCGTCTAAGTACCTAAATAAACTGTCGCTTGGCTTTGATGAATTCTTGGATGTTATGAATGGTCAAAACTATCCATCTCTATACAATTACCTAAACGAATGTTTAAAATACCGAGGCCTTGTTATAAATGAATTCACTTAAAAGTTGCGAATTGTAAAAGCCAATCTGGCACACAGATTAAAATGTTAAGCCATACATAGGTTAAGATATGAATTTAATGAATGAAAATACGAATTGTACCTCCTACTTAATCTATTAATAAATAAATAATAAAAATAAATAAAATACCCAAATCAATTCAATAGATTCGCCATAATGGATGAAACCGAGTACAACACAAACTTCCCAGAAGCTCTACCAAAACAAAAGAGTTCCATCATAATAACCCTAACACCGCGGCAAAGTCGTTCACCAAATTCATTCGTACGCCAGATTGGGAAAACAACCTAAACCAATCCCAAAACCAACAATTCCGGAAAAAACAAAAAAATGATGAAAGAATATAAAGAAATAATAAAGGAAATCAAAAGTGACCATATACCAACGTTCGAAAAATGTATTAAAGGTTCAGTCATAACATTAATCCAAACCATGACGAACCAAAATATAACAGCAGAAAGTATGCAGATCATAAAAATTAGCCTAGACAAAGCTGCTAACCCAATGGATTTAATGAAGATGAAACAATATGAAGCCGATAAAGATACTACAATATAACATTCAAAGCCTTACACATGAGTATAACAAAGAAAAACTGGAACTATTTATGTTAAATAACCAAATCGATATAGCAATGATTCAAGAAACATAGATAAAAAAAAATGCCCACACCAGCCTGGCGGAATACGCCTTCCCCCACAAAGCAAGGGAAGACGGATACGGAGGAGTGGGGGGAACCTATATAAAAAGAGAAATTAATTTACTGCAATAAAAACGCTAACCACCCACGAATGTATAGCGATCAAAACTTTAAATCTATCTAAGAACATTGTTGTGATTTTAGTCAAGTGATATGTTCCCTGTGAACATAATTCCTAAAATCCTTTGTGAGGAATAAAAAAGGACACAATATTTATCTGTTGTAATGTCTTTTATTTAGTCCTTATTTACTTCACAATATCCTTTTATGCTAGCTCCTGTCATAAACTCTAAACTACCCTATTTCCCTAAACTCCAAGTCCACGCTCTAATCGCTGTTGCCACTGGTGAGTACATACGAGTCGAGCTGAGACTGTCACAAACTGGTCTTCCGCAAAGAGTCCCTTTCTCCATCTCGATCTTCGGCTTATATAAAAAGAAATTGCTGATGCCGAATTGCTCATTTTCCAATTGCGTCTCGTTGAATTATTGTGCAACATCTGGAACTGCTGAGCGCGTTCAATTTTGACCTCGTTTTCGATCTCCCAATCGATGTCTGTCGCCAATAGTTGGACTGTTGACCTGTGTTTGTTGCTTTGATTGCATTTTGAGCCCAACAAATGTCATACTCGACGCATAAGCACTTTCGCCAGGTGTTGTCTGAATTCCCTTGCGTTCGGAAATTCGCTTATCAAGTATTACTGCTCGCCGCTCTTGTCGTGTACCAACGTTGATCATATTTCGTATTTAAGCTTGGATTGGTTGTTGTTGTTGTTCTTTCGCTGGTGCAGAAGTTGTTTTGTTATATTTCGGTCTGTGCATACAAAGGTGACCATCGTGCATAATAATTGAATGCTCGTGAGTCGAATGTTGACTCACAACAACATCAATATAATCAACATTCATATACCACCCAATATTCCTAGCACAACGTTTAACGAAGAAATCAACAAAAATTTTTTATTCGCATCAACTCTTGAGGGCGTCACGATGATCGGCGGCAACTTCAACGTAAAATTAGAATCATGGGGCAAAAACACCAACGATATAAGAGGCCTTGAGCTACAACAGACATACATATCCAACGGATTCTACTAACTCAACGACGGTTCACCAACTCACATACTCTCCAATACTGCAACAGCAATAGACGTCACTTTTATAAATACACCGCCAGGAACTTACACCTGGACCTGTTTCAATGAACAAATCAGTGGCAGCCGAGACTTACCCATATTATCGAATTCACCAGGCACAAAGTCAAAAATAACACCAAACTGATAACCAGTCATAAAGCCAAAATCAATGATTTACAATCTGAAAACCTAGGAAATTCTATCACAGAAGTCACCAAGCAGCTCAATGATACAATAAACAAAAACACGATCAAAACGAACACCACAAGGGTACCGAAAATATGGTGGGACGAACAAATAGCAACCCTTATAAAAGAAACAAACTAAGATTGCTCTACCAAAAAACCAATTCTTTTCAGCAGCAGAACTCTACTCCAAAAAACAAGAAGACATAAATAAAGCTATTAAATGGAAAAAAAAAAATCTAAAATTTCAGAAGTTGGTAGACGAGCTCTCAACTTCACCTAATAATAAACTCTGGTGGACGAAAATCAACCAAGTTAAAAAATATATCTTACCAAAAAAGGAAGGATATGCATTTTCTGAATCGCATAATCTTGATTTCCTTAAGAAACAGATCGAGATAGCACCAAGTCCGAAAGACTCCGAATTTAATGAGCTTCTTAAACAATAGAAACTTAAATTCTGCTGCCGGTAAGGACAAGATATCCCACAAAATGATAAGCTGCCTACCATCTGAATTGAAAGAAAAATTGTTCAAAGCCGTTCTATCCTGTTGGAAACAGGGAAAAATCCCAGATGAATGGAGAACAATAAAGATTATCCCCATACATAATAAGAACACCAATCCAACCGATTTAAAAAACTACAGACCATTAGCCTTCTGCCGATTTTTTTTAAAATAACTGAGGGGCTCGTCCAAAAATACATCGACAGTCACATAGAGATGAACAACATATTATATATGCTTGGAAAAAGTTTGGAAAATTACTTGGAAACAAATGAATAGCAAGTACCTTTGTAAAAAGCTTATCCAAATGTTTGCTGGGATATTTTTATGCAGGTAACTTACATGTGCGCTAAAGGGCTCTACACTCTTGTGGGCTCTACGCATATATGCAGGAAGTTAATTTCCTATACTGAACACATGCAAAAAAAAAAAAACGAAGTACTTTGAGTTATTTCTGATACTTCAACGAATACGCAGATTAAAAGCAATCGAACATGCAGGGTTGCATTTAAATCATACATATTCTATATTTGTGTCGACCTGTCATCCAAATTTCAACTCTGAATGCCTTTCTCCGTAAGAACGAGCTGTATACTTCCTGCATTCTGCGTAGTGCCCATAAAGCAGCAATGAAATTTCCTATACCAAACACATGTAGAAAAAACAAAGAAGTACTTTGGCTTACTTTCGCTACTTGAACGCATACGCTAATTACAAGTAATCGGACTCACGGGGTTGCATTTAAGTCATACATTTTCTATATTTCTGTTGACCTGTCATCGAAAATTCAACTCTGATTTCCTTTCTTCAAAAGAATGAGCTCGTTACTTCCCTTCAATTTACTTTAACAGCGTTGAGCGTTGAAAAGTCAGCTAAGCAGAATATACTGGAACTGAAAAAGCATACGTGTAAAGGGGTTTCCATCGCAAATAAGAGGCCGTTTCCACTATAGCCGCATCTTGCTTTCGCATCTTCAAGATGCGATTTTTTGAGATTGGTGTTTCCACTTGGCATTTCGCATCTTGCATCTTTCAAATCAGCTGATTTTTGTTTACAATTGATATTTTTACTAGTGATGCCACGAATATTCGACCACTATTCGGACGAATATTTTAACTATTATATAGAAATAAGTTATTTAAGAAATCAGTAGTAACTACAAATTAAATTTTTGTCATAATAATGGACATATGGGGCATTTCACGTCAAGTGTACCGCTCAAAAAACTTTATACCTAGGATTTCGATGAAACTGGGTGGAAATGTTGCGCTATGAGAGTACATGAATTGTGCAAAATGAGGAGGGGAAATATTGACCGGGTGCCTAGATACAGGGTGTTAAACTTTCGGTCCTTTTTGTATTCAAAAAATTCTACGTCTCGCAAATTAGCAAATGAACAAAATGTGATAAAAGATTTTTATAGATTTTTGTCTGCTCTTTCCGAAAAAAATATTGAAATTCCCAGAAATTATTATTGATGCACAAAAAAACGGTTTATATTTTTATAAGCAATTTTTCGCCAAATGCGACATTTTTAATATTTTTTAAAATAATTTTAAACGAAAGCTGAGCTTTTTTTCTATAAAATGACATCTTAAACAGGATGGGATCTTCAAAACTAACAACTCAATGGAGGTGGAGAACCCAGCGCGACCCACGCGCCAAGCACGCAGAAGCCGCTATTCAGCTTTATCAACTAGAAAAGTTCAGCAGCCACAGCTGAATAGCGGCTTCTGCGTGCTTGGCGCGTGGGTCGCGCTGGGTTCTACACCTCCATTGAGTCGTTAGTTTTGGAGATCCCATCCTGTTTAAGAAGTCATTTTCTATAAAAAAAAAAAGCTCAGCTTTTGTTTAAAATTATTTTAAAAAATATCAAAAATGTCGCATTCGGCGAAAAATTGCTTATAAAAATAAAAACCGTTTTTTTGTGCATCAATAATTATTTCTGGGAATTGTAATATTTTTTTTCGGAAAGAGCAGACAAAAATCTATAAAAATCCTTTATCACATTTTTTCCATTTCCCAATTTGCGAGACGTAGAATTTTTTGAATACAAAAAGGACCGAAAGTTTAACACCCTGTATCTAGGCACCCGGTCAATATTTCCCCTCCTCCTTTTGCACAATTCATGTACTCTCATAGCGCAACATTTCCACCCAGTTTCATCGAAATCCCAGGCATGAAGATTTTTGAGCGGGTACACTTGAAGTGAAATGCCCCATATATGTATATCTCATAATAATGTTCAATTTTTTCTTGGTTTCCCGCCATTTGTGCTACTGACAATTCTTGAAATGCTGGTCATTAACATATGTTTGACTAGACATGTGCAGTTAAAATCGATAGATAATCGGAAAAAATCGCATTTTCTTCGCATCTTTTAAAGATGCACAGAAGATGCGGTTCAGGATACAACAACAATTGCATGTAAATTCACACCGCATCTTTCCGCATCTTGCCAAAATGCTGAAAGATGATAGATGCGGTTATAGTGGAAACAGCCTCTAAGATAGTCTCAAAAATGCGAATTTTCATACTTAAAGATGTTTAAAAGTATCGATATTTTTCACACCGATATTACATCCGCAGACTCTGGAGTACAGACGAGGATTTTAAATAAGTTTTAATTCTATACGAATTGACGGATACTCAGAAGCAAGCAAAAAATAAAAACTTAAAAATTAATAAAAGTCTCATGCATTGCTTCACGGACCACGCGGAATAGAAGAATCACACCCTTTGAAAACGCAAAAAAATTAACGCGCGGCGCCGCACCGCAGACTTGCCGCTCATGTGCAGGTACCTTAAAATGCCCTCCCAGCCGGACATTATCGCATGCATGAAAAAATCATTAATGCAGAAGAAGTGAAGCATTCATATGTAAAGAGGCCAATTGGTGCTTTTTCGAATGATCTTCTAGTGAAAATATCACAGAAGCAAGAGCTCGTTGCAACGGGGTTGTATACTCCTATTTTCAATGAAGATCCTGTGAAATTTTCATGACAAGATGTTTTTCAATCTGTGTGCTACAATTCTCAAAAGTTTTATAATTTTTTTGCACTTAAGATGTTCCAAGAATTGAAACTCTTTAGTCTTTCCAAAGACGATGATGTGTCACAGTCACGAAGTGACGAAATATTGCCATATCCGCCAATTTTAAAAAAATATTCATTGAAAATATACAAGTTCATTTTTTCAAACGAAATTCTGATTCCCGTTGACACCATAGTCTTTGTTCCAAATGATATTTTCATTCATGTTAGCTGCCTATACTTTATTTTCAAATAAAAGAATCATGCAAATTGGATCCATTTTAGCCAGCCAGCCAGCCTAATGAATAACACATGGATTTTGAAGTACTGGAAATAGCGGTCATCTCCTAACAAACTTCATTAGAAGTAAGGGTTAGTAATGCGAGTAGTCGCAGCATACATTTTCACCACTTCGGAAGTACTGCAGAAGTAGTGAAATTTCCGGCTGGGCTTATATATGTATTTGCAAAAATCCACTAATCGGTGATATTCTGAAAACTTTCAGTCTGGCAGCACCACGTTTTGTTTGTTTTGAATGCATGTTTGTATGTATGGCAGTGTAATTTCTGAATTTAATATTAATTGTCATATAGAACTATAGCTGCAACTTCGGCCAATTTTTGGCGCGTTATGCCATGATTTGGTGAACCACATAATAGAAAGTGTGGTGTACCACGTAAAAGCTTTTGGCCGAGGTTGCAGCTATAGTTCTATATGTTAATTGTTTTTTCGTGATATCGTCGGAAACACTGCTTAACAAATTTGGAATTTATAAAAAGCAACTGAATATTTGTGCAATTTTCCTGTAGATCTCGGCCTCCTAAGCAAGAAAAAAAATTTTTTTAATTTTTTTATGGAAGAGTTTTTGAGAAAAAATTTTTTGAAATTTTTTTCAGTGCATTTCGTAGGTGCACTTGCTATTTCAAGCATATCTCGGGCCCCGATCTACCGATTTTAATAAATATATTTTCCAAATATAGATAATTAAGCTCCCTACAACTTTTAGAAACAAAGTTTTTGATTTGCATGAGTAGTTTTAGTGCTAGAGGTGCAATTATACAAGAAAATTGTGTTTTTTTCAAAAAAATCAGGGTAAATTTTTCATATAAAAATTTGTAAAAAATAGAAATCGAAGTGGAAAACCCATTTTCAAATTTTTTGCGTATAGCTAAGTATTTCTTCTAAAAAATAAGCCCCGTTTGGCTAAAAGCGGTGAAAAATTTACGGAGCTATGATTTTTTTGCCAAAACACTAAAAAATCGATATTTCACAATTTTTGCTTTGTTCACAAAACTTGTTCATATGAGCCGAAATTATTTTATGAAGGTGCAATTGAGTAAATTTTCACATATATAAATGCATAAATGCTGCCTCTTTATTGATTAAAAATGAATGTCGTTTTGCCCTGCCTTTTAGAATATTGTGGTGGATTTGTTTACCTGCCGGTCTCAATGACCTGTACCAGATAAAAAAGGGTGCAGTGCTTTCCCTTAGTGGAAAAAAATATAAGGTATCATGAATACGTTTTGTGCGTTAACGTCAGTTTTTATACTAAACGTGTTTCTTTACTTTCAATTTTGCCTAATGAATTGAGCGTAGTATAAAATACCTGAGGTTTTGCATACTTTACATACATACTTACATACAGTATAGAAAATTTATGGCAATATATAAAAGGGTAACACTTATGCGTTTAGATTAGTAGTCTTGAACTAAATTTTGAACAACGTACATCAATTGAAAATAAAACAAATTTTAAAATATAAAAAAATGAGTAAAAGAACTCGTGTATTCATGTGCAAAAACAATCCGGACGATTTTTGCAATATTTGTGGATTATATATGTTAAAAAATAAAGGATTAGCGTTTACTGAAGCACTGCAAAAGCACTATTTCCATTACTTCGGTGTTTTGCCAACTCTCAATGAGCCGTGGACGCCTAAAAGAATATGTGACCTATGTCATAGAAAGTTATCAAAATGGGCTTCTGGAGAACGGTAAGAATTAAAATTTAATACGCTATAAAAAAAACTAACTATTTGCATTCTAGCTGTTACATGGATTTTGACACGATATATATATATATATATATATAGCGATTTTCAATATCCTTTAATTGCTGATGAAAACGTTCGCCATGCTCATCGCTTACGTCTCCTAAGTTTTCAGGGAAAAAATCCAAGTGCGAATCGAGAAAGTGGATCTTCAACGACATGTGTACTTCGGCTTTCTTATAATTCTTTAGTAGGTTATTTACTATTTGCTTGTAATCTGGACTTTTGTGGTTGCCCAAAAAATTGTGTATAACAAGTTTGAATGAGCTCCACGCTGCTGCTTCGACTGGGGACAAAAGGCTTGAGAACTCGTCGTCTTGCAAAAGTTTACGTATTTCTGGACCATTTAGAACTCCTTCCTTGAGTTTTGCGTGTGAAAGGTAGGAAAAGATCGCCTTTAAGCGGGCAAAAGCTTCCTGTGTTCCATCTTTTGCCAATTTTTTTATAAAGTTCTTAGCAAGTCCTAATTTTATATGCAGTGGCGGTAATATAATATTATTTTTATCAACGAGAGCAGTGCGTTGAATATTGTCTGCACCAACTATAATGTTGGTTCGCAAAGGCCAATCTTTTTTAATATAGTGTAAGTGGTCAGCGCGACTATCCCACTTGCACAAAAAACAACAATATTTTGTATATCCTCCTTGAAGCCCGCACAGAATTGCCACTACCTTGAGATCAGCGCATATTTTCCATCTATGCTTGTCATATTCAATATGATCCAAAAGCGTTTTCATTGTTTCGTAGGTTTCTTTAGAATGCGATGCATATGCGACAGGAAGAGACGGTTTTTGGTTGCCATTGTGTAGGAGGACAGCTTTTAAGCTCTCTTTGTTGCTATCGATAAATAAACGCCACTCTCCGGGAATGTAGACTTCATTGAGCTCTTCGAATAGGCCTAAAATATTGCTGCAGAAACAGATATCGTCTACTTTTGCGTAAAATTTTCCGTATTGCAAGTGCCGATTTCTGTAAATGCTTGTTTTGACATCAGGAGCCACAAATCCGCGTTCTTTCATTCTAGATGCAAAAAGTTCAGCTTTACCCTTTGAAAAACCAAAATCACGAATCCAGTCATTTAATTCGGCCTGTGAGAGTATTCGTTGCGTTAAACTTGTTTCAAACTGACTTCCACTAGACCCCAGCATTTCCTCTGATGATCCTTCTATTTTGGGTGCTGAGCCAGGGCATTCTGGATAAGGCACATCACTTGAATGAGGTAGAGGAAATTTTACCGAATCAACTTTCGCGTATTCCCATTTTAAATGTTTCCCAAATCCACTTCTTGCACTAAGGCAAAAATAGCAGTCCACCGAGTGACAAAAGGGCTCACTCCATTCCATTGCCGTGTCAAAATCCATGTAACAGCTAGAATGCAAATAGTTAGTTTTTTTTATAGCGTATTAAATTTTAATTCTTACCGTTCTCCAGAAGCCCATTTTGATAACTTTCTATGACATAGGTCACATATTCTTTTAGGCGTCCACGGCTCATTGAGAGTTGGCAAAACACCGAAGTAATGGAAATAGTGCTTTTGCAGTGCTTCAGTAAACGCTAATCCTTTATTTTTTAACATATATAATCCACAAATATTGCAAAAATCGTCCGGATTGTTTTTGCACATGAATACACGAGTTCTTTTACTCATTTTTTTATATTTTAAAATTTGTTTTATTTTCAATTGATGTACGTTGTTCAAAATTTAGTTCAAGACTACTAATCTAAACGCATAAGTGTTACCCTTTTATATATTGCCATAAATTTTCTATACTGTATGTAAGTATGTATGTAAAGTATGCAAAACCTCAGGTATTTTATACTACGCTCAATTCATTAGGCAAAATTGAAAGTAAAGAAACACGTTTAGTATAAAAACTGACGTTAACGCACAAAACGTATTCATGATACCTTATATTTTTTTCCACTAAGGGAAAGCACTGCACCCTTTTTTATCTGGTACAGGTCATTGAGACCGGCAGGTAAACAAATCCACCACAATATTCTAAAAGGCAGGGCAAAACGACATTCATTTTTAATCAATAAAGAGGCAGCATTTATGCATTTATATATGTGAAAATTTACTCAATTGCACCTTCATAAAATAATTTCGGCTCATATGAACAAGTTTTGTGAACAAAGCAAAAATTGTGAAATATCGATTTTTTAGTGTTTTGGCAAAAAAATCATAGCTCCGTAAATTTTTCACCGCTTTTAGCCAAACGGGGCTTATTTTTTAGAAGAAATACTTAGCTATACGCAAAAAATTTGAAAATGGGTTTTCCACTTCGATTTCTATTTTTTACAAATTTTTATATGAAAAATTTACCCTGATTTTTTTGAAAAAAACACAATTTTCTTGTATAATTGCACCTCTAGCACTAAAACTACTCATGCAAATCAAAAACTTTGTTTCTAAAAGTTGTAGGGAGCTTAATTATCTATATTTGGAAAATATATTTATTAAAATCGGTAGATCGGGGCCCGAGATATGCTTGAAATAGCAAGTGCACCTACGAAATGCACTGAAAAAAATTTCAAAAAATTTTTTCTCAAAAACTCTTCCATAAAAAAATTAAAAAAATTTTTTTTCTTGCTTAGGAGGCCGAGATCTACAGGAAAATTGTACAAATATTCAGTTGCTTTTTTTTTGTTTGACAGTGAAATAAGTGTCGCTTAAAAAAGTATAATATCGCGACCGAATCAGGAAATCATTTTACATAAATATATGTATATTTCTTTCTCTCTGCAAAGGTTATTATACCCTTTTTTACGAACTTCACTTTTTGGTAACGCAAAATAATAACGGAATCTAACTTTTCCCGACTAGGTCCCTAGTCACTATCGTTTCATAAAGAACTTCGTTCTAAAAACTAAAAAAAAAATAGGGTCAATAGCTACATCGAGGATAATTCCCTCGAAATAGAAAGACGTAAATTAAATCAATCACATAAAAGCATCACAATTGAACAGATGCCAAATTAAATTCCCAATGACTTGCCATACGTGGCGTACGAATTCTCATGGAATCCGAATTTGAAGTTTATTTTTATAATTTAAACGAAACTCATGATAGGTACTTAGCGCAAGGCTATGGAGCTGAACTGAGCTCAGTTCTTGAACACTTACCCATCTCTTTACATGAGGGAAAAATCCAATATCTGGATTTGGCATGGTATTTCGATATTTCTATTGATTTGTCTATAATTTTTTCAATTTTACAAAATTGATTTGAAAGCGCTCTATAACCGTTTATGCCAACACTTGGAAGTAAACTGGATACGCGGACGCACGAAATATCAGTATGGAACATCTGACCCAACGCACAAGTATAGGTTTAGAACGATGGCATGAATTAACATAATTAATGCCCATAGGGAGATTATGCGAAAGATTTTAGGTTATATATTCGAACGAATGCGAAACCCGAAGATGCTGTCTTCTATCTTTTCTAGAGTGTTTGGAAAAGGTCAATGAACAAGAAGCCGTCCAAACAAATAGAAGAATATGGTGTGAAAAAGAAATTTCAAATATGCTGAGCTAACAAAGAGAAGTCAACCATCTGCAGTTTAAAGCTTTTTTGTGTGAAAAAAAAAAGGGATAATAAAACAAGTACGGGTGCTACAATGACGAACCTGACAATACAATACCCGACACAGACATGATTGTATGTTTGAATATTTTTACAATCAGGCCCCAAGATCACTATCATTAAGACAAAGTACTCTGGAGATTTTTAACGCAATTAAGGGCCTCGTATTCCGATTTTTGTTAAATATTATTATGAAAACCGCAATTTTACACGCGCCATTTTTAAATATAAATTAAAATTATAAATTTCAAAGAAATATCTCGAAAAAATGTGAGTTTGGTCCAAGTTTTGTGAAATTCATAACAGACCCTAGTACTCGAGGTACCCTTTCTTGTTACCCGAACTTGTTCTTACTCATTACTTGTTCTTAATTCGTCACGATGGCTCAACTCCTTCGATAAGAAAACTGTATACAAACAGACAAACAGACAGAAAGACATACAGACAAATAGACATGGCTAAATCGAATTTCCTGGTGATCATTTCTATACACATTTTGCCTATCTCGACTGGTTCTAGCTGTTACACACAACCACACAAACGCAATATACCCGCGACACAGAGTGTGTCGGGTATAAAAACGTTGGTACGGAGGTCAATGCCATTTACTAATTGCCAGAGTGCTTTAGTGTTGGCCATTTTTCTTTTAAGAAATCATACAATTTTTATTTTTATTTTACATATTTATTATCAGCAAAGAAGGTAAGAAGAAACCAACGTCAATCTCAAGAAATTCACAGTCAGCATTGGGGAACAGAATTTTGAATAATGAGTGTTTCGACAGTCTCCATTAAACGCAAAGAAATACATAGAGAAAAAAAATTAAAAACTGCTCAGTTGATTTGAAATCCACAAGAAGAGATGAACGGTCGTTCAAGTAGTTTTATAGAAAGTCACGGATTATAAGAAGTAGAAAAAGTTATTCAACACACACGAGAATATTTGCATTTTTTAGTAAAGATAATTTTTTTTCCGTCATTTGAATTTTTTAGTAAAGATAATTTTTTTTTCCGTCATTTTAGAGCCTATGTTTCGATTCGCTGGTGTTGATGGAGCTGCTTACCGTCAGATTCGTCGATCCATTACATTTGTCTGAAGAACCGTGATCATTATTATTTCCCTGCATCATTGAACTGTATCGATTGTTCAAAAGAATAGATCGTTTCGTAAACATTCTAAAAAAATTCGTCAATCGCAGCACCAGACAGAAATAATAGCAACAAAAAAAAACGTTGCACTTCAAGCGAAAAGACAAGAACAAAAGTAATAAATATGAGGAAAAAAGAAAGTTCGTGGAATTCCGAAACCTGCAAATCTTCAACTTTCACGCTTTAATACTCGAAATTAACTGTGGCCAGTTTCGTTTCAATTTCTACAGCTGTATAGCTCCAACTATTGCCGACTGTCTTCATAAAACGTAACTGGCTTCACTTATAACACTCGAAGTGTCGTTGGCTGATGATAATATGCATACATAGCTGCACACACTCAGTATTATATTATCTATCTCAACGGGGAATGTCACTCACGGATTTTTTGTTGCGTTTTTTTTTTTAATAGCTTATTTGTTCGGCTTAAGGAGATGGAAGATAAAAAAGTCGGTTTTTGTTAACGATTAACAACGATGGCAGAAGTTTTATGTCCACTTCAACATTCAAGATTTACTTTTGACAATTTACTGCCATTTAAGGTGACCTTCTGGTCTAGAGCACGAAAATTTAGGGTATTTTCATGATTTTTTTTTGGTATTAAGCCAAATAAAAAACGATTTTCTAAGTATGCAGGCTATTATATTCTTTATTGACAAAAAATAAAAAAATGTAATTTTTTTTTTTTTGGTATTTTAAAAATGGCGTTGAAGTGGACCCTCTTTGAAAAAGTACCTCCGTGGTGTGAAAGATTTTGGCAGTTCTGGTAATCGAAAAAAAAAAAAAAAACAATAATATGTTATTAATCAGAATGAATGCGGCTATGGCAGGAACTACAATAAAAAAAATTTTTTTTTAATTGACAAAATGGCGCAATTTTTTATTTCAACCATCAAAAACTCCCTTTTTTTGACCATTTTTTTAATGAAAAAATATGAAGTTCTTGAAATAAAAATTCGATTCTAGTTCGGGCCATAGCCATTGATGTTATGAATAACATATAAAAATTCCAGACAAATCGGTTCGATGGTTTTTTGTTTTCATTCACACCAGGTCAAAAAAAGTGGTTTTGAGATAAACGCGTTCAAAGTTGCTTTGATCAAGCGCGCTGCCTGCTGTCTCCACCTTCTAAAAAGGCTGTAGCAAAACAAATATTGTCAATATCTTCACGAAACTTTGCCAGCATATTCTTAAAAGTCTATTCTTCCGAAATATATAAAAAAAAAAATCAATTTTCAAAAACTTCTAGACCAGAAGGTCCCCTTAATCCCGTATCTTCTTGTATTATCCCAGAATTTCCAGTAGCAAAACTAAATTAAATAAAAATTTATAATCGCCCAAGGAACGACAACTGATACTAATAAGATCATAAATCATATTTCAAATCAAAAATAAATATGTATGTACCACCAGCATTCAACATGAGAACGGTATTGTCATCAGTGAACATATTTCCTGAAGGGGGTGATCGCTGTAACTCGTCAAAATTTTGGAATGCATGGATTACGGCGCTTCTGTAAGATACAACATTTTAAGGCTTGACTGGTAATATCGCACATGTGCTTCAATAGTGTCACAGCTCAAAATTGGTCAAATTGGGGTTAATGCAAGGAATGTCTTCACAGTTCCCCTGTTTACCGAATCTCACACTCATAGTTTTGTTTTTGTTATTGAAATTTGGAACAAAAAACAGTTATTACTGTCTTCGTCATACAAATGCACCTAGACTGCATCGAATAAACTGGATTTTTTGAGAAATTGCAAATTTCGAGTTGTGACACTGTTGAGGCATATGTGCGATATGTCTTTCAGCATTACTCCAACACACGCTTACGCATGGGCATAACCTTTAACCTTCTAACCGGTCAATTTTTGATTTTGATACAAAAATTACTATTTACTAATTTTTATACAAGAAAATAGAATATGATGTTAAAATTCAAGAAAAATCAATATATAGCCTTCTGGACACAAAAAGGAGTAGCCCGCCTTGATTGTTATAAATTTTAAGTTTTAACTAGGGCAACCGATAATAAGAAATTTTTAAGAATTAAAAAAAAAAAAATCAAAACCAAATTTTCAAATTTTCGTTCGTTTCTACTAAAAACAAAGGAGAATTTGAAAATTGTATTTGAAATTAAAAGCCGTGTCCATGGATCGTGTCTTTTATATTGATATCCCAAAAAAGGCACGATGCAAAAGT